>JAWLRI010000274.1:480070-505629 GCA_034781795.1 Crypturellus tataupa
TCTTCCAAACCCACCTGGATGCCACCCTGTGCCACGTGCTCTAGGTGTCCCTGCTGGAGCAGGGGGGCTGGACTAGATGATTTCTAGAGGGCCCTTCCAACCTCAGCCATTCTGTGATTCTGTTATAGGCTCCATCCTTTAAAGGTCCTGAGAGACTGTGCACCTGAAACCTCGTGCTTTGCTGCTCGTTTCCTTGGACCAGGATGAAGTCTTGTGTGGGTGTAAGTACAGAAAAACTCCTTAATAAGGAACTGTCTATCCCACCTGAATGTCCTGTGAGGAGTGTACCTGGTTCTCTTGGCATTTAGGAAAATGAACAAATGCATTACTGTATCTGGTATATGTGTTTTTTTTTTCCCTCAAAATACGTGTCATTTTAGTGGTTGTAGTATTTTCCATTGATGCCTTTATTTTGTTTTGAGCCTCAACATTAGGCAAATGTAACTGGAGGCGCTTAAAATATCATGCTGCAATACAGAGTAATTGGAACAAGGGAAACCAAACAGCAGCAATAATAACCCTTAAATTATTGATGGGAACTTGTGTAAAAATGTATGGATACATTCCAGTGCCGATTAGCATGTGAATCCTGTTTGAAGTAGTAGATTTTTGAAGCAGAATCGCAGGGCACTTCTGCCCCCAAACCTAGGGCAGCATTCAGAAAATGTCAGTGCCCAAGGTAAGGAAAAATTCTGTGTGTGTGTACTGTGTTGCACAGTTTTGTTCAAAAGTTTGCAGTTTTATATAAATATATATATGTATATAGTATATGTATTTATATATTTGTAATTATTTAGTTAGTTGTTCCTTGTCGGCCTCTGATACCCATCTCAGATATGTGATGTGCTCTGTCAATACTGCACTGTTGGCTGCTGCTACTTTTAGCTTTTAGCGGTGATCTCTTACATGAACAGTTCCTTGAGCAGGACATGATGTTGGCTTCCCTGTCACAGAGGCAGAAACCAGAGGTTTACGGTGCTGCCTCTCCACACTTCTGCCCTGCTTAAGTAGCTATGAGGAGTTTGGGATGGATCATTTCCCTTTTGCACGTGACATTTCAAAGCAACAAGTTAGCACTGACCCGAGTTAGGGGCAATTCTCATGATTTAGATGTGGTGCATGTGACATTTGTTTTAGGAATAATTTTCTCTGTCAGCAGACTGCAGTTCAAAACAGAAATATGCATGGGAGCAAGTTTTAAAAATGTTTGTGATTAGGAGAGGATGATAAGGGATGAATCAGATAGCAAACAGGTGCTAAAAATGAAGCTGCAGCCGTGGTATTTTCGCTGCTGCACACTTTAACAGCATGTGGACTGGAACAAGTCCTTGACACAAGCACACTTTTAGGCTTTGAAGAGTTTAAATTTGGACTGAGATGTCAATTTTTGACTGTACCCCTTGTCATGGGTTGACTGATCTCATTACCATGACATCCATCGTGGTTGTTGACAGATCGGTCACACAGATTGAATGCAGGAAAAATCTAGGTTTTCTTTTAAAAACACTCCAAGCAAAATTATTATAAAAGCCTGTTTGCATCTTCCTGACTTCCTGACTTCAACAAGAAGAACAGAAATGTGTCAATGGATAAAATAGTGTGATGTGTTTTGTTTTGTTTTTTTCATAATTGGTGACTCGTAGTGGTATCTGTGGTCACTGTTGGAAGGTCAAGGGAACATATTGTGATTTAGTTACTAGAAACAACAACAGAGTTTTGACATGTATTTTAGGATTTCTAATCTGTGCCGCTAAGTTTTCCACTGAACTGCATTAATAGGCCTGTGCATTGTAATATTTGCTTATAAGAAGGGGATATTTTATTGTCTTTACCTCATTTTGTTGCCTTTACCTCAGGTTTAGTTATTTTACTATACAATTCTTTGATCTCTACCAATGAAGCTATTTTTGAATCATGTAAAACATAATCTTGATGAAACAATTCTTCTGTATCTAACTGTTGTTCAGCAGAATTTACTGTATTCATCTTGAGTGGTTTTGCACTGCATGCATTCAGATGCATTTATGGTTTACAGTAAGAGTAGCGACTGTTCTTCAGTTTAATTTTTCTATTGGGAAGATATGAATGATAAAGTATGATGAGTATCTGAAAGTCAGTTCTGCTAAGGTAATTTTGAAGATGAAACTTCAGAATATTTAAATTGCATCGGAATTCACTTTCTGGAAAAGAAATCTTTTTTCATGGATTGCAAACATAGACTTATTTTTGAATTTTGCTAAACAGGAGAAAACAGGCAAAAAATAACAGACCAGACTTTACTTCAGCCATTCC
The DNA here is from genome assembly GCA_034781795.1 of Crypturellus tataupa. Lineage (NCBI taxonomy): Eukaryota > Metazoa > Chordata > Aves > Tinamiformes > Tinamidae > Crypturellus > Crypturellus tataupa. The sequence continues at coordinate 482,363 of JAWLRI010000274.1, forward strand.
CTACAGTAGAGCAGGCACGTGGGAAGCACTTTAGGCTTAAGGCTTAAACCAAAAGAACTCAAGTTTTAGATTAAAAGCAAATGGAACACTTCATATTCCTGAAATGTTCGTTCCCCACCCTTAGATTTTTTCATTATCTGGATGCTGTCTCCTGCCATCTGTTGTCTTGAAATGAGCTTTTTTCTTCTACCTATCTCTAAAAACAAGCAGTCTGGAAAGGAAGAACATGAGAATTAAGTTCTTTGAGAAAGAAGCATAACCCCAGTTACACTGTACCCGAGTCCTGTTTTGGTAACTTAGCCAGTGAAAGGGCTCTGATGAGGCTATTTGCACAGACAAAGATTTAACCTAAAATGCTTAAAACCAGCTTGGCAGAAGAGGTGTCAAGGCTTCCCTACAGACCAGGTTTCTCTGACAGGAAGGCTGAAATAGACATAAATGATGAAACTGAGTTCAGAAGTTGACTTTGCTTTGAAGTTCTTGTAACCACCCTAAACGCTTTTCTTTTTAGCTGGATCTTTTGTCACCCTGTGACCCATGCTGCTGTACAGCCTGCAGAAGAAAGCTGAGCTTGGAGAAGTGGTGGGAGCAAATGAAGTGCACGGGCACTGAGGACCCATCCCTCCCTCGCTGCCTGCAAGTCCCGCTCTGTAGAGGGACGGATGCTTGGGGCTCAGAAGCAGCAGTGGAGAAGAGAAGCACAAGCCCCTGGTAGGTGTCTGATAAATAAATGTGTCCTGCTTACAGCAGGAGCTCCAAGTTGCCCCAGGTGAAGATCCCTCAATTTTGCCCTAAGGCAAACTGCTAAGTGTTTTGCCTTGGGAGGAGATGGGGATGCAAACTCTGGAAACTTTTCAGTATCTCTTGTCTGGTGTCTTGCCTACCGAATGTCATTCCTCTCAGGAAGTGTTGCTTTTGGTGTTAGTTTTGCCCTGGATTGCCTTAGATCCGAAAAAAAGTGTGTAAAATGCTGACTGTTTTCTTGTTGGCAAAATGCTCAGTATCTGCAGTGAGGGAGATCTCCAGCATGAGGCATTTGAAGTTTGGGACGGGAGTATGCTTGCTTCGAGTAAGTGATGATACAGCACTGTGTCTGAATAAGGGCTCTATTTTACTGGCTTTATGGTGTTCTTTCAATGTGAAAACCCTTAATACCATTAGCAAGTTTGTATCGTTTCCACATTGTCCAAATCAGAAGATGTTCAGAATACCACGTCCTTTACCAGTGTTGGTACAGAGCCTCTTTGCCACTATAGTTGTCATTTTGCAGCCCTGGGCTCCAAAAGTGGATACACTCACTGTAGGCCACAGTGGCCTTGGTGGTCTGAGGCTGTGACAGGCTCTGAGCCGGTCTGCCCATCCTGCATAAAGAAATGTCCCGTATCACCCACAGTCAAACCGGGAACGGAGGGGAGGCTTTCGGGAGCAGGGGAGAAGCAGCCAAACACCACCATGAGCAGTGGTGGTGCCACAGAGACAGCGCGTGCGCTTTTCTCCGAAGCGTTAAAACGCTGGTGTCGGTCTTTGAAGTTGGTAATTTCACTCTTCTAATGCGAGAAGTTCCAAGCGCACTGAGCCCTGGTGGCTCCATGGTGAGGTAGGTGGTCATGGCCACCTCAATGCTACCTCCTGCAGGATCTCACCATGTGTTGACAGGTACTGGTAGCAGGTCCGTGGCTGGAAAATGTGTGGTGGCTGCTGAGGTACAGAGGGATGGATGCCGAGGAAGGTAAAGTTACATTTCCTCCCTTTATGAGTAGCTGAAGGTCAAACATCAAATAGCTTTTTCACCAAATAAGCATTTAACTATGTGATGTGGATAGCTGGTGGAGTGTGTGCACTGTGGAGTGTTTTGGCTTTGCTGTTTTTTTTTTCCCTGAAGCAAGTTATTATTTTTTAAAGAAGAGTGAAAATGTATAAGAAGTGTATAGATTAGTAAAATGCCTCTCATAAGGGGGTAGTATTCAGAATGCATCATCTTCTCTAGCAGTTATTATTATAACAGATTAAAAAGGATGGGCAATTGCTATTTTGATGCACTTGCCTGTTGAGGGATTAGGAGTAATCTGTCCCCCGTCAACCTCAATAATATAGATTTCATTTACCCTGTTTTTTCATGAACTACTGTAGTAATAGGAGAACTTGGCCCCAAGTACCTTTCCATAGGGAGCGTGATGGCCCCAAAATTTCAGTTGCGGAGAGTCATTCCGCCTCTGTAGGCAAAGGCAGCGATATGCATCTCTGCAGCGATGCAGCGGTGCCTACCTCTGAGCAAAACACACCGGGAAGTGAAATGAGAATAAAGCACCAAAGGCAAATTACTGGGAGCGAAGCAAATTCAATATGTATCTAGTCAGGAAATAAATATTCAAGAACTGACAGAAACGATCAATATGGATGATCAGGGAAATAGTGGAGGAAATCAGGGCTGGGAGGAATGCAGGGAAAGCATCCATAATTTATTTTTTTTTAAATGTTTTGCCAAGAAAATCCTACCGAGAGCTAACATCTCATTTCCAAGAAATCCCTTGGGATAAATCAGAAATGTTAGCTCTAAAAGAGAATGTACAGGAGGCAAAAGAAAAAAGGTAAGGAAATGATCAAGAAAACTGAGATTGAAAATGAAAGGAATATTACGCAGGACATGAATATGAATAATAGATGGTTATACATATGTAAAGTATAAGGAGTAAGAGGTGGATGAGAGAGACTGTGGGCCCTGTGGGGGAAATACTGAAAGGAAACCTGTGTCAGAAGATGTGGGTATTTCTATGAGACAGAAAGATTTCTTTAAATCAGTGTTAGCCAGGCAGATTGGCAGGGAGATTTGGAGAAGAGGAAGAATGGATGAGAAACATGCGTTTAGGGGCCCACGGAGCACTTGGGAAGATAACTTCTTCCATAGAGCTTTAAATTTTCAAGCAGTACCAAGAGTTGAAACAGAGTGTTAGATAACACTGAAACATATTGTTCTTGTAAGTAGAAATAGTCATGTAGAAAACTCCAGTTCGAAGAGCCTCTGTAGGGCCTTTAGTTCCTCAAGTGGAACTAAAATTTTCATGTATGATGTGACAGAGTGCAGGGAACGTGCTGTTGTGCTGAATTCTTCATTTGAATCCAAAGAAATGGATTATTTCTTTGATATAGTTCATTTTAAATACAAGTCTGGAGCTGGGTTGATGGAATATATGATCTTTGGAATATCGGCAGTGAGGATGAAGATGGATTTGATTCAAATATCTGGCCCCAAACTACTCTTATTTGCTTTGTTCTCCTGCAACTGCATCAGCACAGCATTGTATATGCTTCCCTATAAGATGGATGGACCTCAGTCGTGCAAATGTTGACCGAGTCTTTAGACCGTAAAGGAGAATATAGGAAAAAAATATATATTTTTTTGAATTTATAGGGTTTTTAGGTCACAGTCAAGGATTTCTTGTATGCATGAAGCTGAAGTGAGATGCCTGCAATTAAATACCTAAATGGACAGGTCAGCACTGAAGCAGGCTAAACTTCAGGTGTTTACTTCACATGCACAAGGTAAAAAAGTTAATTAAATCTGCTGGTTGTATTGCATTCAAGCAAATGCAGCAATATTATTTTGGTGTCTAGTACAGATGCACAAGCCAAATTATTGTCATACTTAAAAGGTAAACTGGGTCATATGAGAGAGAAAATAGCTGGTGTTTGTGGTTTTGCTCTCTATTTGCTCTTCCTGTTGCTTATAGTTTCTGGAGTTGATCAGAACACCAATGTTCCATTTTCTGGAAGATTTTGAAATATAAGAGCTTGGCCTCCTTCTATATCAAAATACCCCTGTGCACATGATTTTCTATAAAAGTGCAATGGTAGATGTGAATATAAGTGTGTTTTCAAGATAGTTAAATTATTTTGTTAAGGGAGAGTTTCAAAATCAACTTATTTTTCATTTACATATAAGCAGAAAATTAAGTGAAATTTTGTCTTAAAAACAATCCTTTTTTTTCTTTTAAACATTTCAGAGAACAATCTATTGCATATTCCCTGTTTTCCCTTAAGAGTGAAAATCTGACTGTCTTGATTTTACAAAACAATTGACCTTTGAGGTCCGATTTCTGTAAAATGTGATTCAATCAAAATATCACCACTTGGATCTTAAAGATCTCTTTTTAATCCTTAAAACTCTGACATGTTAGGGATTGCTGTTTTGCCGTAGAATTTGAACTCCTGAAAACCTTCTATTCTTGAGAGAGATATCGCCCAAGAAGGCAATTTAACTGCTGACTTTGTGATCATAATGATGATCCACTGAGAATAACAGGTTCATTATCCGCTAATTCAAGATAAATAAGATTTCTTTTAGCTGTAATGATGATCCTTAATAATGGAGCTTCTTTTTTTTGCTTTTCTGTTGTCACTAGGGAGTGCGCCTGTGTGAGTTTGCGTCGGGGAGGGAGAAGGAAAGAGAGATTCCCCTAGTCATAATTAGTTATCGTTTGCACATAAATTCATTGTAACGCAATGCTTAGAGTTGATGGAGGATTAAAGGATAAATGGGAGAACTGCAGTGTACGCATGTAACCTTTGAATTAAGAGAGATTTGAGCCACTAATTAGAAAGTTAGGGGCTAGTTGGACAGATACAGACCGGTCGGCAAGTCAGTGTGGGTTAATGAAAGGGAGGTCATGCTTCACATACCCAATTAACTTGCCTGGGAAGGACAAACGCTCAATGGGACTTGACAGGAGTAAAGAAAGAACCATAATGTATTATGGCTTCAAGAGGGCTCTGTGACACACCACCACCCCGAAGGCAAGTGCCTTTCATCAGTCACTCGGGATTGACAGCGGAATTAGTCACCGGCTGCAGAAGGGCCCGAGCGCCCGCGGCTCGCGGAGCAGCAAAGCGCCGCGCGCCGGATAACGGGAAGCGAGGAACGAGGAACGGCAGGACCTGGTCCTGCACGGGCCGCTTTGGGCACAGCAGGAGCACTGCAAGCAGAGCACCTAAAGAACCGTTAACACTTGCGGTAAACAGTAATTTTGGCCTAGACAGTACTCATCAGTGAGCTAAAAGGCGCTGGGTAAATTCAAGTCTAATTAAATGGTAGCTCATTTTGCTAACATGATGAGCTGTAAGCTAACTTTTTTTTTTTTTTTTTAGAGGGGAAAAAAAAAAAGAATAATTTGTCCTAAATGATCTCAAGCTACCAGTCATGTTAGATCAGAAAAGCATTAAAGAGGAGCCAGGTGAACTGGGACTTTGTAGGTGATCAATCCCAATAGCTCTTAGAGACTGCATACCATGAAGTGGTAAGAATATATTTAAAATATTGCCCATCATTTGGACTGCAGCGCTTCAGGAAATACTGAAGACCTGCAGAACATGGAGAAACTGGAGTGATGGTTCTCTTGAGATTAGCTTACGTAGCGTAAAGGTGGACACAGGATTTATGCTTGTTGTTAGACTGTTGTGCAGCTCTTGAGAAGCTTGAGGAAGGTTACCTCCCCTTGGGTAGGCAGAGAATCCCTCTTCCAAGAAGAGAACATACAGAAAAATAGAGTACAAATTAATGGCAACATTAATTTGTGCAAGTTAGGAGGGTTTTTTGAGCATTCACCATTGATTTATCTATGGTGTCTATCAGAAGCCAATAGTAAAATTCCATTTGACGCTAATGGATGAAAGGGAGTCAATATTGAATACTTCTGAAAATCCTAATACCTTTTCCCTGCCTTTGGCCATATATATGCAAAAGACTTGATTCATTTCAGTGAGAGTTATGCATAGGTAATCAAGGGCAAAGCTGGCTATAAAACCTATAAATGTGAGGTAAAACTGAGGGAAAAATAGAAACCTCAATTTGAGATTCATACAAGCTTTTTATTAGAGAGACCAATACATACAATATCCGAAGAGATTAATAACTGCAAGGTGAACTGTATACCAGGTAGTATTTCTGTGCTTTGTCCAAGTTGCTGGAAAAGTTGCATTGCTAAACAAAGCTCTTCATCATTGACCTCATCCTCATGTTAGTCTTCCTTTTGTTTATTCATTGCAAAAATGTTTTTCAGTAAGTCCTGCTTAGCTTGGCTGGACAATGGGCACATTGGCCTTTGGATAGTCCAGAAAGCAGATTTTGAGGCTTTGTAAAGTAGTTAAGATGATTATCTGCTCTTCTCTGAGTAGCCTTGTAGTATGACCTACTCAACTGAGCAGCTCACTGTTTTGTCTTAATTGACTTGGGCTCTGGGATCTTAATAAAATGAAATATTTTTATCAGAAAAACTATTGTGTGTTTCACAGCCTGTTTGCAGAAATTCTATATGTGTCAGAGTCCATGAGGAGCTTATTACGACCAGGCATCTCACGGCATCTGAAAGCAAAGCTCGAAGCATTTTAATTGAATCCTACAGAGACTGGTGTGCTCCCCTTTCTCAGTTCAGTGAAGACATCTCATTTCTTAAGCGCTAATTTTTCTCTCTGTAATCAAGTAATTATTAGGCTAGTTTTTCTCTTGTTTCTCCTCTTGTTGCTGAGGGTCTTATTTTCTCATTCAGACTGAGGCTGGCAGTTGTTGGTATAGCAGCGGTGACTGCTAAGCAGCAGACTGGAGTAGCCACAGGCATCAGTGTCCTGGTTTCCTACCGTGCTGACCATTCCTCCCATCTGTGCCTAGCCCCGTGTTCTCCAGCAAGGCCTCAAAGGTGACACGAGCCCTGAGTCTTCAGCTTGGCTTTGATTTTTGGGAAACGTGTTCTGTGCTTAAAACACTCAGAGAGGGGAGGGGGAAAAAAAGAATTTTTTTCTCAAAATCTGAAGCGTGGATGAAGTCCCCAAAGAATTGCTGAGGAGCTTGATTTATAGGAGGTAAGGGCCAAATGGTGATAGAAGTGTTGTGTCATTGCCAATATATGCATCCCCCAAAAGTATGGATGTGTGTTCAGAAATTGGTCTGACCACAAGCCTCATGCCATTGGCTTTTTGTTCTGTAAAACAGCATTCCACTAGTAGAACTAAACATTTTTTGCACTATTTGGGATATTGCTTCAGCATAAATAATGCTTTGTGTCAAGAAAAAGATCTACACATTTATAATAATGTCCTACCTACACTATAATTGGGACTCAAAACCTTTTATGTTGCATAGTTTAGACCAGTTTCTGGTTCCCAGTTGCACTACCGTACATCAGAAACATCTACTGCTTTCTACGGTGATGGCATTGGTCTATGCTGCTGTAAATAGGAATATGATTGCCAGTACTCAGAACTGGAATAGCTCTTGCTTTAGGTACATTGTGTTATAATGAGCTAAACATAAATTTACAAATATTAACATATTTAACATTTTCTTCTAGTGCAAACTAATGATTGTTAAATGAATTATGAAAGAGACATATTATCCAACACCACCACCGCTACTTCTGGTTAGGCTGGTGCAGCACGCGACCTTAAAAACCTCAGGGTACTGTGTAGATCAAGAACACACTTTTAAAATTTAAATGAAACATGAAAGCATATAAACTCATTTTGGAAGGAAAGGCCTGTCACACTGTGCCTGTATGATCTTAGCGCTGTGTTTATAAAAGCTGGGAAATTAGCATTGCCAGGGGCGCTCTGTGCTTGCCCATAGAAGCGAGGCCGCCCCGTCTCTGTGGGGCTCCCAAGCTGACTCGAGCACTGCAGCAGACCCGCACACCATCCCAGGCAGGAAGTGAAGGAAAACAGACTGCCAAGGACCTGGCTCTGTGCTTGGCAAAGTACCTTAAGGTTGGCTTTTTAAATTAAATCACTTTTTAACGGAGTTCTAAAGATGTTCAGTAAAAAAAAAAAGAAAAAGAAAGAAAAGAAACTGAAATGAGCATGTATCTGTAAAAACAACTTCTACTCAAGCATCTTTTTTTAGCAACAGTTCAGAACAGATCAGAATCCAGTAATATCTAGATGTAGAGTTACATTTCCAGGAGAGTCAGTAGTGGCGTGAATGGCGCTCAAGGAGAAGTCAGTGAATGTAACCTTGGGCAGCCACTTCCAGCAACCTGTTTTCTGCTGTTACCTAATGACTGTGTAGTTTGTAGACCTCTGGGGGATTTTTGTTTTATTTTGCCTTTTTTTTTCCCCCTCTTGGCTTCATTTTAAGTTGAAAAAACAACATTTTGAATAGCCATAATTTAGGTGTGCTGAAGAATTTCTAGAGAAGACAAGTGTTCATTGGAAAATATAGTCAGAACTCAGACTTCTGGTGGAAACGCACTGGTTTAGATTAAATCTAAGATGGGAAAGCCTTTCTGGAAGCCTGACCGATTTTCTTCAGTCATATGTAGCATTTTTTTTTCCTTCTTTTTCCGGAGTTGTCACTTGCCTGGCTGGTTATGATACATGTCATACGTGGGAGGTCTGCTTTATAGCTCTTGGGCTGAGAGGAGGCAAAAATGTGAATATCAGTTTTCCAATAACCCAAGCAAATCCGCCTATCAAGCTGCCAGTTAGAGGGGTCTTTTTTCTTCCTTTCCTCTTTATTTTTTTTTCCTTTTGTTTCAGCTTCCTTGCAAGCTCAGTTGTTCTCTCTGTATAAGAGGAAACGGTGATGGCAAATGATTTAAATATCTAACTTACTATGTCCTAGGGTGTTATGGTGGTTTCTGTTGACAAATAATTCACTAGAACCAGAATCTCTAGGTCCTTATTGCCCAAATCAGTCTGATCTGACCACCTCAGCACACATTTATGCACTTTAGCAATAACAAATCTCGATAGTCTTACATCTGATGAAGAACTTTGAGCATTAAAAACTTACTTTATATATAGAGGAGGGAGTCTTAAAGCCTGCTGATCATCACCCTGGCTTTGCTGGAAATATGTGTTATAATGTTAGAACATGCCTTGCAGAAGTTGCCATATCTCAAAGTTGTGTTGTTGTGGCATAATTAAAGCCTCTGAACAGTGGAGATCTGATGGTACGTGATCCATTTTTTTATATTATATTTTTCTTATCTGACCAAATATTCTGTGCTGCTGCTTTCTGTTAAGGCCTTCTGGGAATTTCCAGTCTTGCACATATTCTTAAAGAAGACCAGAACTTGGATTAAGCATGAAAATACAAATAACAATGCACATGCTATTTTCTATTTTAAGTAAGTTACTAGAGTTAATTAGGATTATAAATTATCTAATGCTTCCAGTTTTTGCTGACTGCACTATCTGTCATCAGGGATTTTGCTGAAGTTACAGTTGAAAATTGCTAATTATAACTTCTGCTTGCTTTTGTAATTCACCTTTTACTATAGATAATCCTTTCCTTCTTTTTCTCTTCTTCTTTTTGCTCTTTCCCCCAAATCATTTAATTCCCTTTTTGCCTTTAGTCGGTGATTGTCTTATGAAGATTGAAGCTGGTATAAAGGAAGTGCATTACCTGAGCTTTCCAAAATCTGCTTTTACCAATGCTAAGATCATTGCTTATGTGAGAGAACAGTGTTACAGATGTATTTTGTTTTTAGGGAAAAGGTGTTGTTGCCTACAGCATCATCCAACATTTGTTGAAATCATTGGTATTTCTAAAATTGAGCTGAGAGTTTCTTTTTTCACAAAGTAATTTATAACTTTTTCAGTCTTAGCATTTTGATCATTGTCTAGAGCCGGCTGACTAAAGGTCTATGGGTCAAAGATTGCTCTCCTCTCACGAGGAAGTTTCTTCTCAAGGTATTTTTCATGTGCATTTCATACGCTAAAGTGGCTGGGAGCAAGAGACTAAGAAGTTACTAGTGGTTGTATGTTTATGTAGATAGTAAGAAAAATGAGAGCTGTGCTTCAGGCTAACAGAAACTCAGGGTGTGAGGTTGAACATCAATCACGCTTAATGCTTCAGCTGGTCTCAGAAACGAGGATGTGTGGGGTACGTTGGGCCGAGTCATCTGCCGAGATAGGAGCTTCACGGCATCCTTGCGCTTTGTGCGTCCTCAGCATCAAAGCTGGGCTCCATGCACCGTAGCCTTTGGGGTAGTTTGGCACCTGCCCTTTCACTGAGAGAAATCAGTGTTTCGTGTGGTGGATCTTATCTGGTGAATAGAGAGACCTCTAAAAATAAACAAACAAAAAGAGTAAAACATGAATTTATTAGCCAAAAGTGTGGTCCTAACAATGCTAGTAAATCTAGGGAAATGACAGCCTGTGCAGCACAGAAAAACCAGTGCTGCATTAGAGGACAGCTGTAACGTTGCTAAGCCTTAGGGCCTTCTTGGTGGCAGCAGCGTTGCAGGAGTCAGGACGGGGCCCTCAGGGGTGGTCGGAGCGTGTGCCCAAGGAGCAGGACCTCTCAACACAGCTCACCAGCACTGCGGAAATCCATCTTACGGCCTCTTTTGGGCAACGGAGTTGTCGCTACAATGCGTGTTTCCTGGCAGCCTCCTACGAGTAATTCAGCTTTAATTCTTCCACGTGGTGCTCCCTCAGATGGCTCTTCTTGCCCTCGTTATAAACAAGAAGAAATCACATTTGCATCTGAAGAGTGTCATCATTCTACTCTTTTCTTTTTCTTTTTCTTTTTTTTTCCCCTGCTTTGATATCCTTAGCATAAGCATCTTTCTGGGCCGTTGGTTATCAGTAACTAAACCCATTTGTTTTTCGTCTGGAGTTTCTGTGCATGCTCAAGGCTGTGTTTATGTTCTCATGTTTTCCTATTCAGAAGCAGTCTCTTCTTGCTGTACATCTGTTGCAAAACAAAAGATGACAAAGTGGCTTGTGTATCAGGTTGATTTATGGATAAAGACTTAAATGATAACATGGTAAAGCAGACAAAACGTGCACAAAAAAAAAGGGAAAAAAAAACCCCAAACTGGCAGATGAGATGCATTAAATGAAAGAGCAGCTATAAACAGCTCGGATGACATGTTGCGTGTACCAGCTTTGTCATCAGGATGCATGAGGTTCGGGGGGAGGCTTCTATAATAAGACGTGTGCAGGATGATGACTTGAAGAAAGACTTGTTTTTTTCTTCTTTTCCTTTTTCCGAGGAGACGTCTTTGGGAGCCTATGAAGTAAAGTCTCTGCAGCAAATCCCAGGAATTTGTTTCTTTTCATGTCTGTGCAGACGTGACAAGATCCTCGCCGCTCCGTGGTGGGAAGATGAGTCCTGCTCTCCTCGCTCTGCTCGGGCGCTGCTGATCAAGGCAGGCGCCGCCGCCAGCCCCGTCACACGGGGAGCCTCTGCCCACCGCGCAGCAGGGGAACCAGCCCCCTTTCTGGCAGGGTGACACCCGTCCCCTCCTTTGCGGGGCTGGGAATGAGTTCAGCAGAAGCTGAACATAATTCGGATATTTAAAGACAGTTTTAGGCCTCCCCGCACCTCCATGAAGCCTTTTCTGCTGGCTGAACAAGCTCGCGCGTCCCTCGGCTTTTCCTCTCGGGGCTCCCGCTCGGTTCTCTTGCGGGGCCTCTGCTGAACTCGCTCCAGTTGTGAACGTGCTGCTATGTTCTGGGAACGGGGGGGAAATCTTCTCAACGCGGTGGTGTCTCCTGTGTATTTAGATGGGTGTACTTGGCAAATCTGAGCTCGGCTGGTGACCACATCAGTGGCCCATGGTTAGTGTTTGTGCATAAATTGTTATCACCACTTCAGATCCCAAACTGGTATATTTGGGGAAATGGCAACTTGTCCGTTTTGAGCAAAAGGTTTGCAAGTAGTGACTGCTTACTGTTACTGCACAGCTTGTACGCGAGTATATATCGCCTGCACACTGCAGAGGAACAAACTGGAAGTTGGTTAGTGACAGATTAGTAGTTTGCCAGAGGTGGTCCCAATCAGAGTGTTTTGAGCCTATCAGGTCAGCAGAAATGATGTTTTCTCTCCCTTTGTGTGCAAAATAATCCAATGACGCTACAAATGGTAGTGTGCAGTTGTACTGATGGGGACTCCTGTATTGGAGTTTGAACAGAGGGTGGTGGAAGTGAGTAGAATAGAGGACATTTAAAACGAAGAGTAAACATCAGAAATCTTTCTTTTTATGTTCTATGGTTTTTGGCAGAGTGAGGGAGTTTAATTGCTTCTCCTGCATCCTATTCTTTGGTAGTTTTCCTTTAATGGCATGTCCTTGTCTTTGCGTTTCTCAGAATTACCACAAAAAGGAACTTCTATTATTTGAAAATATCTTTTCATTATCTGCTATTTTATACAGAATGCTATTTAAAAGCTGTTAGAAAATATGACTTTGGAATATATTTAAAAAGAGACAGGAAAAGCAAAAGTGTCATTCAGCAATGTTAAGATAATATACATTTTTTTTCCCTTCTCTTTTGTTCTGTGGAGCACAGTAATCATCCTTAACAGAGACAATAGCTGCCTTCTGTTTTTCCTGCAGATCCTTTTGCACTGCTTTCTCAGTTACTTGTAGGTGCTTTGGGGAAGCTGGGGCAAGTGGCTACTCAGCGCTCCGCTCTGTTGGCCCGGGAAGCAACAGCACAAGTTCACACACACACAAGCGTGCACCAACTGCCCCCCAAAACAGCCACCAGCCCAAATGGGGCATCGGAGCAGGTCACAACTGTCCGGTGTGGCAAAACGTGAAGCTTGGAGCTATTGCTTGGTCTTGGTCTTCCTTCTGGAAGCTTCTGCTCTCTCCCTGGGGCCTGCAGGACAGTGTGGGTTGGAGGAACCTCAGAAGATCCCCTGTCCCACCTCCTGCTCCCAGCAGGAGCAGCCGTGGGTTTTTTTTTTCTTATATCCTGTCCAAAACTCTCCAATTTCTATTGTGTTGTCCACTGGGACAGATCTTGGTGCAACCAGAGCCATGATTCCAACAGCAGAGGGGCTGGGGATTGACTGACCTGCTGTTTGCTTCGTTTTACTGCTTTTGCTTTCTTGTGCTCCACTTTTTTTGTTTATAATGTGAGTAATGGTCCCACCTGTCTTAATTAACAAAAGAAACCCCTTGGTAGCTACAGGTAAAGCTCTAGCTAAGCCTGAGGTTTTGAAGCTGATTCCCTCTTTGTGGCTACCCTGGATAAATTGTGATTACTCAGTGAGATATTAATTCTGCTGCCCTAGGGAAAGGAAGAAAGGAGGGCGGGAAGGTGGGAAATGCACAGTGCTTTGCTCTCCTGCCTTATTTGCAAAGCTAAGCTAAAGGACTGCTAAATAGTGTTGAGGGCTATCACATGCTGGCTGGTAAAGGTGCACACTGTGTATTTTGCACACTGTGTATTTGTGTACTTTCTGTAATTAAAACATACCAAAAAAAAAAAAAAAAAAAAAGAAACCCAAATCCTGAGAATCTAATGTTTTATCTCTCAAACCTAGAAAAAATCCAGCAACTAAAATGGCTAGTGCTCCTGTATAGATAGGCACCTGGTCTTAGGGAGGCAGGAGACATTTATAGAGCTGTGGGGGCCTCCGCTTAAAACGGTGTCTTGCAGTGGGGAAGATTGCTGTGGGTTCCCCTTTGGAAGCTTTGGTAAAGACAGGTTCTTCACCCAAGGCAGAGCTGTAGACTTGTCAGTGAAACTCTGGGCCAAAGTTGTTCATGTCAAGCGTTGCTTATATTGTAGCCAAAGGGAACATAGTGCAAAAAAGCATGCACAGTAAGACTTTAATTAATTAGATTTTGCTTCTTCACATTTGAGCTGACCCTAAGTACCTTGTTCCCATCTTTTCAGTGGGCACTTTCCTGAGTCCATTTATCCCTTTAAAACACTTTTTTAAAACTTTCTCTATGAATTGCACTTCTTAATTAGCAGTCCTTGCTGTGTTAACCTGACACTCCTGAGTATATCGTATCATCACCTCATTTGACTGTGTTCCTTTAGCATGACTTAATTTATCTGAGTTTTGACTTTTCTTTCTGCCTATGCAAATGAGAATGCGCTTTACGTACCATACTTCAGGGTTGTTGTGGGGATGTCAGCTATGATCTTTGGTAGCTGCTAAGCACTGAAAGGACAGAGTACAGAGAGTCCCAATTGTGCCACATCCCACTGGGTGATCTGGGGGAAGTTGAGATCAAAAATATACTGATTTGTGTCCCCATTTTGCAATCTGTCAAGGGAAGCCAACTCATGGGTCATCATTTATAAAGCTTTGAGATCTCTGCATGGAAGATGCTCAACAGGAGGCTCTTACAAAAAGCGAGCATATTGAACTATGACTGTTCAAACTTCACACCAGCTTTGATATATGCGATGTTATTCTTTGTTTTTGGTGCACAAGGAGTTGAAGAAACCTCAAATGTAGCTGAAGTGCTCACATGTCACTGAGCATCATCCACATCTTCAGACTCTTTAGTCTCATCTTCAGAACTCTCCTCTGCCAACCATGGGCCTCTGTTCTCCCCCTCATCCTCTTGACCAAACATTTTCATTCTCTTCTCTCTTTGTGCTTTCTACCTATTAAACATTATTTTTTTCTGGTAATCATTTAAACGCTCTGTGATTAGAAGATTTTCAAACTCCAAAATGGTAGTTCTGGCAGAACTCTTAGAAAGTATTTAATTGTTTTGGTTTTGCTGAATTTGAGGTACTAGAAAAAGTTCTATAACAGGTGCTTAGGTACTTGAGGGATCCAGACTTAAGTGCCTGACTACTTCAGGCTTTCAGGAACAACTAGTTGCCTAATTTCTAATTGCACATTGAAAATTGCCCTTATGTAGAGGTAATTTTAGTGGACTAAACAGAGACCTCCAGTTCATATCCATTTCCACCTTATTCTGGAATTTGTATGTTAGATTTTTTTATGCTACTCCTCTGCTGACTATTCTGAGTTTTCTTTTAAATAACAGAAATTAATTTTAATAATGGAAATCTTAGTTATTTAAATTGGAAGTCACAATCTCTTTATTTTTCACAACAGATACTCTGTGAATTGTATGAACTTGTGAATTTTGAAGCTTCTCTGAAGAATTCAGAAGCACAGCTAAAACTTTTAAGGTTTAATGGGATAAATGTAAAAATATCCCTGAGTCCTGACATCTATTTGTTCTATATCTTACTTATGTAAAAAATGCTAGACATCTTTTCTCCACATGCTGTAAAAACTATAGGGTTTCATCGGCAGTGCAAACATAAACCATTGATGTTATATACAGAATGTGACCTAAAAATGGTATCTTAAGAGCCCTGTCCAGAATGTAAAACAAAATAAAAATTCTACTACCTGCAGAGTGCATTGTTGTTGATTAATGTACAGTATTTGAAAAACAATGGCTTCTAATACAAGAATATTAAGGTTTAATCCAGTTGCTGCTGCTGACAACAGCTGAGAAAGATGTAGTATTTTTCTGTGTAGAGCCACTTCTAATATGTTGTGTGCTCAAACTCGTTCTACATCTGAACACTGTTCTGTTGTTGTGAAACATTTACTGAATGAAACAGTTGTGTGGTCCTGTGTGCACCTTGCACAGATCATTTATGTAGTATAGTTTGAAATGTAATGGCCTTGCTTGTGTGGTTTCTTCTGTTCCGTTTGCTGTACTGTGGAAGAGATCTCCGTTCTTTGCATTTGCTTTCCTTCTTCAATCCCAGCAGCAACGCAAGGGCCTGCCCTCTAGATAGGATTTCAGAGTGACCAGAGGAGTGACTGGAGGAACAGCACTGACTGGAAAAGCAGAGTACAGGGAAGGCAGCACAGGACTGCGATGTTCCTAAAGACCTTGGCAAAGCAAGGCTGCCACAGCCCCAGCTTTAAAAACTTCTCTTGTTGCCTCTAGAGTTCAAGTTGCTATGTGGAGCCCTGCTGGATCCTTTTATTTCTTTATTTATATCATTATTTTTGCCATGGGATTTTCTTCCTACTTTTGCTGGCTGTTGCAAGGGCTGTCTGAATTCCCATGTCTGAAGACTCATTTTCTGAGCTGCCGTAAGCTGTAGAGCAAGTAATCACATAGCTATTGCCAAAAACATGCGCACAGCTGCTACAGTGACAAATACCATGAGGAGCATGTCTCTTGTTACCCCAAACCTTAGAAGGGATGCACTGGAACAAATGCTAGGGTTTGACTGTCAGATTCTTAGATGCGTCACACATTTCTTGGGAACTCAGGGCTGTTGTAACAGCTGTTTGTAAACACTGCAAATCCAGCATTAGACCAAAGATTTTTTCAACTTCTAGCTTCCGTAAACCATCTTTAAAAATGCTGCAGATACCCTGACACTTCTGCTGTAGTTGTAAATAGTAACAATGTTGGTTTTTGGGCAATGAGCAGGCTCCAGCCCTGCGTCCACCCATGTCACGTGAGACATCGGCATGTCTGAGGATGCCCATAAGGCTGCAGGCTCCGGCAGGAAAACATTAGGGAAGTGTTTGGGAACTGAAGGGTATTTGTTCATGTTCAGGCTACTGATTGATAAAAACAAAATTAAAAAAATATATTGCTAAATTTGGTGGGCCTATAAGTTGAATTCCAGCGGGATACCTTAGGCAGTGAAAGATAGATGCTCTCCAACTCACAGAGGTTCTTTCAGTAAATATAGACTCTCTCCATAATATATGAGCATGTAAACAGGACTCAATGATGTAATTTAAAAATTATATTGGCAATAGTGTTGGAGGAACTTGCTTTATTTTGCACCCTTTATTACTCTTCTGCAGGCTTCAGTCTTCTCCTCAACATTCTAGGCAGTAAAAACTTCACAAGATCACATTCCCAGACTGGCAGAGGATCATGTTTGCAAATGACCTCCTCGGAAAAAGGGTGTCTTTGCCCTGTGACATGTGGCAGGTGGATGGGAGCCTGCCTGGTTCCTTCCATGTGGAACACATGGCAGGCAGAGCAGAGCGCGTCCTGCCTCACACTACAGCCTCTGCTAGGGCAGGTAAGGCCTGCTCTCGGCCATCCTCAAGTGGGCTTTGTTAGCTCAGAGCTCTAGTGGGTGAGCAAGCACGTGCTTGGAAAACACTCTGTTCACCCAGCTAAATGAAAATGTAGAAGCAGGAGTCGGTAGTACCTCCTTTTGCTTGTCTCAGCCTCGCTGGAACTCGTGCAAGCTTGGGCCTGTGCCTGCCTCACAGTGTAGAATTGGCCTGAAAGATACTCCTTGTTTCCTGTTGGAAAAGAGACTCATCAAACCCTCTTCCTTAGAAGTTTTAATGTTTAGAAGGCTTCTCCTCAATGGTATCTCAGTGCTAAATTCGTAATTACTTCCCAGTCTCACAGGGGAATGTTTGAAACCATAAGCAGAGATGACAGTTGTTACTATAATCATATTTTGCCCCAGTGAGGTACAGTGGTCTAAACTTCATATCAGAAATGGAAAATCTTCTATCAGCATTGTTTTTATGGACTTACTACTGCCTTAAAAAGCATGTAATGTGGAAAAACTAATTCAACATCTCCAGCAGTAATGTCATATTTTCAAGGTGGCAAATCTAAAACTTGCTATTGAAGTACATTAGTGCATAAGCAGTTCAGTTTTTTAGAGGTAGCAAAGGTAAAGAAGTAGGAGCTCAGCAACTCCAAAAATTAAAATAGTAGCAGATATTGTACTTTCAAACAAATGGCATCGTTGCTCTTGGGTGACTTGTGTAAGCCATACAGCATTAGGCCAATGACAAGCTGGAAAAGGATCTGAGAACCTTTGCTGCCAGGATTTAGAATTTATGACTTTACTGAAAAAAATGCAGTTTGTAAATAACTTTAAACTTTTTATTTAAAGAAAATGATGATCAGTGTGAGCAGTTTAGTGTGAGTCAAGAGGGATGTGAACATTCTGTGCAATGACTGAACCTTTGGGAACTTTATGCTAGTATTTCTCTAGCACTATGCTCCTCATTTTCAGTCTGTAGCAAGGACTCCCCGAGATGAGCAGGGTTTCCTTGGGAAGTGTTGTTTGCTCTTTGGGAAGCCTGACAGGTTCTGTCTCCTTATTTAAAAGCTTGTGGAGCATCAGTCATGCAGAATTCATCACACTAACCATGGGGAAGAAAGAAGTCTCAGTGCTTAAAAGCAGGCATTAGGCTGAAATCTCTTAAGGCTTTCCAGCTATATGTATCTTCTTGAAAACAGCAGGTTAAATTTATACCCTCGAAATGGCCACTCTTCTTTCTCTCATTAAGGCAGGTTTTCTTTCTTTTCAGGACTGTCTGAACTAGTAGGGTAATTTTCGTGCTTGCTAGCACAGTCACTTCTCTCCAGTACACAGCACTTTTATTTTGAGGGAGTCCACTGAGAAAGGAAGCTCCTATCTGTAAAGGAAGGAAATTATTATCTATGTGGCATCCCACTGCCCCTTTATTGCCCACATATAACAGCACGCTGTTCACCACCTGCCACATAGTAGGTCAGTTTAAGCCACCCTACTTTCTTCTGTGTTAATTCTCTTGTCAGGTCCCTAAAAATCAATCAGTTTTCCTTGTGCTAGCAGTAAAGCCAGACAACTTCACTCTTGTTCTTAGTAACATCAGCAGGAATTTTGTCATTAATAGCAGGATCACCCTACAAACAAGAAGAGAATCAGAGGTGAAAGCGAATACCCTATTAGGCACAGACTCAGTCCAAGTGACTGCTTTTGTGTGAGTGTTTTCTTACATAAAAATTACTATACTCTAACATGAATCATGAGAGTTACTTTTTTAAATATACAGCATATCCTATTTTCAAACTGTATTGAACTTAACGCGGTAGGCTGATACACAGCTCTGATCCCAAAACCACAATACTAAAAGTAGAAATTGATATACTGCAGTCCCACACATTCCACTTAAACTAAACAGAACCCACCTACAGTAACTATTTTGGCTCAGCTGATATTCTCATCAATGAAACTAATGTGTACCAAGCCTACCAAGATTACAGTAGATTAAGATCATTATTAAAAATATAAGACTATTAATGTTTTGCTGTGCCTGCATAACATCATAAGACCTATTGTTGGTGGTTCTACGAATAAGTCAACACCACTATATTGTTCTTATTGAGCTAAAAAGAAGATTGGAAAAAAATGTTGGGAAATACTGACATCCTACTTGCTACGAGGCTAGTGTGCTCATAATTCCAATTGGACTTCCTTTTTTTCATGGGAAAGGTGAGAGTTTACAATAGAGAAAAGATTGACTTTACCATCATATGCAAGAGAAAAGTAGTTCCAGATTTGCTAGGGAACTATTTTGAATGCTTTCATAATTTTCAGACACTCTTTCCTTTTAACCTACTTATTTTTACCAATTGGGATAGAACAGGCAACATATATTAACTCATTAGAAGCATATATAGTGCCAAATTATGCAAGTGAATTTTGAAGTTGAACCACCATACTGTAACACTCAACAGGTGATTTGCAATACATCTGTTGTTTGTTCTAATGTTTTATGCATCAGCTTCAGTTCTTGCATTAGAGATTTATTTCAGCTTTTTAGTGTTTCAAGTTAAGATGGTAATTGTAGCCAATCAATAAAAGACTTTGTATTTAACACTATTACTCTGTAAAACACACTTTTCCTGCAGTAATGCAGTTAACACTGCTTGTTCTCACTGTGCTGTTTCTAGGACAAATTTAGATCAGAATAAAGCGTGTCCTGTTTCTCAGGCATGAATTACTGGACTGGACATGCTCTGACGCAGTCCCAGAGGTGAAATCACTAGTCACAGTTAGCTTACAGTGTGTTTGCTTCTGATTGAAGCAGTCCAGCATGTTTCACATTGAACTGTTGTCTATAAGATGGTGATAACTTGAATTGTATGAATCCTAAAATGACTTGAGCCTCTCTATCAGGCTACTTTAGCTTCCAGAACTCGCAGACACCCCCCCCCCCCCAGCTTCCCTGTCTTAAATTCTCCAAATAGTTGAAGCAATCTCTCCATCTGTCAAGAAGGCAGGGTCCAAATAAATAAAGGGTATGTATGTTGAGCATTTAGAAAATGCAGACACTGCTCCTCAGCCAAATGCAGACATCCCAGGGAAACTGGAGGAATAAATTTGAAGACCACATGGATGTGATTGGGTGGATGTTTTAAAACTTGTGACTGATTCTCAGAAATTGCTTTCAAAACTGATGGCTGATTTTTTATATGTTTATGCATATACTGTATCTCACATGTTATTTCCTTTTTGTGCAGTACCAGTACTGGTTCATTAGTATTCCCCAACAGGCCATATACAAAATTTGGTTGAATATTGTTTATGTAAATAACATATATAGAGGGATCCAATTTAACAAAGGAATTTATGATCAATAGAGATCTTTAAAAAGGCAATGAGGTCTTTCATGTTTAGTGAATTTTAGACTTTTCCAAATTGATTTAGGTCATCTTGCAAAATGTTGTCTGGTAATTAAATTGGGTATGAATTTGAAAAGCTGAAACATACCCTAAAGTTGCATTCATGCTTTACAACCTTTGATACATGCCCATGGTGAATTGTGTCAAAATGCTAACTCCATCTTTCTTTTCTCACTCTTATCTTCTTTCCTTGATCTCTGAGATGTGAATCTGAACTTTTCTGATTTTCTACCTCTGTTTTTAACTCCTTTTAAGCTATGAAATAAGTTCCTCCACTGAAGAGTGGGTTCTTCCTTTTCAGTGTATTATTAAAGGATTGAAAGGAGAAACTCCTCCGTGAGCAGGCTTCTAAACGTATTTCATAAGCTCATGATAATTAGATCATTTTTTGTGCTTTTAAGATGACAGTAGTTTAGCTTTAATAGTGCCAGGTGGTAATCCAATGTGACTTAGATTTCCTATAGCAATAACATTTGGCAGATTCACTCCTTGATGAGAGGAAACCATTTCTATTCTTAGTTACATTTTGTGATAGAACTATAAACATAGAAAGCCTTTCTGCAAGGATTCTTTAAAAAATATTGCACAGTATAATGAACTCCATTTTCTGTGTTTACTAAAGTTTGTTGTTGTGAAAAGGAGTAGAAACTGAGGAGGAAGAAATACTGAGAACAGGTATACTCCCATATAACACTGCCCTGAGACCTAGAGGGAATATGGTATTTTGTTGAACAACCAGTTCTGAAGTTACTCTGAAGTCACTTAGTTCTCCCTTTACTGGAAAATATGAGTGCATCTTGCTGCCTGAAATTTGCTTATATGCAGGCCCAAATGCCAAATTGAACCTTCCTAGAACTTCACTGGCGTTAGTAGAGGCCCTCTAAACTTGTATGGGTGATTTCCTGCTACCCAGACACCCCAATGATGAAAACTAGCTAGACAGACCTATGGATAAGTAGACCCATTCACTCGGAATATGTGGTTAGATAAACAGAACTAAAAATCCACTAAAGAGACCGACTTATTTTGCATGATGAAGGATTGTGAAAGGTTGCAGGAACGCTGTGATCTGTGTAGACACTTGATGATGTTTCCTGGCTCTTCAGGAGTCAATGGATGTACCTGCTACAAGCAGCTGTATTCTTTGGATCCCTGGTTGATGCACTGTCCCTCTGTGCTTTATTCCATGTGCCTGTAAATAGCATAGCCTTGCTGATCCTGCACTATTGCAGAAGGAAGTGTATGTTACATTCAGCAGAACTATTGCTGCTACGCTGAAAGGAGATAGTAAAAGTAAAAACTAATCTTTATTCCTCTGCACAATATCGATTGAGGGGAAGATGGTGAGAATATGTTAAAGGCTTAACTGTAGGAAAAATAGCACTGGATCATTTCATTTCTTTGAATTTTGTCAGTGTTGCCAGCATAGGGACAATTCTGATTTCTTTTTTTCCATATTGAAAGGGACCTGGGGGGTTAAAAGGAGTGCCAAGTTGAATGTCAGCCAGCAGTGCCCTCTTACAAGCTTTCTATGGAGTTACATTAGGACGAGCGTGTGACTAGGACATCCAGTGCAGAATATTGCATCTGCTTCTGCATCCCAAGTTCCAGAGGGTTGTAGAAAAATCGGAGAGCTCCAATGGAGAGGGTACCAGGACAGTTCCAGACTTAGAGCACATGATGTATTGAGGAGAGGGGGAGGGACTCAGGCTGGACTGGATGAACTTCAGAGATCTCTTCCAACCAACAATTCTATAATTCTCTGAGTCTAAGAAAATTATAATATGGATCATTTTTAATTTAGTTTACTGTCTCAAAGTGTTGAAAAGTCGCTTTGAGTCATTCCTATCTGGTACATAGGATCCAAACAAAACAATATGATTTGAAGCTGTCTTATGAGGGTCCAACTCTACCAGATAGAGGAAGAAAGGGAGTCCTGGAGTTAGTGTCCTGCCCCTGAGGATATTCTGCTATTGAGTAAGGGTCTAAGATTAAATATTTTTACTGATTTTTGGCTGCCTAGTGAAAATATCAGGAAGAAGAGCGTGCTTACGTTTCTTGAGACCTAATGCATGGAAGACTGCATAATATGTAATATTCTGCTTCAGCCAGCACCACCCAGTAAGGACCATGCAAATACAGTCAGCAAAACTAAAGCAAGATTTGCTGTTTCTGAGCAAATCTTTCCTGAATAGGAAATTTGCCTTGAATTTTTTTCACCTCCAAATCCTTCCTTCATAGCCATTTCATACCCATTCAAAAGTGAACTCCATAAACAGCCTTTAATTCAGAGGGAGATTGGGAAATCTTTAAAACAATCCACAGAGGAGTTAATATTCAAATGAGCAGTTGCCTCTAGAAGTAAATAGAAAAATAACAGCTTAGTGGCATAGATGTCCTTATGAAGTGCTGTCCTTTGCCTTTATCTGCTAAGAGAGATAACAACTATGAAGCGTTTCAGTGGCAGAGCAGCAAGTTGCTGACCTGCAGCGTGAGGTGCACAGAGCTTTCTGCCACGGCTGTGTCTGTCAGACCTAAAATACACTTTCCACCTGCCTTTAAGTAAAACTTGGGTTGCAGTCTGGGAATTGTGCTCTGGTTAGATGGAGGCAGTTCAGGAAGTGTCAGCTAGGAGAGAGCACTGCAGGGAAGGACAGGTCAGCTCCTACCCTAGAGAAGAAAAATACATGTCAGCACCAGAGCTATTTTTGTAACAATTTACTCTATAAATAGCCTCAAAAAGAATTGTCTGAAAAGATTCCCGTCTATGGGAGCTCTGCAAAGTTTCTCTGTCAGTGGCCAAGTGGGCAAGAGCAGGGGGAAAGTGACAGCTAGGTCAAGATGCTAGGATAGTTTACTCTCTAACGTTAGTGTGATATGGCGTGACATAGATGAAAAGTATGATGGACAGCAAAAGATCAAATATAACCTCAACTATTCCAGTTCCCCTGGCAATAACATGAGTATTCTTATTTACATATACTTTGTGGTAACCTTTTCACAGCTGAGATGGTAACTGGAGTGAATGCCTGTATCAGCTAGAAAGGCATGACCTGTTTATATTAAAAAAAAAAAAAAAAAAAAAAAAAA
>JAWLRI010000274.1:505729-515828 GCA_034781795.1 Crypturellus tataupa
AAAAAAAAAAAAAAAAAAAACAAACCCAAACCCAAAAAAAAAAAAAAAAAAAAAAAAAAAAAAAAACCACAGAAAAAACACCCCTCAAATGTCCCTTCGCCTGCAGAATGATCATGACCAACTTCAGCTGCAGTGGGCAAAGCGATATGCAAGCAACGGCATTATCCTTGTAAGGGATCCTCTGCGGGCTTCCACGTGGCCCTTGTTGAGGAAGGGAGCAGTTGGATCTGTATTCTCAGGGATGGGAAATTTTAAGTGTGCAGGACAGTAATGTGCCACCGGCCCAATGCTATTGTATAACACAGGCAGGACTAAAATGAAGCAGCACATTAAGAAACTACACGAAAAAAAATTGTTTCCTCTACTTATTTCTGGTGAAAATTGTCTGAAGTGTTTAAATATTTTTGCACTTTGTGCATTGTATGCATTTTGACTCACTGTGTTGGGACCTATTTCTTTTATTAGCACTTTTATGGCCAATTGTCTTTCTCCAACGTTTGACACTGTCCTAATGCAAAGGAGAAAGGTGGGATTCGCATCACTAGTATAGACATATATCTTCATTTGCACATTGCAAATATGTGTTTAATGGAATACTGCAGGATAATTATTATTAACTCTCCGAGCTTACAAATAGCTATGAAATATGCTTATGACTGTACTTAATTTTACAGGCTGTGACTTGTCCCAGCGAAATCAGCAAATCTAATATTCGTAAGCGGAATCGAGCACAAGCCAAAGCCTTCTCAGTGAGGGGAGATGTGTTGCGTGGCTGGCTGCAAAATTAGGAGTGCTGGGTCTGCTACTGGGCCCCTGTGCTGGACTGAAAGCTCCTGAAAGAACTAGCTGCACGAGTGTTCCTCGGCCAGACTGCCCAAATGTTTTCCTATAGAGTTAGCACAGCTGCAGTTTGTGGAGAAGAGAAGGGAACAGTGCAGTAGTGATCTGTGTGTCTGCAAAGTCCATCACGGTGTCCTGTGAGCCTTTGGATGGGTCACCTGAGGTTTCTGTGCCTCGCTTAAGCTTCACTATGGAAGGGGTCATTTACTTGCCCTGTTTGCCCAGGGCACGTGTGAGTGAAGCTGAATCAATGGGAGCTTTTAGCGTTGAGAAGTAAAGGAAAGAAATTAAAGGTTCTTCCAATGGCCTTTCTTTATGCAGGAGCATTTCAAGGCAGAGGAGAAGAGGACAAGGCTGCCTAGGACTTGTCCCATGAATTGGTACTGATGGTGTGTTGGTTTGGGAAAATCCTGAGAGGCTCCCTAACTCCTTATAAAGCTGTACTTCTCTATGGAATTTGTATATATATATTATATACACACACACATATATGTTTCTTTATGTACTTAGTATGTGCACAAATAAGCAGGAATTCTTGACCAGCTGAAGTTTGCTTTGAGTACAGGTTAGGTGGACTTGCATGCGCTCTGATTTCCCAGGGTTCTCTGGTTAGAAAAACATATTGCTGCTTCTCTGAATCCTTTCAGCTCTGAGCAAATGGAATATGGTTTTATTCTCTCCCTTTTTGAGCTAAAATGGCTCAAAAAACACAGAGGGAGGCTTCAGATATCTTAATCTGGCCTAGAATATGATGAAGATTTCATCCCCATTTGAAATGGGGCTTTACATCCCCGTTTGAAAAGCGTCAATCTTTGAGTCGTGCTGAGTTTTTGAGGACTGGCTAATCTTCCACTGGGATTTGTATACTACTTCACCTGCTAAAGAAAATGCACATTTTACTGTGTTTACATATGAATGTGTCCAGTCACTAAAATTTGGCCCATCTTGGGGTCTGATTTCCTATATGTTAGTAGTAGCTGCAGCTGTGGTATTTTTGAGTTTAAATGCTTGCGAGTTTATGGGGGAAGAGGAGATAATGGAACCTTTTAAAAACAAAAAAAACCCCAAACAAGCTAAGCAGGCTTGTCCTATTGTACTTCAGGTCAAAAAGATTTAGAGATGTAGGTGCTGTTATTGGATTAAAAAAAAAAAAAAAAAAAGAGGAAAACAAGTGAGTAATTCAGCTCGCAAACTTATTTTTTGTAAAGCAACCCTTGCAATAAATAAATAAATAAATAAAAAGGCTTGTGTTGTGTTCCCAACAAGCTACAGCAGCACTTTATGGGCTATTTCATTGTCTCATAAATGTTATAATGACCAACTGTGCTGTGACAGTAAAGGGACATGAGTTGTAGCTGCAGTATCTGTTTCTGATAAGCAGTGAGGGGTCTGTATCCAGCTGAGATAGCACTAGTTTCACATAAGTCAAATATTTGGCATCTCCAAATATTTTGGTCAACGCATTCATCTTTTCCAGCTCACTCATAGTTCAGATGTAGAATCAGAAAACAGGTAGTCTTTATAAAAATGTTTATAATAGAGACAATTTCTTGCATGCCATCAGTATTTCTGCATTTAAAGTAATGTGTAAATTATTTACTACTAAAGACTAAAATGCTTTTATGGGGAGGGGGGAAAAAAACAATGTTGCCTAACAGCTGCTCATAAACCCATTCTCTAATATAACATGGTAAGTAGAATAAAACTGTGTCCTTCATTGTTGAACTCGAATCTGCTTCTTCATGATTTTTCCATGTATTTCCTGTATGTATTTTCTTCATTGACATTTTCATTTCAGGTTGCAGCGTGCAAGATAAAATTGTAGAATATCTTCTTGTCTATTTACATTAACTCAGCCTGGCAGTTTGCTGGCTTTGAGTATATATTATCTAATCATCCAACAGAGCAACTTACTTCTGATGCCAAAACCCCACTGGTTAGGAGAGAAGACAGGATACAGAAGCAGGAGTCAGAAAGCTTCAGTCTGTTCCTCTGTTGGCAAGACCCTGGGCAAAGTCTCGTCAATGACAATCAGATGTTCTGTAGCGAAGAGGAAAAATGCAAAAGGGCAAAATATCCTTGAGAGAGTAGAAATACTGATCTATACTGTTCAGTACAGATCAGTTTATTGATGGTACCGATGCAGGTCGCTGTATTGGTGTTAGCAGACACGCACTGTGAGGAGAGGAAAGTGGACTGAGGAAGGTGAAGAAGGTGGTTGGTCAAGGACGTTGTGGCTGCAGCATTTACAGGTCGCATCAAGATGTTCCAAAACTAGCTTGGCACTAGCAGGACAGGAGGAAAATGCATGCAAGTGGGGAAGGGAAGAAGTGGTGGGATCTGGGGAGAGACAGATGCCTCTTGGTGTAGTTCCTTTTTTTCCAAGAATTTTGTTTGTAATGAGATTCAGACATGCGAGTTTAACTCATTTGGAAGTCTGATTTGTGAGTGCTTTTTTTTTTTGACACTGCCTCTCCCGGTTGCTTTTCTAAGACGTGCTTACCCTATTTTCCTCTTCACACAACCTGAACTATTTCAAATGTTCTGGCTAATTCCCAAATGCAGGACTGGGGCTGTCTGTTTCATCTCAGGAGAGTCTTATTTAAGGCACTATAATGAAAGTGACATGAAAATAATATCTGTGACTGAAGCTGAAGCTGTAACGTTCGTATTAGCGGCCTACATTAGGACATATTTGCTTTTAAATCCAGGGCATGAAATACCCATTATACTCTTTTCCCATTTCTTATAACTTTTCAGCAGACCAGTGGTTCAGCCTGCTCCAGCTTGGCACAGAGCTTAGAAGAAGGTGTGATGCACACCGTGTTTGGCTTGTTCCTTGGCAGAAGCCAGCATGAATATTCATTATTTCTTCTTTTATATGACAAGAGGAGGCATGGACCTGCTTGCTGCAGCAGGATGTCTGTTTAGGAATACTGCACTCAAGGAGGAGAAAGTCAAAACTATATTGGGATTGAAGTGTGAGGTTGCTAGGTCTAACATGCCTTAAAATGTTATTGCTAAGAAGAGTGTTTGGGCTGATGGGGCTTCGCTGCTAAATGTTTGAGGTTGCCTGTGGAAATAGATTAGTCCTGTTTAAAGAACAAACAGTCCCATGGAGCTAGTAGGGAACTATTTATTTTTCTGTGATATTTATGAGAAAACAAGTATTTCTGTTGAAATAATAAATGGTAAAATTCGCTTTTCCTCAGTAAAGAGAAAGACCAATTCTATTTCTCCTTTTGGTAATGGAAAGCCAGATACTTTGGGTTAAAAGCAAAAAAGTTTTAAATACATTGAAATGTTATGTCTTGGTTTTCTACTCAACAAAATTAGAAAGCAAAGCAGACGTTTACAGAGAGCATTTGATTTATCAGTTTAATGAGGAGAGAGATGTTTCCGTAGCAAGTTTGCAAGCAACTCGAAGAGGGACTTTTTGTGTGTGAAGCAGTTAGGATGAACTGGCTGCTCCTGAATCCCTGCCGGAAACTTAGAGACCGAATTTCCCAGCCAGTGTTGTACTTGTGCTCTCCATTGGGGCTGGTGGAGGTGTTAATCATGTAAGATGATGTGTGGCACCTCCTCACACACAGTCTGGTAGATCTGAGGAGCCGTGATTTGTGCGCAGGAAACTGCTGGTTGGTGGGAGTAGGGCAGGATGGGAAGAGGACTCCCACCTGAGTGAGGAGAACCCAAAAATATTGGATATTTGTGCTCAATAATTAATAACTTTGCTCCCACCTGGTCTTACTGACTTCATGAAAAATCTGACTTGACTCAGGCAGGGCACAGGGCCAGGTCTCATACTGACAGAGATGGGTTTAACCTGAAGTGTCTCCTAGGCATCTGTGAAACCAACATGAGTCTCTTCAAGCAGAAGAAGGAAATGGTCCCAGGATGATGTGTCCTGGACATGTGAAGCCGCTGTTGTAAGTATAAATAATTTGCAGCCAGGAAACTTTTTAATGAAAGGCGGGTCTATTTGTTTAAACTTTCATGGGTTTGAAGCCTGAATCGTTCAGGAAGTGGGATGTGCGAGCCGTTATGTGCCCGCTGTGGTTCTTTGTTCCTTCCGTATATTGCTCTTGGTTAATATGGCTTCACTGAGAAAGAAAAGCTATTTATTGTGTAATCTTATGATTTTCCATGGAGAGTTTATGCAATACCGTATACAGTTCACAGTGCAGCCTATGGAAAAAAAAAATCAAATTACAGTAGTTCTTGCTTCCTAGGTGCTGCTGCTTCTCCCAAATAAATGAATAATGTGGCAGAGCGGTGCCTGGTTAATCTGCACTCGGGAGAGCAAGCGCAGGTTTGATCAGTGAGGCCGCCCACTGGGGGAGCCGGTTGTGCCGCGAGGAGGCGGCAATGAATTTTTCAGCTCAGAATTTCTTGTTCTGACTCAAAAAGTTCCTTTTCCCAACATTACTGGACAGAAATCTTTCTTTTTTTTCTACCTGCTCCCTTCCGTTCGGCCGTGAAGTGCAATGCTGAGCTTCATTATCGAACTCGGTTTTAGCGCGCTCTCTCTCGGCCTTCGGAACGGTGATGTGGAGAGGAAAGTGATGGGTGCTGGTATGGGATTACTCAGGCTGCCTGCGAAAGGGGTGACATGATGATTTCCAAACACATCATTACCAAAGACATCACCACCCCTTGCAGCCATCCGGCCAGCCTGGACTATGTCTCTGCCGGAGTGGGGAGATGTGGGTCTTCCATCTTGTGAAAAAGCGCGATCCTGCAGACCGTTAGACCCGCTGCGTACAGCTAATTTTGCATTTTGTTAATGATTATGAAACGTAACAAGGACAACAAAGAGAAAATAGCTCAGTTATAAAAGGATTATAGTCTGTTTTTGTTCTTCCTTTGCAGACCGCTTATATGCTGATATATTTGCAGCTAAGATCTCTTCTGCAAAACTGCTGCATAGTTTGCAAGAAATGAAGCAGAAAGAACAGTGTTCTTCTATATTGTATGCTGAGACCAAACAAATTGCTTATACAAGATGTATCTAGGAACAAATTTGATTCTTTAACAGTAATGTTTGAAGAGCTTTTATGCACTGAATAAAATTTTCCATCCAGTGCGCTGTGACCTCTCTCTGTAGCCAGGAGCTGCTTCCTTGCTCTCTCCTACCTCCCTGCCATGTCCTGTTATAAACTTGCTGTAAACTTGCCCTGGAAGCTGCTTGGGGCAAAAACTGTACTTTTTATGAGTCTGAATAATAAAGCTTGGAGGGGATGCTGGTCCATGGTTACCATATTTTTTTAGGTGTTTATGCCAAATGGTAATAATAATGGGTATTATTAACACAATTGTGATACTGGTAGAGCAACAGTTTTTGTTGTGTGACGTGTTTTATTTGCACTGTTAAGGAAACTTTATAGCCCCAAATACCTTTTAATTAAACCTAACGGATTTCTTTTTTTTCCAAGTGAGGTTGTTAGTTAGGAATAGTCTTAAAGCACACTAAGGGAAAATATACCTGAGCTCAACCTAAGGTTCAAAGCTCAAACGGTTCATGGGAGCTGCACCAGGGACATTGCAGCAGGGAGCGTGGGGAGGATTTGGTATCGACAGACTTGACCAGAGCTAATGAGCTCCTTGCCAAGGATTTCCCTTCAGATGACTGGCAACAAACTGAGGGACCTCAGCTATTCAAACAACATTCAGGAATTGCATAAGATAGATGATAGCCTGGAATTGGAGAACAGTTATGTGCAGAGATCTTGCAATTCTTTGCAAAGATGATCAACAGGACCCCTTTGGATTTAGGTTTCATTTGGATAAAATAACAAAAATAAGTTGTGAATTATATTACTGTTCCAAGAGCTCTTTTTTTTCTTCTTTATTAATAAAAATAGGGAATTTGTGACTTAACCAAGTTGTCTTGAATGCGGCACCTGGAAACAGCCCAGGTTATGGAAAGACTAAGGCACATATTCTTCTTTCTTTTTTTTAAAAAAAATATATATATAACTAAGATGTAGACTTCCTAATTGTGCTATTAATTTGGTCAATATAGTACGTAGTAGCAAAACTCTTGTACTTATGCTGCATAATATCGTCTCTTAGAGTATTATATAGTATAGTAAAAACACCTCAGGTGAGAAAAAGAGATTTTTAGGCATCTGAGGTCTGTTCCTTGGTCTCTGTTTTTACAGACTTGCATTTTTTTAGTTGCAAATATGTTTGTGTACACGGCCATGCCTAGTTCTAATTTATTAATTTATAGCCAAATTAGAATTATTGCCAATCATCATGCTTTTCAAGAGGTAAATAATCAGGTGTACATAGGATTTACAGTTACAAAGTAAGGGAGAAAATGTTTTCAGGCCCAGTGTTTTTTGGGCACAGGTATAAGCTGAGTAGAGACCATGTCTGAATGGTCTATATAGACCATGTCTATAATATTTTATTGCTCAGAGAATTTCTGCTCTTTAATCCGGCCTTGGATACCATTTTTCTGAAATAAAAGCTTTTACAGTCAAACTCATGGTTCATGTACATCAATCTGACTTAATCATTTGAAAAACAGTTCTTTAAAACAACCACGTAATTAGACTTCTACAACTAGGGGTGCTAGACATTATCAGCAAATGGCATTGAATTCAATAGGCCATCAGTTCAAATAAGCATTTTCAAAGGCAATTAAGTTTTTAAGCTTGCTAAAAGGATTCATCTTTTGTTGTTGTTTTTTTTCCCCTTTTTTTCAGTCTCCTAGAAGTTACTGTCCAGTTTGCTGTAGTTATCCTAGGTGAAAAGCAGCCTCCTGGATATCTCCTTTCTGTGCAGCCACTCAAGAGCACCCACCCACCCCGGTGCCGCCTCGTCCAGCCGCCCCGGTGCATCTCAGCCCTCCGTGTACAGCAGGAAGCGCTGGGTTCATGAGACGGTCTGTCCTGGATCCTGGGGATCGCTACGGGAAAGTGCTGGGAGCGCATCCTTGCTACGGGCGCTGCCAAAGTCACTGTGGAGTGGTAGCGAGTGAGCATTGCTTTGAAACCCGAGCGAAACGAGCTCTAAGTAACAACCATTTATAACACATAGTTGGCTTAAATATGTTTTTTTGAATAGAAACACACATTTCGCAAAAAAAAGAAAATAACAACAACCTGATAAGCCAAGAAAATAAGGGAAGTCATCCCAATGCTGTGAACTAATTTAATTTTGATGAATAGGGCATGATGAATAGAACACTGTTCTGCAGTGAAAAAACTCATTCGTTAAAGATCTCTAAGTAGCTGTAGAATGAAGAACTGTAAAGGAGCAAATACTTCTTTAATGTTTCAAGAAAAAGATAATGAATAACAGTGAAAAGGCGGAGCATAAGTCTCGGTGATGGAGATAGTCTCAGAATGAATTATTTAAGGAGTCATCAGTCATGCAGACAAATATGAAAACCAGCATATATCTACAAAGGGTGGACTTCTTTCTGGACAAACGTGTCTAAGAGAAGACTTCCAAAAGTTACAGAGATAATGTAAGGAGCATACAGGGGATGATAAGCTGTGTAAGCTTGTGAAAGACATGTAATGCAGCGCTGTGTTCTGGATTATTCATAACGGGACCATGAAGGTTGTTGTTCCCCTGGGCAAAAATCTCACTGGGAGACTGAGGTCACCGTGCAAGAGGGAAAGACCAGGACTGGCTTTGAAGAAGAGAGCATCAAAAGCACAGAGATTTGGGTTCCCCCCAGCAATAGCACAAAGGGAATATTGGTTGGGGCTGAAGTGTCTAAAGTGTTGGAAAGAAACAACAGGAAAAACAAGTTCATTTTCCTCCCAAGAAAGCAAGGTGGGCATTTTGGGAAGCTTTGACTACAGCATTATTAGAAACACCGAGGATCGTCATTCCAAAAAAACCGAAAAACACATGTGATACAACTTTTTTTTATAGCTCCCTTCCTTCCGCGCTGTAGCCCCTCGCTATTGACCCGGATGCTCCTTGGATTTCATAGGACTCTCAAACCCGGCAGGCCCCTCTCTCCACCAGCTCAGTCTGGGCCCGTCGCTGGTGGGCCGGAGTCCTCACTTCATGTCTCCAGCACGCCGAGGTGCCCGCATGACAGCTCCCTTCCTCGCTTAATCCCCCAGGATTGGAAACAGGCACCGTCTCGCACGAATGCAGGTAATTTTCTCGAGTTCTCGGCTCTGGGTTCACCCCAGGTTTTGTGACCTTACCTTACCTTGTCTCTTGCATTTCCCTTCTGCTTCTTTCAGCACCTGCCATCCTCTTCATCCTGTCTCCTCAATTAAGCAAAAGTCCC
Organism: Crypturellus tataupa; assembly: GCA_034781795.1. Classification (NCBI taxonomy): domain Eukaryota; kingdom Metazoa; phylum Chordata; class Aves; order Tinamiformes; family Tinamidae; genus Crypturellus; species Crypturellus tataupa. The sequence continues at coordinate 514,839 of JAWLRI010000274.1, forward strand.
GTATTGAGTGGGGAGTCTTCCCTTGTCCCACTAAGTGTGTTTGGAAAAGTCCAAAAAAGTTGCATCTCCTTTGCATGGGAATTTTAGGGAAAAGGGCAACACGTTTTTAAAGAGCTTTCTTATGCCCTCTGGAGAGGAGAAAAATAAGGTATTTGTGGCAGATATGGAGAAAGCCCCGTTCCTCAGGTTTCCATCCAGTAAGAGAGAAGAGAAAGCAATTCTAACGCTGTGTCTTTATCCTTGGACCCCAGATTCTCTCCAAAAGTGTGCATTTCTGCCCGTTTTTTGGAGGGTTATTAAATTAAATCAAAATAAACGTGCGTGTGTGTATACATATATATATATTTGGTGCAAACTAAATGCGTTTAAGAGACTTCAGTCTGCTTCACGCTGCCAGCCGCCCTCTGCCGCTCCTCTCCTTCCTGGCCCCGCGGGTGCTGCAGGCCGGAGCCTGTGCCAGGGTTTGGTTGCATCTTCAAGAGCGCTCAGCCCCATCGCAATCCTGCGTCTGCTCCTATAGCCCGCGTCTTCAGAGAACAAATGGTAAATGAGCAACACTCAATCGAAAGTTAGCAAAAGGAGTATTCACGGAGGCATGCGGAGGGAAGATAAACATTAAGCCTAGTGACTTCCAAGAAAATAAATGTGTTGTCAGTTTAGAGCCCCCTTGCCTCTCCCTTAGCTCGCTCTTAAAAATCCTGCTTTACAAGTGGGAGGCTTGGGCATAAAAGCAGTTTCTAAAGATCGATGATAAATCATAAACAGTTACATTGTGAAAACAACTTTTTTAATTAAGAAACATAATAGTACTCACAACAGTGGAGCGCAGGCAGAGCCTAATACAACTTAGTACTGGTGTTTTTAACACATGTACTTGAAAACCTCATAGATGTCGTTGTAGGGCTGCTCTGAGGTAACCTGGTGTGGCAAGGCAAGTTATGTGCTTCTTGGGGAAGCACTTATTTAGGTTTTTTTTCCATGTTTGACCTT
>JAWLRI010000274.1:515928-543389 GCA_034781795.1 Crypturellus tataupa
GTAACCTGGTGTGGCAAGGCAAGTTATGTGCTTCTTGGGGAAGCACTTATTTAGGTTTTTTTTCCATGTTTGACCTTGATGAGGGAGATTACCCATTTTCAGCAAGGACTGTGACGATGTGAATGTTAAGAGATGGGCATATGAAACTCTTCAAACCAAAACACGAGGTTGTTCTCCTCGTCCCAAAACTCAGGGGTGCCCTTTCATCGCTGCGTTAACTCTCTGCGTTGGCATTTAATTACACTGAATGGAAGTCACGTAGTGCAGGATTAGCCCCAAGGAATTAAATATTAAAATAAAATCATTTGTAGAATTAGTAAATTCAAACGCTCTCTTACTGGTAATATATTGCTGCTTTTTTATTATTATTTTTGTGCAATTAGATTTCCTCTTGCTTTATGGAATATTTTATGTGGCTTAGATACTTTGGTTTGTTAATGTGTAGTAAATTAAAGTTCTGTGGGTATTAAAAACAAGCACATTTTTATCATCTGCATTCATTTGACTGCTACCAAGCCTGGAAAGGGAAGAGAATACGATCACTGAGAGCACATGAGAGGGAAAAAAAAAAAAATTAAGTCAGGTGTAAGGTGGCGGCGTTAGGTGAAGCTTTGGGTATAGAGAAGGAATCCCCTCCCCAGGCCATCACCTCAACGAGCTGCAGCTGTGTGGGGTGGAGGGCAGCAAGGCAGCGCTTGGCATTTAGGCTGGGCAGGAGCTGGAGACTGGATCTCTTGTAACAGGTAGTAGCAACGTTCGGGAATTGTTTTTAGACATGGATATTTGCAGGAATGTTTGGTCAGATATATATTTATGTGTTGTTATATGTAGGTTTGTAACTGCTGGATCTAGTACTATTGCATACCTTGCTGCTTTGATAAATAACTCCATAATAAAGTGGGGAGTGTTAGTGCTCTAGTAAGATGTCTCCCCTCTGCTGCCTCCCAATTTAAAAAAAAAAAAAAAAAAAAATAAGGAAAGAAAATACTGGAAGGAGGTGGAAGCTAACTCTGTGTTAGATATATAATTTGGAAAATAGAAACACGTGTTTCTTGAAAAATTCAACAAGTAGCAGATGCATTCATTCCCAGGGGGGTTTAGACTCTTTTTCTTTCCCCTTCCCACTTTTGTTTTTCCAGCTTGTAGGATGTAGCAGTAGTGCTGGAAAAGCTTTGGCTGGTGGAGGGTTTGGCATCTGAGTCAGTAGCAGATTTGTACTCAAATCAAGTGAAATGGGAACTTTTATTAAATCCGTATATCTCTTCGAGTCCTCTTTCCTGCTCAGTAAGAAGTTTGTTTTCAGCACAAGTGTCTGAGAGGGCAAAGCTGTTTTCCCAGAAGGTTGGGGAGCAGCTACGCAAAAACAGTTCACACAATTGTGAAGTCCAAGAATTCTATTAAACGCAATTTAATTTTGTATTTAATACTGCTCCTAAGCGCTGTAGTAATTCACATCGGTCAGATATCTAGATGAAAGGGAAGGGAGGAGAGATGGTAGGAAGAGAGTAAGCTTTAAAGTCGGAATGAAGCTCTCTATGCTGGATGCCCATAAAGGATATGGAATGAGGGATCGCTGGCAGATGAATAATGTAATGGGACAGGGAGTACTGAAGCATTCCCCATTTCAGAGTCATAAATATGACTGGGATATGTGTTAAGTACTCTTTGTAACATTTGTCTGCACTTTTTATTGTTCCTAACAAAACATTTTCCCTTTTGAGAAAGTGGAAATGTTCATGAGCAGGTTTCATTTCCCTCAAGGATATAAACCAGACGTTTTGATCCAAAACAAACCTTTCATTCTATTCCTTGCTGGAAGATTTTGAATAAACAAGCATTCCCATTACTTTTCCCATTTTTTTTTATTTTGATATGTAAATAAAGAGAAGAAAAACTCCTAGAAACAACAGGGATTTTGCATAGTTGAAAAAAAATTCTCATTTGATCTCAAATTTGTGCTATTCTTTCTAGGTCTCCTTTAAGAAATCATTTTTAGGCTTCTTGTCTAGAAAAAATTATCCTACATTAGGAAGACTTTGAGGTTTGTAGATTTTGTTTGTTTTGTCATTTGTGCTACTTAAGGGCCTTATAGTTTAGGTGCTAAGTGTTAAATGGTGCATGTTAGATTCAGTTAAGTTTTCTATCTCTTAAAGACATAATAACTTAGACTGTGGCAGTGCTTGAGAGCATGAGACATGGACCAGGGTCTGATTCTGCCTGTATTTCATCTGCCAGAAAACAAAAAGATGATCCAAACACTGTATTTTCTTAGACAGCAATTTTTATTTTGCTGCCTTTTTTTTTTTTTTTTTACCCTCTCCTGGTTGTTAGTGTTTTTCCTATAAATAATAGGATGAGTCCCCTGCAAGTAGAGGCCCCTGGGCAGGTGTCTTCAGTTTTTATCAAATTAGACTGAGCTCCCCACAGGCTTAAGCAATTGCAGGGCCTGGCCTTTGCCAAGTTAGCACTGCAAAACCTAGTTTGGATGGTGTACAGGTAGTTGTTAAGGGTACTTCTGGGTCAATGCTCAAAGGCGCTTGCACCATGAGGAAGGGGGGATCATACTGCACAGCAGTAAAACTGAAAATTTGGGGTGTGCTTGGCTTGGTCAGCATCGCTGCCCCAAATGCAAACCCGAGGTCCGGAGTTCAACATTGAACCATGATAAGCTGGGATGTGAGTCAGGGTGGTGCGGAGCTGCCTGCGCCTGCACGGAGGGGCTGGCAAAACCTGCGCTCAGAAGCAGAGAGCAGGGCTAGGTGCTTGTGCACGAGAGAAGCTCTTCAAGTGAGTGCGTGCCATGAAGGCAGCCCCTGCTCCTTCCTCCCTCCTCTTCCAGAGGTCGTTTCACTTTCCCTGGAAGCTGATGGATTCAAGTGAAATAAATGAGCTACCCTGGCAGTCCTGCACTTCACCTTGGCCGCGTTTGGGTGCTCGGCTTGGATGTCCAGCCTTCCTCCTCCTCCTCTCCCTCTCTGCTGCTGACCTCAGGCCCTGCGGTGCACCCGACTTTCTCCCTTGCCAGGGAAACCTCCTGGGCAGAATTTCCGTGGGAGAAATACCCTTTTAACCCAGCCTTGCAGAAAGAACCGAGTTGCTGCATCCAGATAGTTGCCAGGTTCAGGAAAAGCTGCTGTTCCTAATCTGCTGGGCCCGACGTGTTTGTGTGATGGAGGGGAACCCATTAGGAAAGAGAATTTTCCGCCAGCAGCCGGGTGCGCGGCCGGCTCTGGCAGGCAGGAGCGGGCGCCGTTGGGGGCCGGGTCGCGGGTGTGGGATGCGGCCGGTGCAGCTCTCCTAAAACCTGTGTTAGAGCATCTGTGTTGGTAGTTAGAGGAAATGGAGCAACTGGGGGCACGACCAAAATGAGGAGCAGAGAGGTACTCTGCCAAGTATTTCCTACCTTTGCAAAAGCCTGGTTGCCTGTTCTCTTCCCTGGTACGGGGGCAGCATTTCCATTGGAAAGCATGTTAAACGTATTGTGGAGGGGAAAAAAAACACACACAGAAAAGGAGTTTTAATTATTTTCTGTTCTTACAGTTACCTTCTTATATTTGAGAGAAGAATCTTAAATGAGGATGCGGGGAAAAAAAGGGACACACCACTGTGGCTCTTCCAGCTTGCCTCTAAGCATTGGCTCTTGAATTTTACTGCTTTAAGTAGTTAAAGTTAGCCAAAAAAAAAAAAAAAAAAAAGCATAAACTGGATGACCTTTAATGAGCAGAGCCTCACACCTGTCTGTGTGCTTTGGTAGGTGCTGCTTCGGGCAGAGGGAGCTGGGGTTGGCGCAGGACGCGGTGGCAGAAGGGAAACGCGTAGGAGATGACTTTCCCGCTCGCTTGATTGCTGCCTGGTGGCTTGCAAGGTGTGTAAGTTAGGAGGCAGCCCCAGAAGGTGCCTCTAATGACACCTCGATGCATCGCGGAGCTTACGGCGAGGCGTGAAGAGCTTGTGCACTCGACTGTGGGGAGCAGATGCTCCCTAATTCCGCTCCGTACTTGGAAGCAGAGCAAAGCATATTGTTTTCTGAGCAAATGGTTATGAAACATTAATAAGAATAACACACAACGTTGAATACCGAACACACAATGCGAGTTCCTCTCTCAGATACATTTGAGGGTGACATTACAGTTTGCTGTGTAATTTGATGTATACTTTGGTTTCAAATAACAGCTCTGAGATTTCCTATCATTTCTCCTCATCTTACTCATACTCTTGCATCCTTAGTCATATCATAAAAAGAGAGAGAGAGACTAGACATCTAGTATGTGTATGTTTTTGGGTAGGTAAAGAATTACAGTTGCTGGTGTAGTACCTTGAAATCAGGTTGTTTTGCTTGTTAGTTTGTTGTTGCTGATATGAGACGAGTTGCTGAGCTTCATTAGATATCTGGAATGAAGGATATAGGTACGTGCTATTTTTTGCTGTGGTCCTTGACTTAAATAAACTGTCTGGCAAAGTATGCAGTTTTCTGCAGGTCTTTGAACCATTTGAGCTGGGTAGTTTATGGTGCTTTTCAGCAAAAACTGTAGTATTTCTTTCTCTGTTAAGTTCCTTGTTGATTTTATTGCGTGGCAGCCTTTCAATCCACCCATCTCTGACATTTTTGACAGGAAAGTTTAGCAGCCAGCATAATGTTCTGGTATCTTGTTCTGATTGAAATAGGATATCCAAGCTGTGGGATTTTTTAGGGGAAGGGGGCAACTTAAAATTGTTTTAATTGCCAAATATCCCTTACCATGTAGGATCTCTTATTTCATGATATCCTGAAATATGTGGAAAATGTTATGGTTTCGATAGGAGTTTTGTCACATCTTAATTTCATACTAAGCCTCAACTTTTGGGAAACTTTTAAACCGAAACTTGGGCTTCTTTAAGAACATCACAAGTGGTCCAGTTGCAGGATGGGATGGATGCAGCAGGATGTATGATATTTATGGGCTTCCTGCTAAATAATCTGAACGCAGGATCTTAGAGGTTTGGGGTGCATCTAAGTAGGAATTCTTGGCTACGGCCAAAGGTGATTAAAAGAGTTGGTCAAGGTACAAAGTCTAGTGGGACTTATTGCTAGATGTGCCAGATGTGTTCTGAACACTGTAAATCTTGATGAGTTTGACTGAAAAATGTGCTTTTTCTTATGGAAAAAGACTGGGTTCCTAGTAGAAAATCAAACACTTTTTTTTTTTTTTCTTCTTCTTCTCCCTATCTCTCTTCTCTTTCTTTCTATATGTCTGCAATGTTTGTATTCAAGATCACTACCACGGTATCTCAGAGGAGTCTTAGTTTACCATTTCATGCCTTCATTTATCTACAGTGCTTTTGCCCCCCAGTCAATTTACATATTCCCAAATGAATCCCAATCTTTCCTTATTGTGTCTGGCATCTACTGAAGAATGGGTGAATGGAGTAATTTATCTGTAGCTGCCAGTGACATCTGAATCAAAACATTTTTTATTTCCAAGATATCATTTTGATGGAAAATATGCTTGAAATGTGCTTACATTTAGTCGAGCTGACAATTCCCTGTTGAACTGCTAGACTTTGAGGAGAGGCACTCAGGTGCCACTGGCATTTGTAAAATCCCACTAAGCTGCTGATAGAAAAGCGGAGAACTTAAATTGTATTCCTGATGCTAGTGAATGGGATTTGTTTTGTACCAAGAATTAACTTGGAAATTCCTTCCTTGGAAGGAAATGAAACGAGGTCCCTGTTTTGGGGTGGTATTGAGCTACTAACATGCAGAGCTTTATGCGCATGTTGAAACTGGTGGCAAGACTGCTAAAACTTGGGAGTCAGAACTGAGTATTGTGATACTTAAGTCCTTTGGCCTTAAATGTAAAGACGTTTGGGAATCCTCTGAGCGTTGATGAAAGTAAATACTGACCCATAGGTGCTGCGCCTTTCAGAAAGGACTGACTTGAGCATTTTGAATTTGGTAATGTTTCTGAAGCAGGAGGAAATTTCTAAAAGAGAAAAGGACAAACTTGCAGTGGAAACTTCAGGGAAAAAAACAGCTCAGTCCTGCTTTATAAATTGAACAACAAGCATCTAAAGGCTAACGTCTCTATATTTTCCATATATTTTGCTGTATTATGGTACTAAAGGGTTTGTTTGCCAGTGGAGCTGTGGAAGTTCTCTACGCAAATAATTTCATGTTGGTGACAAAAAGGTGTCTAATAGTGGTTATGCGTTCAGCAGTGGCAGAGGGTTGAGAGGTTAGGCAAAGGGGCCTGATATATTTTCTATCTTTGATTGTATATAAAAAAAAAAGTATTCTCTAATTTCATCAGGCTTGGCTCTGATATGAGGCTGTCTGCAATCCCTTGCTCTGCTCTTACAGCTGGTTTTTGCTGCTCTTTATTTTCTTTTTTTCTCTTTCCTTTTTTTTCCCCCTCTTTCTCCTTTTCCTGGAGGGGGTTGGGGTAGAGGGACGAGACAATGTGATTATTTAGTTCAGTGTAGCCATAATAATGTGAGAGCTCAATTAAATTTAATTAAACAGGTTTAATGGCCAAACTGCTAATGTCATACCAGTTTATTATTAAGTTCAAGCCTTAATGTGATTATTTTTACTAATTAATTCCAGGCTGCTCCGAGCCTTCTTTCTGCCTGAATATGCAGGCGATGGGCCGGGTTGTTGCCTCGATAACAGAAGTCCCTGACCACGCTGGGTACCTGCCACCACGTGTGAACCCTGCGTTAGGGCTCGGCCGTGTGCCTGCCGTCAGGAGCTGGATCATCACCCCAAAAAGGAACCTGTATGATCCAAAGAGGGGGCAAAAAGTATAGAATAATTCCTCTCTGGATGGCTTGCTCTCTGTGGTGGGTGTCTAATAAGAGAAATTCAATTACATGGCCACGTAGCGAGTTTACTGTTCTGTGTGGCCCAAAATAAGGAAGCTCAAAAATATAAGAAAGGAATGATAAAGCCCAAAGCAACTTTTCGCTTTGATGCCATTATTGCGCTCATTAACTCTTACCGAGTTCTGCAAATGGTATTAGCAAGCTGGTAGGGTAATGCTGTGTATATATTGTGGTAGCAGGATGTACCTGCTAAGAAAATTCAAGTGTTCTTACTGCTAGGTAGACTGTCTTCATAATTTCCGTTGTTTTTCTGTTAAAGTCACTCTTTTTTGTTTTTCTATTTTTTTGAGTGCAACAGTATATTTGTTAATAATTAATATATCTGTGTGGAATTATTTAATAAGGATGAAACACTTTTCCTAGGGTCTCTCCAGTAGGTCTTTTTATTATTATTATTTTTATTTTATTTTTCTATTATACTTGACTGGTAAAGGTTAAAACGGAGGCGGCATTTCTTGTTCCTGGAGTGTTTCTGGGAAATAGAGCTCGGTGTTAACAGAGGGATTATGATGAAGGAGAGGCCAGAGGATGACAGAACTATTCAAGAAATGGTCCTTGTCACCCGTGTTGTGCAGCAGCCTGAAGTGTCCCAGGCTTTTTTTTCCCTCTTCTTTGCCCTGTATAGTACCCAGTGACTTTTTGTTTGAGGTGCATGTTACAGAAGCAGGTTATAGCTAGTTTCAGCAGTCCTTGCACTGACGTATTCAAAACCCCACAATTAAAACTACATAGTCTTGTAGCGTGGATTTAAACATAATAGTTTCTAAGTGATTTTATATTGCTTTTGACAGCATTAGTGTCTGATGCTACCAAAATCCTAAATCCTTCACAAATAGAAAACTGATAGCTAGTGGTGGGAATTATGCCAATTAGGTTTTTAGATAAGCACTTAAGTGTTTGGAAGATTATCTAATATTAAGCTAGGTTGAGGGGCCTTCTCCTGATCAGCAAATAAGCATTTCAAAAACTCCTGGCAACCATAAATATATATAATCCAGTGCCGACCTGCCTGCCTGCTCCCCCACACCCCTAAACCCCTAAAACCCAAGTACTTGAGGACCTAAATAGCTCCCTGCCGCTCAGCCTTGGGAAGAATCTCCCAACACATCAGAGCTAGGAAAGTAGGTAAGAAATCTTCCAAGAACAAGACTGAAACTTTGCGTGTATCGGAAGTGTTTCTGATAATATTGCCTCAGTGATGCAACAACCCTGAGGTAAAAGTGCAGAACTTTGACTACCAAAGCTACGCGTCAAACAGGAGTGCTTAGGCACTGGAGGATTCTAGTTTATGGTATTTTTCTGGTCGCAATCCAAACCAGAACTTTTGCATTTGCCCAAATCCATGCACTGATCATTTAAGGAAGGGGAAATAATTCATATCTATCTTATTCAAACTATCTGCTAAAAAAACCAAATGTTGTGATTGGGGTAGTAGTTCTGATCACAGTTGCAATGACTTGTTTGCCACATGACATTTGACTTTTTTACAATATAAGTGGTTTTAAAAAAGGTGCTTCCAAATTCCTGGAGTTTGGTGGTGGGAGAGACAGATTTTATTTATTTATTTATTGCTGGCTATTTTGGTAGAGAGAATTTAAGTATTGTGCCAGATAACAGAAATTTGGGTCATACTGACCTTTGGCTATAATGAGATTTTCTTTCCTTTGGTTTTGCTATGCCAGTATTTTGCATGTTGTGGTTTTTTTCTTTCTTTTTTTCTTATTAAACAAATTGGTAAAAGTGAGTTGGCATAGTGAAGTTTCTACTAGTTTCTTCTTTATTCTCTGCTGCGTCTAGCTGATAGTTAAAATGAATTAGCTAGTTATTTTTTAAGCTTTTCTTTGAATTTTCCTGGAGTTTTATGCAAACCCTGGGTGGGATTTGACATTGTCTTTTACAAGCTTCAGTTACATAAGGCTGTATTTTCCACTAGGATGTACCTTACACTGTGAGAGTATACACTGTTCTCAGAAAGAAAGTAATAGAAGAAAAAAGCCTTTTTTTTTTCTCCCCACTTGAAATTTTATTTGCAGCATCAAAATGAGTGACAACACATCCTCTTTCAGCTATTCCAACTTGGATTTAAATGCCTAGGAGAATGAGCGAATCCAGACTCTTCCAAGGGCTGTGAATTTTAGTGCCAGGTGTGAATTATATATAACAGAGTTGGCTCCAAGAGAGCTGTAAAAAATACAATTATCAGACAGAGCTGATGTTAGTCTGTCTTTCACTGTAACTTTGCTGGCACACTGCAGGCGGCTGGGTTGAGCCAAGCAGAGATCCTGCATCTGGAAATACCCAGAACTTGTTCTCGAGTCAATGCAAGAGGTTTTAGCTGTCGGTCTCCCATTATGGCCAAGGGGAGACACATAACTATGCTAAAAATACCGCTAGTTCCAATAAACTTCTGAAAATTATCTCAGAATAATGATACTGCTTGTATCATGACAATTATCTGATACTGATTTTTTTCAGATGCCTTTATCTGATCTGTTGGTATTTCTGTTGGTAGCCCCACATGTGCAGACAGAAAGCTGGCTGTGGCATTCCTAAAGAGGCGGATTACAAATGCTCATCTTTTGATAGAGAAATGCTCAGAATATAAAAATGTTTTTGTCGGATTAAAAAGAGTCAATGTATGAGAGTTTGAGCCAGAAGGGACCTATGAGATCATCTAGTTTGATTATCGGTATGATATAGTCCAGAAAAGCTCATATAATATTTTTTTCCTCTTATTCACAGAATTTATAACCTGATTCTTGGAACAGTTTTGCAATAAAGATGTTAAATTGCCCTAGGAACATCATGGATTTCACTGCATCTGGCTAGATACACGTTCTGAACGCTAAAGCTCATAAGGGTTAAGAGCAAAAGGGGACCCTTAGACAAGGGCAGTTTGACTTGGGTCACTTTGGGTACCAACCATCTAAACATGGGCTTAGATAGTTGATGATGGGGGGATTTGAGAAGCACTGTTTTGGAATTAGAGAACTAAAGTGGGAATCAGGTTGGATGTAGGTAGCCATCTCCTTACTGTGGCTGTAGTCTCTTTGCAGATTTAAGTTATTTACATAATGTGAGGGTTTGGATGCAGCATTCCTGTGATGCTCAGGAATAAGAGTGAGGAGCAGGAAGGGTATGTGTTTCCAGGCATATCTATGTGAGGCGAAAGGTTTTAAAAGACATCTGAGGACTACTGGAAATTATCCACAGCCAAAACTTATATTTGCGTGTGGGGTTATTATATGTACCTGTGTAGTGACATTTCTTTATATTACTTGCTTAATATGAACAGATTCATCTGTGCTGGATACATGAGACAATTCCAAGGCGATCACTGGAAATTATTTCCCCTAAAAAATGATCCCCAAATGTTTCAGTGTTAATGCAGTGAGGACCTAATCCGAATTCTTTGTCTGGCAGTGGGAAGATTCTCATTGGCTTAAATGGGCTTTTAATGAGACCCCCAAACGCCTGAGGAAAAGTTCTTTAATTTGATAAAGAAAATTTAACATCAAGGGCTCTGTTAACCAGAGGAATTTTATCTTCCCTCATACTCATTACATTGTTCTGTTGTTAATAATCACCCTGCAAAATAATTGAATTTGTGCTGGTATTACATGGGTCTGTCTCCAGTCTGTAATGTGAGCCCAAGCCCTTTTCTTCTGGTTTGATTTGGTTCTCATCACAAGAGGCAGTGAGCTATTTTATGTTACTTGTTGAATGATGAATTGCTGTTATCTGACAGGTGAACTGTGCCGTACTGAACATGAATGCAAAGAGGAATAAGTGCATGTGGTAGGATTTGTTTCCTAGCATGCAAAGTGCCAGGTGGTGGATGGCAGGCGTTGCAGAAAATGGTAGGGCTGATGGAAATCTTGCTGCTATTTCCTTATAACGCATGCCATGAAGAACCATGCGTGAGCCTGGAAACTTTGGGTTTCCAGATGTGCTATTGATACTCTGTCTTGCATAAAATATGCAGATCTGATGGCAAATATCTGAGGTAGGAGATATTCTCTCCTACCCTCAGTTTGTTGGAGAAGAGGACAAATATAGTGACCCTGAGGTCTTATGTGATTGTATTTTACTTGAACATTTGTAGTGAGGTGCCTATCTTAAATAATGGACAGCAACCGTGAATAGTTGTCATCTCAATTCAAGAAATCATGAAGATTCCAGGAAATAACAGAGCAGAAGTTTTTAAAAACTTGTAAATGTTAGTACCTGGTTAGATAAACTGGCAGGTTACTCTAGCTGTTTAGATAACCAGTGTCTCAAAGATACTCTGCAGAGGGAATATCTCAATGAGCAAACAATCCCTTTCCCAAATCCTTTAAAATGCACATAATTAAATGTTAGGAAAAAAAAAAAGTTATATATTATAGGATAGGCAACAACGGTGTGACTGTAGGCAAATACACTGTTTTCAACTCCCTTCCGTATAATTGTTTTATACTTTGTATTTATGCTTTTCCAGACCAGTGATTGAATCGGTGAGGCTTCATGCATAAAGCTAATAAAATTATCTCGCAGAGCCCACGTAAAGGTCTTGCAAGCTCTGCACGAGCATGTTGGGTGAGCTCCCTCCGCAGTAAACGGGCGCTGATGATGAGCGGTGATTGCCCAGCGGGACGGAGAGCAGAGGGATTTCTACGGCAGCCGACCCGGGGATGGTCCGTACCTGCCTATGAGAGGGCCTTCCTTCATGCTCCAGGCGGGATATAACTCAAGTCCTTTCATTAGGGAGGCACTTCACCGTCAAGCCTCCGGTGCCAGTTGTAATGCAGCAGTAAATCCAAGTGGCCATCAATTAGACGTCTCAATTCTGCTGTTGATTCACTAGTGTAAATTGAAATAAGTCCAGCGTAAACCACCTAAGCAGTCCTGATTTACAACGGCAGGTGTGCATATATGGGAGGAAAATGGTATTTCTGATAGACAGCTCTACTAAGAGAGCATAACGGTAAAAGTACTTCACATATTCGAGTGTAGTGATCTGCACATGCAGAATGATGAACATCAGAGCTTGTCCCCTGGTTTCTTCCTGACAGTCAAGTGCTCAGCAAATACAGTTGTCCAATTTGGATCCTATACAAAGTGTTAGAGATGGCGCTCACTTGGAGCAGAGAAAGTTGGATGCTAAGCGGGGTCCGTTTTGTCTCCCGTCGTGTTGCTGTGTGTCCCGCTATAATTGAAAAAATACCACTGAAATCATGTGGTGACCTGTTTCCTTCAGATTTTGCCTCTAAAGTGAAGTTTAGTGTGATGTTTTCTTCATGAAATTATTTGTCTGGGGAATGTCCCTGAAAAGTTCTTTATTTGTTTCAGTGCAGAATTTAATCATTTTGTCTGAAAAATGGGATAGTAGATGGTAGATGGGAGCTTTTTTTTTTTTCCTGAGCAATTAAGGCATGGTCTGCTGAGTAATAACTTTTTGGTTTTCTGAACGTTTTGCAAAAGTAACTTCCTCAGTATCTCTGCCAGGGGGATGTTAGAGGACCCAATGCCAAAACATGGGGAAGCTGTTAAAATTATACCTGGAGAGAGTTGTAAGCTGGCCCCATTCAGCTGAGTTGGTGTGACAGAAGAACCTCAGCAGAGTAGGGAAATGCATCTGGATGGGAGGCTGAGCGTGGCCCTCTTTTGAGGGGAGAGGATTGCTCAAAGCAGTGGACTCGTGAGTCAGGCTGCCGTCCGGATCAAAAGGTGCCTCGGGGCAGCCTGTTATCACTGTTATCAATGAGCTGTGGTCTGTCCTTGATCTCTGTTTCATGATGCTGGATATTACCAGACCGATGAAATAGCTGAAAGAAAATCAAAGAACGTCTGTGATTGGTGGAGTCTGTTGTCTATAACTGAGAGTGAAAGAAATTTAGCTTTTACTGAAATACTGTGGCGTGGGTCTAAAAGCTTGTTGCTCTATTGGAAGATCAGGAAAATCTTGCGAGGTGCTCATAGTAAGATCTGGTCAAGAAGTAATAACAGTCTTAGAGTCCTCCCTTCCAGAAGCTTGTCCTAGTTGAAGACAGTGTGACCATCAGGAAACTTCATCCTCACGGCTGGGTGGAAAAGTGTGTGTGCTAATCTGGGCTCAGAATTAAAAATACCCGGAGAGGTGAGGTGTTGGGACATGGGTAAGAGTAGTGCTGGCGCTCTGCCGAGGTGATAATGCCCTTAGTGAACAGGGCTTAGTGCCGGGTTTTCTGATGAGCTCCGATATGTTTGTATGACCAGGCAGCTCCCCTTTAGGCTGGCAGCCCCTTTCAAAAGTTGCACTTTTGAGTAATCTCCTGCCAGTGAACCTGGAATATCCTCCTGTTATCGCTTCTGGAGACCTGACTTTGAGTTTCTTAAGATATCAGCTGCAGTGTGCCTGAGTTTAAGTAGTTGGTGCCTGAGTTTAAGTAGTTGGTGTCTCCCTTGTCACCTGAGCACGAGCGGAGGACACTTGGCAATCTTACCTTGTTGCTGCTCATGACTTATATCTCCTGTGTGGGCAGCGTTTCATACCCCTGCTCTTCATGCAGAGACAGGCTTGGCTTGTGCCGCCTCAGCAAGATGGGCCTTGAGAGCACCTGAAGGGAGCTCGGCTCCCTTTGAAGGGCACCTTTTTGAGGGCCGTTGCTCCCCAGGCACCTTTGAAGGATGCTACAGCACAGCCCAAGGAAACAGTCGTGCTTATGGCAGCATATTTCGCGTTTCATTAATGGAGAAAATGCTGCACGGCCTTCGGCTCCCTGCAGAGGGCCCGCACATGGGGCAAGGTCCGGCTTGGAGCTGCGTTGCGTCGCGCGTCATGGGCGCTGCCGGCGTAACGAGTCGCGGGGGAGACGCGTTAACCTCCCCGGCGGGCAGGGGAGCATTAGCGCTACCGAGTCGCTGTAGGGTCCGGCCACGTGGCCCATGCCCTGCGGGAATCCTTGAGCAGAGGTTAAGTGGAAGCACCGGAGGCAGAGGATTTGCGAGACTAAACAAAATGATGAGGACGGAAAAGAGGGTTGTGTCGCAATTAAATTATTAATGCTGGTACTTGGCATTGCTTGCTCCAAATAAAATGTGCCAGCCTGGACCAGGTGTTTAAGTACAACCAGCCGCTGTGCTGGTTGGCTTGCTGGGTGACTGCTTAGGGTTAAAAAGCTTATAGTAAAGCGGTGGCAAAAGAGGGGCGTTGCTTGACGTGTATTTATTTACTTGGTGGTGTCCTTGTGTGCAAGCATTGCCGCAGTCAGCAGGGACGTGGTGATAGTGGGATGGTCGTTTGCTGCCATCTTAAGTGTTTGTTTATTTTTAAGTATACAGAAAGGTTTGTCTAAGGAAAATAAGACTTTTCCATTTTTTTTTTTTTCACTGAAGTCCTGTCCCTGCTAGAAAGCCCTTCAGAAAGAGCCCTGCTTTGTGCGGAGCCCTCCAGCCTTCCCCATGGCACTGCAGCAAGCGTGCTGGGAGCGTCGTCATCAGGCGTCTCCACAACTCCTAAATCTCCAGGAATAAAGGAACGGGAAAACAACCCAAATGTGCATAAAAGGCATTAGTGCTAATTCACAGCACCTCAGGCAGCAGCTAGAGCCCGTGGATCTCTGTCAGAGCCAGCAAGGAAGGCGCTTGCCAAGCGACGCTGGCTCGTTCAGGGCTCCGACAGCCGCATGAAGGTGCTCCTGGAAAGGTAAAAGGTCTCTGTTATTCAACCTGCTCTTCGTGCTAGAGCATTCGACAACGCGACTGTTTTTCCCTGACCCTTTAAGTCACTGCTTGCGATGTTGGTGTATGCAAAGACAATTTAAAAAAAAAAAAAAAAGGCTCAAAATTGCTGAATGGAACTCCTCCCCCGCCACACACACCTTTTTTTGGTTTATTTTGAGCACCTAAAAAAGCCTCCTTTGTCTCGCAGTTCCACAGACTTCCACAGACTAATGTCTTTCCTTTAGTAAATTAAGAGGAAAGAAGATTTTAATAGGACAATCTGTGCTTGTTGGAAGGATGAATTAAAAGCAGAAGTGTGCATGAATGAGTGAAGAGAGAAAAATTAACAGGGGGAAAAAAAGGGGGGGAAAATAGGTAGGTAAAATAGCAGAGTGTTTTGTTTTCCAATGAAAGTGTTGGTTTACTTGAGCTTCGAAGAGTCCAAAGTCTGGAAAAATCAAAACGCATCCTTTTGGCCATTTTGTAATGCAAAATCTAAGATGTTTCAAAAGCATTTTTGGTGGCTAAAATGTAATTTGGTAAGTCTTGAAAGCTGAAATATATTTTTAGTTTAGGATTTGATGGTATTTTGATGAAATTCGTATTAAATGTAATATTTTTCTTGGCATATAAATATTTAGAGTTGTTTGAAAAATATTCATTATTCAGATGAAATCAGTTATGTAGAGAAAACAGAAGTTCATTGTTATCATTAAAATGAAATCCCTGTCCATTATCAGCAGCAAGGATGTTTCTGAGCACAGAGAAACCCGCTGGCAACGTGTGCTGGAATACAGGGGTCTGATCAAGGATGGGGAAAGGGATGAGATACGTGCTCTGAGGTTGGTGTAATTCAGTTTGCAGCCCGGCTTTTATCTGTGGTGTCTCCTAATAAGTCTTTGGCACAGTAATAATGTCCAGGGCAATAATGTGTATCGGAAACAGGTGATAGTTTTAGCTTTTTATGATTAGTCTGCCAGAAGATATCGCATGAAACTGAATGATCTCTAATTTATAAGTGCACCTCTATTAAGCAAGGAGTTTACGGGCGTGCTGCAGGTGACGTACGGCGGTATCTTATCCTTTCTGTTGCCGGAGGGGCTGTTGTTAGCACCAAAACTGTGGGTTTGTCTCCGTGTTTTGGGGCTTCTGGCCAATGAGCTGCTCCCGCAGTGCTCTCTGCGTGGCAGCTTGGCGAGCGGCTTGATGCTACTCTTGGGCGTAGATCTGGGAATCCATTCCTATTTCCTTGATATCCTTCGAGAAGTGACATTTCCTATACACCTGCGTGGCAGGTATTTCCTAGCAGCCAGCTCCAGGTAACTGCCCGCTCGCTACGGGTATATTTTTGACAAAATTTGGTGTACTCTGAGAAACCAGATTCCAGAACTTGGGTTTTCTTTGCTCCAAAGCAGTTAAGCTGAACCATCGTGCTAGCAACATTCTGAAGTGGTCTGTAAGAGCAGGCGAAATATCCACTGCACTCCAAAACGTATGCGTGTTCTTCCTCATACGCATTCACGAATTAAATTTTAATTAAGAGCCCACACTGGGGATTGAATCAAAACTCTAGCTACTAAACAACAAACTGCAGCAGTAATTCCCCCTCCCCTGGCGACACGAACTCCCTTGCTGGCAATTGGGCCATTTGTTATCCTGCTAGTCTGAACAACAGTGCTCTAACGGCCCGAATGAAGCATTGCGGCGGCGCCCGCCTGCGCGAGCGGCTTCAAGGCGTTCGGCTCAAGGTGAGGCTTAAAAAGCCCTGGCCGGGCTACGGAAATAAGAAGAATGCGGGAGAAGTTGCCGTGTGCGCTGTGAGATGGTGACCATAAATTAGACTTTATAGGATTATGTCATACCAATGGGCTTTTAGCATTGGAAGCAGTTATTGAACAGAAAGCTGGGCCCAGTTGTTGGGTTTTTTTTCTTTGCTATTGTTTAAAGCTTCCCTTGATACGTGATAAAGAGGTATGCAGATATAGATCTATGTATCCTTTTTGCATAGGAATTTATCCTTTTTCCAGACAGTCAGGACCTGTGGTTTTGGGTCCAGGTCTGCCCAGGAACAAGGTTCTCCTCTTGCTCCTGGTTCTCGCCTTTGGCACATTGGTCATATTCATGGCTTGCTCCCCAACTAATAACGTGAAGCACTCGTGAGAGATTAGCTTCCACTGCGCCTCATCAGAAGGTCTGTTTGTGGTGCTTTGAGGAAGCATTCTTCAAGCTCTCTCCATACTCCTTGGCTGCAGCTCCCTTCTATTTGTGTGCATGTTTTTATTTCGATTTTTTTGGCCTTTTTCCAACAAACGCAAGCACTATGCATCCTCTGAGAAAAATATGTGACTTAAACAATTTGAAATTGCAATGTGTTCTGTCGTTACCAATCTTTCTCACCCCTTCTCCAAATCTCACATCGCTAATAGCTTTAGGGAAAAAGCAGGCTTTTGCAGGGAGTTTCTCATTTGTCTCTAATTATGCTCAAGTAATGCAAAAAGTACAAACATAACAATACGCTTTCTCCTACAGGATGGCTGATTTGTGCATTAGATTTTGTCACCAGTAGCATTTCATAATTTATTTTAATTCCCCATATGTATATCCAGCAAGTACCTCATGTCAGCTTGGGAAATATTCCTTTAACAGTTTTTGTGATGGAAAAGTTGGCAGGTTTGCCTTAATGTTCAAGTTTTGTGAAAATTAATGTTTCTCCCTTTTTTTCCCCCCCTGTTGAAACCATAGAAAAAATGCTTTATTTAAAAAAAAAAATAGATAGGAAGGAAGAACAGGGTTTCACAAGGAAGATCAGGGCTCTGTGATGAACTAGGCCACTTAGAACAGGCTCTTTGGAGGCACTTGGGTAAAAACATTCGAGTAAGAGCCTTGATTTGACCTTATTTTCCTGTTGGTGACTGTGCTTTCCAGATTAAAAGCTGTTTTCTTTTATTGAAATCAAAAAGTGCCAAACATTGAACTTGCTTTGTAAGACATACATCAAGAGAGAAAATATTTCAGTGCAGCGACACGACCTGACATTTTAAAGCAGATAATAAATGACATCTTGTCAATGCCTCCAATTTATTATTCCCTCTCTTGTACCTCGGTGCCGCAGTGGGATACCACATTCTTTTTAATCATGGGCCTGTGTTAAACAAATTTTTACTGGCAGAGAATATAGAAGGCCCCTAGTTTTCTCCCGCTCTCTGACCTCTCAGCCATCCCACTGGAACATATAAAGACAAAGGCTGTGTTAAATTTTTCATTATTTCATTCAATTTCTGATCCAATTACATGAGGGTCTTCCATCACTCGCGTGAGTGTATGTGCTATAATGTTGTCTTCTGCACATTAATCAGCCTTTTTTTACTCGGTGGACACTGGTGCTAAATCATCTCACTGAGAAAAACTGGGACGAGAAGTAGATGCAAATGAGCAAGCGGGAGGCTCCTTTTTGCGCAATTATGGCAGGAAATCATTAGAGAGGGTGGCCTTCCAATCGAGTCCCAAAAGACCTGGAAATACTCCAGGTTGTTGTACAGCTTTAACTTTCACCTAATTGAAGGGGAGGGGGAAAAAAAGGGGATTTTTTCTCTCATGACTTCAGCACTTTGTGCCTTCTTATGACCCTGCATCAGCCACTTGGCCTGTGGTTGGGATGTTGCTGGTCTCGTCTTATTCTCGCAATGTTCACAAATGCACAGTAGCCTCTGAATTTGATATTGTTTTATTTAGCTGAGTAAGGAGTCACTTACCAAAATCTGTCAGATTTCTGGATCTTAAAGGCATCTTAAAGGGTTTAAATTTACGCTCATCATTAGCTCTAAGCCCTGACATCCCAGACCCTGGATGCACTGGTGGATGTTGACCAGCATCCAAAGCTGGGAAAATGAGGACACGTAGGAACCCGAAAGCTTCAAAACCAGGAACTTATGCTATATTGTGTAGCAGCTTGAACGTGCAGGCCTCGTATCAGCAGAGGCGAGCGCGTCTTTCCAGACCTTGGTGCATTGCTTGGGTGTGCGGAGGGACCGGGTTTGCTTGAGCAGCCTCAGGAATACCGGAGGCCAAAGGGTGCAGGCTGTGTCGCACAGGCAGTGAGGGAATTGCTAAGGGAAAGGGTTAAAAACCTCTACGCTTCAATTGCAGAAGGAGCATCAAGCCAGCTATAAAAAAGGATGAGTTGTCATTATAAAGAAATTGCGTTTCTCTAACTCTGTCATCCTTCGTGTATTAGGGAGTAATATTGTTGATACAGATGTAATACGGTATACGAGTTTCCACATTTGGCTAAGCCTCCTACACAAGTAGGTGTCCCCAGTGCAGCTCAGCCTGGCTTGCTAAGGATGAGTGAGTGACATAAATCACTTCTTCTTCTTTAAAAGTAGCAGCTTTTCTGCAGCCTCGGTAAGAGCGCCCTCGGAAATAGCTGCCCTTTGGGACTCCTTGCCACGCAGCAGAAATTAGCAGTTTGGATTCAGGAGAGGATAGCTGAAGTGCAGATCAACTAATGGGCAATTATAGGTGGTACAGCACTCAGATGAGGTTGTAGCAGGTTGCATGCATGTGGTGTGGGGACCAAGGAGCACTTGGAAAGACAGTGCAGGCTTGTACAGCGTGTGAAGTACTCTGTAGGCATAAAATTTTTTTATCTTCAGGTCAGAGAGAAGACTCTTCTGTCTGTGGTAGGCTTGAAAGCAGGCATAATTTAATCAAAAGTAGGTAAGTCGCATATCACTGTGAAATTTGGTTAAATAATGATGGCAGAGTAAGGAGTACTAAAGGGAAGGAGAAGTATATATGTATTTTTTAAATAGTTAGTCAAACTGCAAAGTAGAAATTATTGAAAATGGAGAAGGAAAAAGTCTCCTGAACAGGAGAGACAGTGAGCCGCAGCTGGCTCTGCTGGGCACTGGTGTCAGTCCAGGGTCACTTTGCTGCAGTCTGGGATTATCCTGGCTGGTGATGGGAAGCAGAATCCATGCCAAGGAGGTTGACTTTTAAGGGTCAATTACTAGTGAGCTGTCTGGTGAGAACTCAGCATTTTTTGATAGTAGAATCTTCTAAAATGGCCAAGGTAAAATTTCACCGATCTTAGGACCAGATAGACATTGTTGTGGAGTATAAGAATCTGGACTTATAGAAGAGTCTGGAGTATAGGACTGTCCTTTTAATATCATCTCAAACTTTACATTTTTAGTGAAATACCTTAATACTCCTTGTGTTTTTTTGTTCTTTTTTTTTTTTTCTCCAGTCATGTTCTGTGCATTTTGATCTTAGCTTTTAGCCCTTATTGACTTCCTCTGGCATTATTTTGTGCCTGGTTTTAACTGTTTCTGGGAGTGTTGTCATGAAAAGATGTCCTTCTGCCTTAGACCTTCCAGTCTGTCTGGTTTTGCATTTTGGTATCCTCTTGCAGCCATCCTAGTTTCTGTCATGGCAGCACATCCCTCTATAAAAGCAGTTTATTTTTTCATGTAAACGGAAGTGGGTTTGTTTGTTTGTTTCCTTTCACCTTCCCCCACTTCAGGTGCCATCAACAATTTTAGACCCTCTTTGGAAACTTTAATTGCTGAGTTATTTTAATCCAGGTGCTTCTATGGGAATGAAAAGGCATGAAAAGAATTAGAGTATTACAAGGAGAATGTTATGGGGGGGGGTAGATACAAAAGAGGTCCATAGAAAGAACTCTGAGGAGCTGATTTCTCCTGTTAGATCTGTAGATACCTTTATTTTATTTTTTTTTTTGTGTCAAATCTAGTGACATTCCTATGGGTCTGTGTTTTTTTTTTTTTTTTTTAAAGGAGAAATTCAGTGCCTGGTTTCTGGAGCTCAAGGGGAAATCATTGCTGCAGTGTCATGTACCGTTTCTGAATGTAGCTCTACCCCGTTCGCTGCAATGGAGCTCACACAACTTGGGAGGCTGCGAGGTCTCCCTCTCCGCAAAGCCTCTTACCGAAGGGATCTGGGTAATCCCCAGAGCCTGGCTCAGCCTATTTGGGACAGATATGGGCACTGCAGAGAGGAGTGGGCCGTGTGTCCTTGGGAAGTCCTCGGGGACGCGGCAGCGGTGCTGGCCCTGGGGACGGCTCTGCAAGAGGACAAGCAGCAGCGCCCGCACCTTCCCGCACGGCGCCTAAAGCTCCACTCGTTGGATGCTTCCAAACGGGGATGCACAGGGGGAAAGGCAGAGCGTGTCTTTTTTGTGGGAGTGTTGTGTTTAGGGATACTGTCTGTAACCTGAGAGGGGAGGGGGGAAAGAAAAAAATCACAATGTGATTGAGTATATAATTCAAATGAAATCCATATTGTTAAGTTTCACCTCTATGCAAAGCCTATCTGGGATTTTCATGTTATATATTAAATATTCTGGGTGTTCAGCACTTTCCTGAAGATTAGGTCCTTTCGCACTCGTGCCGGTGAGATAAATTCACTAGACACCTTTAGAAATCTTGGTGAAACTTGAAGAACTTTTTCAAAGACGGTTATCATAGGAAACTTATCCTCTTTTATAGCTCTGTCTGTCCTTACTTAAGCAATTCCCCTGAGGAGGACTTTAATGAACCTGAATAGAGCTGCATGAGGGCTGATGCAAATCACCACTGCAGATGGCAAGCGTGAACTTCCACCAAACCGTCCCTGCCCTCATTGCTGTGTGGGCATTTCCACTTTCCAATGTCAGCACTCTGAGCGGAGCAAGGGGAGGAAAAAGAAGTTGCCAGGCTGACCTGTAGATGAGCTCCTCCTTGCAACTCCTTTAAATCCTTTGCAACTGAATTGGCCTTTCACACTGCGTTTAGGCCGTAGGGATGTGCAAGCGAGTTATACACCGATGCTTCCTAAAGTGTTCTTGTAGTTACTGGACAGAAGCTTTAGGATCTGATCCCTGAATGACCATGGATGATTTGATCCACACGGTAGTATCACATCGCAGAAGGCAATGAAACTGTTGAATACATGAAATACTGTATGAGATACTGCTTCGAAATGTTATAGTAAATAGTAATAGAAGCACTGCTTGCATAAAGTAGTTTTTCTGTGTCTTACACCGGCAAATTAAATCCAATATGAATGCCTGTGCTCTTCCCACATAAAATGCTCCAAAAAGCAAACCCAACTGTGCAATTTGAAGCTTGAAGTGCCAACAGATGTTGCTTTTGAGCAAGCTTCTTGCGCTGCTTAGCCACCGGCTCTAGCGATTGCCTTCCAAAGAGGAAGACGAAGGAGCTTTGCACGGTGTGGATGCTGCCTGTCGATGTGCAGCATGCAAATGAAATGGTAACTAACCTGCAAAAGGCAGCGACTCTAAACGCAATGGGTGGCCCCAACTTTTAAAAGCAATTTCCTGCAATTTGCCTTTGGAATCACCTTTTCCACCCCCCCTCTACCTTAGCTAGGAGACAATTTGAATTCTCTGCCTTAAAAAAGGAAAACATAAGGTAGGATAGTTCCACCCAGCTAACTGTTGTATCAGAAAATAGCATGCTAGTCGGCAACCACACACTGTGCCTTGCGCTAGAAAACAAAATCTCAAGCAAATGACTTTTTCTGTGACCTCATGATCAGGAACATTGGGGTTTTCTGGTTTGTTTTTTGTCCACCCTTGCTATTTTTTGCTGGTGGACAGATCTGTCTTGATGGGCAGTAGGATCTTTAGGCCCTCAGTGTGCTGTGGCTTGAGTGCTGCTTGAATGTGCCAATCTTTGCTTATGGCAGTTGCTTCTTGTGGGTTATCGCAGACCTATTTAAAACTGCAAATTACTCTAAGATCTGGGAGGTATCAGAGATGATTTGTAGCTTATTATTATTATTATTTTTTCTCTCCCATTATTACCACTGTGCCAGCAGATCTCGGATGCAACCAGTCATCTGGCCTGCAGTACCAAATAGGTATCAAAAAAAGTAGTAATAGCAGCAGTCTAGTTGCAGTGCGTTTCTCTACCTGAAATGCAGGTCTCGCTTCCATCAGAGTAATTAGGCTATGAAATCCAGACTGCTCAAAACATCTGACGTTTTGGAAGCGATCAGCAGCGCCGGGGAACAGCTCCTGCTTTCTGCAAGTACCGCAGCAGATCTACAGCAAAACAACTGTGTTTGGTTTTCTGTTACGGACTCGGCTGTACTGTTCATTATTTACCAGTGCTTTGCCAGCTGCCAGGCGTTTGTAAAATTGTTTGTGCCTCTCAAGCGCACTGCAAAGAGGAGGGCAGATTGCTCCAGTCTTTAACTGCTGTTTACATGAGTGTAGCGTGCGGGGATCTTTGTCATGCAGAAGAGCTCTAACACGCAAGGAGCTCTGGAAACTAAAATGCCCCTTTTGGCACATTTGAGATCAGGCACCACTATTCAATATTTTATTTTGCTTATTTTCTGCTAGCTCATTGGTCATGTAGGTAAAACAGCCCATCCTATCGCTTTACTCCTTGTCTGGTAGCGGATCCTCATCTTGGTAGGGATGGTAGATGTGTTTGGGAGCATCTTTTTCTTTATCAGATCATTTATAGGCACTGGTAGTTGTCCAACTCGTTCCCGAAATCCTGCAGAAATGGAATTTCCACATTTTCCCCAGCTGGGGAACCTACCCTGGTGTTTAGCTGTCTTGTCATGACGTAAACTGGGGCTTGGGGGTTTATAAGGTGCACAGGATGACAAATGACAACCTTGTAGATCTACCTATGGTAGATTTTTGTCTCTAGTGCCAAAAGCAGGCTAATGAAGAAAAACCTTAATATTTTACTGATACAGAAATTAGAAACCAATTTGCAAATTGTTTTAAGAGTATTATGAGATATTTACTAGACCTCTTGTAAACTAATTAAGGAGGATGCTGACATCAGGCTATCTGACCCTGAAATGAATGTTTAGTGTGACTTTTGGTCAACAAAACAAAATTGAAATTAGTCCATGAAAACATGAATAGAGGTAGTTGGTAAAACTGTCTCTAAACCCTGAGTATTGATCAGATTTGAGTCACTTTTATGACAGCCTCAGTGCTTTATTTGTTTGTTATTTTCAAAAAAAAATCATTTGTAAATCTTACAAATGGGGCCTATAGCAAACTGTAGGTGCAGCTTTAGGGTGCAGAGATGGGCATCCACATCCCTAGGTTGAGATGCAGATGCAAAGCAGGCTCAGCTTTTATTTGCACACATTTCATAGTTTTTTTGCTCACTTGCCTCTCGAACCAGGCTCTCTAAACACGATGAAGTCTGCGGTGCTTATTCCTCTGATGGCTTTCTGAGCGTTCTGGCAAAGAAGGGATATGAATAGTGGATTGTAGCAGCATTAAAAACCTCACCTACAGAGAAACTAGGGCAATATTTACTGCAAGAAATAAATATTTGTAATTGTTATGTGGTGCTTTTCAAATGATATTTCATGTCTAGTTTTATTTTGAGTTATTCTTTAAAAACTTCAGTTCCTCATGAGAACAAGTTGTATAGCTTATGGTATTACTCGGGCCAAATGATTTCCATAAATAAAGCCAGATGCAGTAGAAAGGGACATATATAAAGACTAATGCATCAGACTTTTAGGCTTACCCTCGCTAACAATAATTCTAAAGACTTAAGTTATTGCAGAAGAAATCTCTCTTCTGGAAGCAGGCAGCAAATCCAAAACTGTGAGGGGGCACAGGCAATTTACTTGCCTTCCACTTAAAGAATTAGACTTTTATGGCTATTTTCCCAGAGCTTATTGATTTCACAGGCCGCTTTCTCCAAAGACGGATGCAGCTGGGTGCAGCACAAAAATGGGCATGGTCGGTAATTAATGCCTGTGCTGCTCGGCAGCCTAACGAGAGGGTTGGGGATATCTTGGGGCAGGCAACGCAGTGGTGCAGGTGGCAGCAGCAAGGGGAGGGTAACCTGCCCCACGGACAATGGGGAGAGATTCGGTTGGCAACTGTGAGTTGGAGCTCGACTTGAGCCGTGGAGAGCCTGAAACTGATAGATTTATGATTTTGGGGTGTTTTTTTTTTTTTCAAAGAAATAAGCATAGCTTTGGAATATGTTAGAAGGTTCCGTTTTCTCAAATTTTATGCTTTTGTTTGAAATAAGTGATATGTAGATGGGGAGTGATGGTGTGTGTTTATTGAAAAGAAAACAAAAGACAACAACACAAGCCCCCCGATCAGACGCAAGCAGAAAACAGCACCTTACCTTGTCTCGCTTTCAAGGTAATATCAATTAAATTCACTGTGGAACAAATAGGTGAAGAAAATGGCAGAGAATGTAAAGTCAATTTGCTAATTAAAGGCAGATAACAACCTTGCCATTAAGGGCTACATGCCATGACAAAAAGTAATAAGCAACATAGGCTTGATCCCAATTAACATCGGTAGCATCTGGGAGCCAAATATCATGGTTTCTTTTGAAAATCTCTGCTGTATTTCTTACTGTGATGAAAATGACAACATGGCTCCTTAGGAACCACCTTAGACCCTCTTTAAATGGAAAGAGGTATGTGCAGAGCTGAGTCTTAAATTGTGAATAGATCATATCATCCTTAATTATGGAAAGATGACAGGATGGTAACATGAGGAAAATAAAAATGGGGGAAAAAATGAGGTCACTGAATTGAGACCAGAGCCAAAAAAAATTGTCTCACTTTTGTTATTTTCTTCTTTCTTGCGACTCTTCTGTTACAAAGGACCACAACAATTGGTAAAATAATAACCAAGTCAACTCTTGTGTTAGGAAGTTGCTGCAGACAAATGAGTGGAAGCTGTTTTGCCATGTAGCAAATATGCTATAATCTGCACATGACAACTGAGTGACCATCTTGTGTCTTTGGCTGTACAGGGTATATGCAAAGGGAAGGGTGTTTAATTTGTACTCGTGTCCAGTATTCCTGTTCTAATAGATGATCTTTGTGTGTATCTGGCTTTATTTGATGCAGAAAAATAAATCCATATGGGGTGCTTGAAATAAATGCTGTCCTCATATGAAGACTCCTTGCTGTGCTTAAAAAAAAATGCCTGAAATACCTCCCATGTGATATCTATCAGGATAATAAATTCTGAGTTTTCGATGCCCAGAATGCTTCTCTAAAAGAAAGAGAATGCTTTTGCAATTTTTCTCTGATAAAAACTCATCAATCATACTGCTTCTCAACAGTATAATCTCTCATTACTGCACTGTGAATTTATTTGCTTTTAGCTCCCCTGCTTAGTGTTTTGCACGCGCCTTCTTTGTCCCCAGAATATTTATGCACCTTGGTCTTGACCTTCTCAATAGGGTAGCGGGTATTTAAATACAGTCCTTTGGAGCAACTGGTGGAAGACACTGTTTGCCATTACGGATTGGGAAGCAGATAAGGCAGGAGTTTGGCAGGTTCAACTGCAGGAATATCAAACAAGGGGCATGACCAGACCAGGTAACGGAGGGGTTGTTTGAAAGCCTCTATTTCAAGAAGGTCCCCTTCACCATAGCAAAAACTAGGATTCTCCATAAATCCTTGCTGCTTTGGGGAAATTGTCTCATGAGGTGAAAGGAGAGCAGATCTTCTGTAGGGCTATTCCATCAGTGCCAGCATCTAAAAATTGATTGAGAAGTTTGGCGAACCCAGTGTGTGTGGAGGTATCTGCAGCATTGGCTGGATTTTTAGGCTCTAACTTTACTCGTGTCCTCTCTCGGGTGCGAAGGTTTTGTTTATGAGAAAATATGCATAAATGTCTTCAGTCATCAGGAACTGTATGACTAACAGGTCTTTCTGTGAGCTGTTGGTGAGGCGGAGCAGCCCATTTTGGGGCAGAAAAAGCAGATGTGTTTCAGGGTCGCTTGGAGGTGGGGTGTACCACAAAGGCACAGCCTCTCTCTAGGCAGGAATCGGATGTTTTCCTAATGTACTGTCCCTGCCACAGCAGAGGCTGCTGGTTTTCTGCCTACAGCGTGTTCTTGTAGTTCCTCATTGAAGTTAATTTTGCCAGTGTTATCGAGCTCTGGTTTAGGATTGGTTTTTATAGTTATTCTGAACCTCAACCAATAATGTTGTTGCCCTTAAGCCCTCTGGAAACATAACTGACCTGTCCTGGCCCAAAACATTTCCAGATGGGATGCAGTAAGGCCCATATATCAGCTGGGAGGATGCTGTGTTGGCTGAGGCCCTGAGGAAGAGCTGGCTGACACTTGTTGTGTCAGTTGGCTTTTTCTCTCTTTTCCCCCTGGACGCTGTAAAGCAATACTGTCCTCTTGTATGGAACCCGATTTGGGACTGAGTCTAAGCGCAGGCACTTCATAATTAATTAGTCAAAGAAGAAAGAATGTATTGTGCCCCACCTCCCTCCCCCCCCCAAAAAAATGGCATTTGTCGGATTTGAAGGGTTAAGCTGTCAGTGACTTGAGTCTTGCCTATCCTGATAAACAACCTTGCAGAAACCCACCCTGACAGGCTAACAATCCTAGTCTTTCATCCACATCGTATGTGATATCACCTCTGTCTTTAGACCAGTTAGAAATTTGGTGGCCCACAGCAGACAAGGGAAAATTAGGTGCTATCTTTGCCCTGACGTGACAGTTAGATGTGCAGAGGTGGGAAGGAGACCTTGGACTTGGGCTAGGCAGATTTGGATCCATCGATGTGAGAGGGAGACCGTGAGAGTTGGCTGGGTGGACTTGCGTGTGCCAAGGTGGGAGGGAGCACTTGGATGGGGCGGGGGTAGGCAGCCCTGTGTCGTCTGAGGTGGGAAGGAAACTGGGCTGGGCTGACTTGCATGTGCTGAGGCAGGAAGGAACAGTCCACCAAATCATAGACTCCTTAAGGGTGGGAGGGTCCTCTAGAGGTCCCACCCCTCTCCACCCACTAGGTAGGGTCACTTAGAGCACGTGGCACAGGACTGCGTCCAAGTGGGTCTTGAAGATCTCCAGAGAAGGAGACTCCACAACCTCTCTGGGCAGCCTGTGCCAGTGCTCTGTCAC
>JAWLRI010000274.1:547143-558096 GCA_034781795.1 Crypturellus tataupa
ACATTTAAATCAACTTAAACATTTGAAAACATTTAAACATTTTAATAACAAAAAGCAAATGTAAAAAAAAAAAAAAAAAAAAACCAACAAAAACAAAACCACAACAAGCAAACAAACCCACCACACACACATCGCCACCAGTCAGGAGACATTAACTAGACACATACAGAAATCTTTAAAGGGAGGACAGTGAACACAAGTCAGGGATGGCTGCAGCAGCTACAGAAGAGCATGAGATACAGCTTCATAAATGCATCATGCTTACTTCCTCTGTAAAGCCTTGGTTTGTTCCTTACCTTGTAAAACCGCTTTTTCCCCCACTCCAAAGCCTTCCAGCTGGAGAGTTGTTACTGTCCAGTCATAGCAGCAACTACTTTAATAACCACTGTTTGCATTTGGAGAGATACAGCAAATTGTTCATGTTAGACATTTCTCTTATTCTGCAGAACAATTAAGATTTTAATTCATTATATAAAGAATGATATTAAGGTTATTTATTGTTTCAATGTGATTTACTGTTACAGATATTTAGCATAATGACACCCTGTTGAATCTTCTGCAACCGTAAACTGCTATAGATCAAGGCAAGTTATGGAGGCACCGCCACTTAAAGCTTTGGATTCAAATCCCATGCTTCCATATCATCTGCATCCCAAGCGACTTTTTCCACAACTGGCTGGTTAGAAGATTTTGTTATGCTAAAGGAAAAGAATAAGAAAGTGATTTAACTAATTGCTCTGGTATTGAATCTTACCAAGCAGAACTTTACAACTCTTTTCTGAATCTCTAACACAGTCTCCAGAATATCTCTACTTCTATTAGGGAATGAGTGTGCGCACGCACACACACTTACTCACCCTATCTCTTCCTCAAGTTATGTGGTACACCTGGGTTACCTACACCTATGGCATATTCTGACTACTAAAACAAGTTGGAAGCTTTGTGGTATGATCCATCTCACTGAGAAAGGCCCCATCAAATCAAATAAACAAGCATTAATTAAAAAGCCGTCAAGAAACAGCTTGCAGGCAAATCCCAAAATAATAATTAGTTGAAAGAGACTCTGTGGTTATTTCCACGGCCACCCCTCATTAGCACACAGGGATGACAAGCTTAGACGCCCAAGATGCCCCCAAAAGCAGGGAGGTGTGTGCATGGAGGGAGATTAGCTAAATTTGAAGTTGCATTGAATGGCTATCAGAACGACAGGCTTCCCTTGGTGTCAAAGATATCTCCCTTGGAGCACTAGCAACAAGTTTTCCAAGCACATCCCAAAAATGGGGAAAAGCAGCATCAGGCATATCCTGTATATACACACACAGGATCATTCTTCTGTTTTATCCATTAAGTCATTCTAGACCAACTGTTTTTTAGTCTATAGTGACAGCAAGGAAAAAATCTGAGAAGCAATGGTACCTGAAAAGTGCCAGCTTTCATCACTGAAGTTTCATTTCATAAATTCAAAACAAAATTTCCAAACCTCTAGAAGATAAAAGCACATGCAAGTACAAAGCATCTTACCCCCCTCCCCGCCCTCAAAACATGGACAACAGTTATGAGGCACTCTGGATAAAACGCTTTCTTTAGGAAGATGCCTCAATTTGCAATTCACACTCACAGTAGCAATACAAGTTTAAAGACACAGCCCTTTCTACTACTACCTGCACAAACCAGTACGGGCTGGTGTTTCCAGGATGGCCCTTGAAGCCGCGTTTTGGAAACTCTAATCTAACTGCTCCAAGTAGTGGCTTGAGGAGTCTCAGAGCTCCACGGAGAAGCCAGCTGCCTTCCAACGTCGGGGAGGCTCCTCAGCTTGGTGGAGCCTCCTGCCAAGGAGCAGCATCACACATGGGCCGAGGGCGCTCTGCTCGCCCCGCTGCTCATCAGCACTTCCATGCTGTTCTGTTTCATTCCGCCCTCCGCAGCAGTTTTGGTGGTGCAGGACCAGCAGTAGAGCGAGACCTTCCACCCAGACTCGTTCCTGCCGGTTACTGAGCAGACAGAGGGCAACATTCCCATGAGCTGGAATTGGTTGTTAACCGCAACCATTTTAATGGCATTATCAATCTCCTGGGCCATCTGGCCCCTGTTGCAACATACCTGCAGATGTATTAATAAAACCCGCTAATAGAGCCGCACATATTAATATACAGGAGCAGCAGCTGTTTGTTGTGAGCTTTCCACATTTCCCCAATATTTCCTGGCATCGGAAACAAAGTTCTAAGGCAGCTCCTTCAAGAAAGCAGATGGGTTTCTCTAGCTTAACTGCAAACCCAAGAAAAATTACTCTTTCATAAGTGCAGACTATCACGGAAATGGAAGTTACGATAAGCATAATCATCATTCTCCTGCTTGCAGTTGAAAATTCAGCCTCTCTTTTTGCCACTGGGATGGACTGCACACTTTAAATCACATAATCCTGCAACTCTTAGTAAGCCGAGGCACCCTTAAGACATTTTCCACATTCATTTAATAATGAAAAGAACATTATTATAAATAGACTGCGCAGTATTAAAACACAATTCAGAGATGAGTGGTTTGAGTCCTACATGGAAGATTATATATTAGTACTGAGGCAACTGGAATTACTGTTACTGTGTTTTCAAGTCAAGATTTAGCACTTAGAAACTATTTATAAATCTGTCATTCTCAGGAGATCAATAAGGAAACTAATTCTCACATAGCAGGGTTTGCGACTCTCCTGCAAAAGGAGCTGTGCGCAGCAAGTTCAAACCTTACTATTAACTAAAGAAAAAAAATCAGAAAATTAAGTGAAATGAGAGATTCAGAACATGTAGAGAGGTGCACACAAAACCTGCTCAAACACCCTGCTTAAATGGTCAGACTATCCATCTATCACTGAGGGGGACATACACGGGGAGTATATAATGAAGGAACTCTTAATTTCCTGAAAAACCTAAATACTCTGCCATTTCTGGATAATAAACCAGAGCTTTACTTGAAACAGCCAGTCAAGGAGAAAGAGAAAAAGGGAGAGAGGAAAAAAAAAAAAGAAAAAAGACAGAAAGAATAGCAGTACAAATCTACCTCAACAATTTTGAAAATTTACTAAGTGAGAAGATTATAGTATCTTTATCTTATATCCCTGATAACTGAGAAGAGGCCAGAAGTTGATCAGAAACAGAAAATCAGTGTCTTGTGTAAAGTAAGAATAGCAAATCCAGATCACCCATGGAGCGTCAAGCTTTAAGAAGCTGACTTGGCGCAGATGTAATAGATAAGAAGCATACTAAGTAATATACTTACCAAGAAAAGCCTTTAAAACTTATTTATTTGGTTTAGCCATCTGAAATAATTTTGTATTTCAGTTAAATAATCCTCTGGTATTGCCACACACTAACTGCAAAATTAACTGCCTTACTTATCTTAATGGCAAGAAACTGCTCTCACCTGGCAAACTATCCATAGGAGAGTAGTGGAAGGCAAAGTAGTCCACAAAAGATTAATACCTCTTATTTAGGACAAGGGGTTCAAGTGCATAACATGCTGATAGACCTACCTCATGCTAGCTTAAGACTTGGTAGCCACAGGAAAGAGAGAAAATAAAACAAGAATTTTCCATTAAAAAAAGCAGCACCGGAGAAGCCTATGCCTCAAGCACGCAACACCCACCCCATTGAAGTCAATACAACATTTCACTGACCGCAGAGCAGGAGCATTTCACCTACCTTGAGTTCTCTCCTGGCACAGCTTGACTGAGGAAAAGGGAGTTTTACCAGAGGGCTCAGCGGTGGTTTGATAACACCACACATCTGGAAGCGGCAGAGCCAGCTGATGATCCTCCTCTACTCAGGGTGGCAAGAAAGGAAAGCAGCTGGGTAAGGGTACAGAAAGACCTCTGGCATTCACCAACAAAGGAAAGACCTGGTTGAATTTGATGCAAATAAAGGTATAATAGCATATACAAGGACAGAGAGATTTAAAAAACGCTTTAGACACACAGGAAGAGGCTCTGACCTGACTGTTAACCATCTAGGGAAAAAAAAAACAGGACATTAGATAGTTTGAGGACAGAGCGGTTTGAGAAAGAAACGGAAAGAAAGTCATGGATTATTACAACAGAAAAGAGAACATTTTATGCTCCTGCAGTTCACCCAGATCTTGATATCTTTGCTACACCTTTCACTGAAATACATGGTGAAGTTAAAACGATGCAGAAGGCTAGCCAGGACAGCAAGGAAATACA
This sequence comes from Crypturellus tataupa, assembly GCA_034781795.1. Lineage (NCBI taxonomy): Eukaryota > Metazoa > Chordata > Aves > Tinamiformes > Tinamidae > Crypturellus > Crypturellus tataupa. Next base: position 551,351 of record JAWLRI010000274.1, read on the forward strand.
AATTCTTATAAGGAATTAACAGATGCCCACAGCCTAGAAAGGGCCGATAGAAAGGTGAAAAGGCTTCAAAAATGCTTACATAAAGATCAAAGAATCACAGGCATCTTTAATATATATCAATATACAATATCATTTTGATTTTAAGAGCAGGCAGCAGCAGACGCTGCCTCAGACCAGGCAATCAAACAGGAACACGCGTTTCCACAGGGCATCTCAGCAGCTAAGAGCCAAGCATTCACGTGGGCCAGGGAGTAAGAGCAGGAACGTTAATCTACCAGTTGATAATACACAGGGACACTAACCTCTCCCTCAGGGCCATCTCAGGCCACAGACATTTGGAAACTGCACCAATGTGCATTTATATTTAGCCTCTCTATACTCCTTACTGCTTCCCGGGGAGGAGGACCCTTCTTACAGGCACAAGGAGGCAGCAACAGGTAAGGTCCCACACAGCGAGGAGCCGGTGGCCTCCGAAGCCCCAGGGCAGCTGCAGGATACATCCCGCGTGAAGAGCTGGACCAGGGCACAGACGGGATGTCCTCAGGCTCCTGCACCCACCCCAGCAGCAGCGGCGTTTCTGAGAGGGGCTTGACCTGCTCGTCATCCTCTGCCCTGCCCAGGAGCAGCTGCAGCAAAACCCAGGGGACGCCTCTGCCACCCAGCAACCTGCTCCCAGGCCCCAATAAGAGAGGCTCAGGGAGGGCAGGGCCCCCAGCCCCGCTGTGAGCGGGCAGAGCTGCAGGGAGGCCCGATCGGGCGCAGAATTTAAGCTAAAACTGCGTTTGAAATGATAACAAGTACGTGTTGTTCCAAAATGCTTATTTCTGTGCATCTTTCACTGAGTAGTTAAGAAACCTCAAGGAAAAGCTGAATAAAGGAAGAGATACCTGAAAATACAAGATTTTGTAGCTTCTCCCTTTATTGCAAAGGGAGAAGGGAAAGACTGTTCTTAGGCAATCCCTGTGTGGTCCAACAGAGCAGTGTCATTCACTCCCAGGTAAACTGTGCCAAAATAAAATCTCATTGAACCATTTTCACTCCCTTCCTCCCTTCCAAGCTTCTTCTTTTTACTTTTCTTTTTCTTTTGAACATCCCAAGACATTTCCCTTTTGGGTTGATTTTTATCTGTACCAGTCATCTCAAAGTCAATGAAAAATTGTGATGGATTTATGCCATGCTGGATCAGCGCTGTGTGATTTTTGACACGCGTTGGGCTTGCTTTTGACTTTCCTCATGCCAGGTTGCCCCATTTTGGGGAAGACAGAGAGGGAAAACTGTCGGGGAATTTCTGTCTTCCTTCTGTCTAATGGTGTTTTAATGATGCGACCTCCAGCTATCTTGCCTATCAACTGCCCTCAGAGGCAAAACAGTCCCCACGAATCAGGCACATCAGTTCAGCGGGATGTGGCTGTTTGTATACCCAAAATTGCATTATTTAATAATACTCTGGGTCTCAGCTGAGGTAAACGAGCGTGGCCTCAGTGAAGTGAGCCAAGCTGACTGATTTTAGGAGAGGCTCTGGCTGTGGTCCGTAAATCTGGTAGGAAAGGGCTTTTATTTGCGCAACATTACAAGGGAGGGCAGGCAAACCCCTTCACTGTATCCAGCTTCACTACCCGCCGCAGATCTGCGCGCCCCGGGTTAATTGGAGAAAACACGATTAGTGGAAGCGTCACCGCAGCAGAAGCCTCTGCAATGCATCACCTGCGCAACGAGGGCGGTCAACACTGAAGGCTGCACGAGCCGGCCAAGGCTCCGAGCCCGCGGGCAGCGTTGGAGCAGCGCCGGAGGGTCCCTCCTGAAGGAGGTCCCCCTTGTAGAGCATCACAGCGGACGGGTCGGCCTTCACCGAGGTGAGCGGCACCGCTGCGAGGCGCTCGGGCTGGGAGTCGCCTGACGGCAGATCCCCAGCTCCCTGCATTAATAATCACTAACCGGTCGTTCGCTTTTAACGTGAGCACGGCTTTCCCCAGCATCGCCTCACACACTCTCAAGAGCTGCTGGCACATCCAAGTGAATCCAGCGGTGCCCTTCGACTCCGCTTGAGCCTCAAACGAGCCCCACAAGGATACCAGTGAAATCCGGTGTCTAGAGAAACAGGTAGCTCCGGGGGTTATGCTGAAAAGCAGCTCCAGGCAATCAAGGGAGAACCAAAGAAATGGGTCACTCCTTGCACTCAGACCCCGAAATGTCCTAGACACCAGTTGTGCAATCAAATCTCAGGAATTTTAGATACAGAACTCAGGATCTACCCCAAAACATCTATCTACCTTTAGGCCTGGATCACTACACGTATTGAGATACTCAGCCCCAGGATTCCTTCTGACTTGAAACTAGATTTGCACCACTGATTGTGACATTTTGCACAAGAGATTTCTAGGTATTTTTGACCTGATCTTTATTGCTGAGGTCACCACCTGACAGAAGACAGCGCTGAGAGCACTTTCTGAGCAGATACTTCACACTGTGGCAATGCCACATCAGCTGCAATGGCTTTCGAAAGCAGCCGCTGCAGAAAGGTTATTAAATGAGAGGAAGCACGCCTGTGACATCGTGTTTTGATTTCTTAGTACAATATTGGTCATTCATCCTTGAAAACAAAAGCAGAGATGGCATCTTCAAGCACAAGAATGCCTGGAAACCCAGTCAGAAACACTACCTGCTCTCATGCTATCTACCTGGATGGGCAGGGAGCCTTGTTCTGCGACCTGGTGTGGACACCGTAGGTCCCCAGGCCACCACGGTGGCGGGTGTCCTGAAGACAAACTGGTTTTCCTTCGGGGTCTTGCATTGCTCAACGTATCTGATTACGGCAACTCAAGATCCACTCTGTCACGTTATCAAACCGTACATTATCTTATTGTACACAGGGCACGCTTAAAAGGCACTGTGAGAGAAAAACCTGGGAAATAATCAAGGCGAAAGTGTTTAAGGCAAAGAAAATTAAAATTAAACAACCCTGATTAAGACTGTTCAAACCCTGGCAATGCAGAGACAAAAATTCAAAGGGAAATCATAAAGAATTAGGGACTAGACTGAACTGACCCGATTCTGCCGTAAGCGGCAGCCGTCAGGGTCCGCAGAAACCCCTCTCGATGCAACAGAGTGAGGCAGACGAAGTGGGTAGCCACGTGCGTGATTAAAAGCTCACTCGGGGCACACTTACAGGTCTTGTTTCTGCTTCTGAGAATTCCTGCTGCCCCTTCGCCCTGTTGATGTTTGCAGTACAGGCAATGACACCGTTCTGATTTCAGGAACTATCTGCGTCCATGAGGCAGCATCCGTTTTTCTGTCAAAATTGGCCCTGAAACGCACACATAGGACAGCTTGGGAAGATGATTTTGATTTGACATGCTTTTTTCCCTTTAGTGTCCAGAAAGATGTTAAAACAGATCTAAGCACTCTCATTTTTAAAGTTATGTAGTTATTCTGGGGTGAGCAGCTCCCTTTAAATTCAAGTCATAAATAGTTCATGTGCAACTGCTGGCTATTAGCTTGTAGTTAGGAGCTGGTGATCCACCTTCCCCAAATGAAATGCTTATGTAAGAAGTCACAGCTCCTTATTCAGCTTATTCAGCTACATCTCTCTAATTTGAACTAATTGGGTTAAGTAATACAGTGTCACAGGACTCGGGCGCAGACAGTTTTTGCTCCGACTTTAGCTCCTTGTCTTTAATTATCAGCTCACACTAACTCACTATTACTGTCAAAACTGACATCGATGTACGGCTGTATTTATCTTGTTCCTGATTCTTTTTTCAACAGGCTCATTTACATGTGGCATCTCTTTTCTGTGCTGATGACTTATTCTCATTATTCAGGCTGCTGCCACTCCCCGCTCTAGACTTTCCCCTTCCCCGAATTTGCCCTCTTTCCTTATTGATTTTTAATTTATAACACCAATCCTATTATTGAACCACAATATTGAATCCTAGCATCAAACCACGTGTTCCCCAGTTGGCTGCTTCCTCTTCTCCTCCTTATAGTTCACCCCTGTAACAGATTTCGTTGCTCTACGCCATTGGAAATGCCAGGAAAGATTATGACTTTACCCTGCACTAATCTGAACTCCGTTATTCCGAGGCTTTCGGACTCCCATCTAGTTGCTGATGCTATAGTACTGCAATTTTACAACTGCAGGATATTCCCCTTTCCCTCTTTCCAGCCCCCATCCTTCTCCTTGCTCTCTTAGCCCCAAAGGCCTTTTCCTCATTGATTTCCTCAATACCCAACCATTAACTTTTACTGACTCATATACTGTTGAAAATTAGTAATATCATGGTTAGACCTTCCTACTAAGCAGAATCATTTATATTGACATTTTAATAGAACACAGGTTGAGATCCAAGTGCCAACAGAAATATGATTTATATAAGCTGAAGAGGTTAGGCTGTGTTTTGAGTTGCTGGGATTGCTTCATGAAGTGCAGCACGTTATCAACTAGGTGATGAGCTAACACTATGTTGCTGAATGCAGATTGGGTTTTCATACTAAATCCAGGCAAATTTATTTGCTTAGGCCATCAGAAAGTGGGTGCCCATGTGAAAATTTCAGAAGCCCAAGACTCATCCTAGGCAGAGCTGAAGGACCGAGGGCTAAATGGAGAGTCTCATTTTAAACTGCAGTGTTCTCAGCTGTAGAATTTCCTACTAATGACTGCTGAAACGGGCACATATTTTGTGCCTAATACACTGACGGGCAAGATTTCTGTCATATAATGCAGTGAAATGCAAAACTTTGGTGCTAGTCTTCCTGAAATAAATGAGTACGTTATGCAAACAGATGCTTTTTGCTTCCAAAGTGACCCTTATGTATTGAGCATGCCCGAGGGGAAAGCAGATAAAATAATCATATACATAGCTTAAACCGCAGCCCTGGAAACGCAGAGCAACATTTCCAGCGTTGTGTCTCGTTTATCAGCAAATATGGCCTTAAATATTTTTGTGTTATCACCTTTGCAACTTGCTCCTGCATCTAGATGGCACCTAGACTGCATCTCGCCAACAACCTAGTGCAACTTTAAGGGACATGCATTGCACTCCAGGTTACAAAAACCCTGAAAAAAATGTCAGAAGAAACTGAGTTCAAAATGTTTCATTTAGTGACTTCATGCTCTTGTTTTGGGGGTAATGACGTGCTGGAAATTGTGCTGTGATCTGCTGAGAGCTATTGCATGAGGACTCAGAAGATCTGTACGTGGTCTCCCACCCCTGCTCTCTGTGTTGCCAGATATTTAGAGTGATTCCAGAGGAGGAAGACTCTCCTAAACAAGTACCAGTTTCAGCACTTGTGCATAGAGAAAAGGAGGAAATTAAGCGAGTCATTCAAGGCCACAGTGAGAAGCAGTGCCAGCCTTTTCCGAACTCCAGATGTCTCTGAGTAACACGCATGTTGTCAGGCCACAAGTCTACCCTCCTGCCGATGCATTCGCAAGTCTTGGAATTTCTATCAGCCACTCAAATCACTCCCCCATTCCCATTTCATTCAAACACCTTCGGATCGCCTACCTCAGGCCTGGCTGCGCTGCCGCCCCGTAATGAGGCCGCCGCTCGCAAGCATCGCTGCCGCATGGAAACAGCCCGCAGGAGTTTGCAGTGGGGTCAGCGAGCCCCACATCGTTATCTCTGCGAGCGCAGGGTAAAGGGCGAGGGCGTTATCTGGATATTGCAAAGTGTTGCATATATATTTCATGGGTTTTGTCAATTTGAGCAAGCAGGTGTCAGGCAATTACCACCAGCTGTACCAAAATATTGCAGCTATAATTTCACTGCTTTGTTTTTTCACAAGTTGAGTGGTGAAGATTAGGCAAGGCAGATTTTTTTTTGCCCACAGAAATTACCCTTTTCCTTCGCTTTTGCTGCCATTTCACGCAGCGTGTAAGGGTGCTCGCTTATTCCATGTGGAGAAGCCAAGGTCCCACCGCAAGGACCGAGATGCCCTGCTGCGAGGGCCCGGGTCGGCAGCAGCCGCATCTGCTCCTGTCGGCAGCGCCATCGATTTCCTCCTTCCAGGGTGACCTCTGCAGCCGCGACGGCTCCAGCGCGGGCTGGAAACGCGGGTTTCGGTGTAAAGACCCGTACGGCTAAGTGGCACACCGCAGGAGCCGTAATTTATAAGTGTGTAACACAGGAGAGGGTTATGGATCGCCATGCTTCAACGGGAAATTCATGGATATACCTTTCTGACATATCAATTTGGAGCTCCTGCCTCTGGATGACTCTTCCCCTCCCTGTTTTTTTGTCCAAGCCTGGATGTCCTTTAAAGGAAGCCATAATAAAACTAATTTCTATCATCACCAAGGGCACTGCAGATGAAAAATGAGAATACAAGTTGAAATGAACATAAATATTAGATGCCAAAATATATCACTGTTCAGAATGCAGTAGGGACTGAGCGTGGCAGAACCCTGCATATATTCTGCAGCTGGTGACAAAGTCATTTCTGCTTCTTTCAGAATGATAAATAGGTCATAGAGTTCAACTATATAATCCCTTAACCTGTATAGGGTACAAATCTCTTGCTGTATCAATCCTTATAGAAACAAATAATCCATAAGAACTTTTAAATCACAAAATGCAAAATGAGGTGTATCTAACCTCGGCGATTGAGATTTCTTCTCTCCTCAGCCAATTTTTTCTCTTAAAAATAATTAAAAATAATTCTACAAAACTAAAGAGAAGGAAAATGAAGGCTGAAATTTAAGAGGTTGGTTTTTCATAATGATTCAAGATCTGTAACAGAAAGTG
>JAWLRI010000274.1:558196-716439 GCA_034781795.1 Crypturellus tataupa
TGCAATCTTGCAGTCTCATGCAGTTGGACTGTCTTACAACTGCACTTAGTGTGACATGATCGCACTCAGCATTTTGTTGCTCTGGGTCTAAAAATGAGACCTTCTTGTTGTACTAATTTCAAGTAACATTTATTTTCATATCACTATGATAACGTTTAAGGGAGAGAAGAATGACAACAGCTTAAGAAGTATGGCTATTACAAAAAGACTTCTGATATAAATATTTTGCCAAGAAAGACGTATGTAAATTATCTGTGATGAAAAACATGCTCTATTTTATTCTACCTTCATTTGACAAGTACTCTCCTGTGTTAACCTTTCTATAACATAATTTGGGAAAAATACTGCAGGAAGTCAAAAAAAACCTGAAAACACTATTTTACACACAAATTGGCCACATTTGTTTTTTTGTTATCTATATTTACTCAATGCGTTCTTTGGTATAGCAAAATGCTCAAAGGATTAGAAGAAAGGAAAGCTGAAATTGAGGATATGAAAATAGCAAAATTTACCCATTTTCAACCTCACTACAGTAAGAAGAATGCATATTTTATTTTAGTGTGTTTGGGTATATTTATTGCGGAAGATATTAGCACACGGGAAAAAATATGATCACAAATAAGTTTAGGAAGAAGAGACAAAATGCATAGCATCATGTTCTTTGTGATTTATTTCATCGATTTTGCTATTATGGGAAAGTTTTAGAAAAAGAAGGTGGGACTTAAGACCTGTGGCAGCAACCTCAGATTATTATATCTGAGAGGTAAAGAGGATTACAGAAATCAAGGGAAGATCTTAGGAAGAACAGCTAGAGTAGTGTAACAAAAGGTGCAGAGTAGACCCATACTTACCGGTTTCGCTGGGGTTGCACGACACATTTGGCTAAAATAGGTGCTGGCAAAACCTTCAGTCCAAATCTGCACCACTGCTTCTGCTTGGTCTTCTCGTGTTGACAGTGAACGCTGGTTCAAACCCTGTTGGTACAGAGCATCCAGACAGCCCTGAAGATTACGGGACTATCAACAGGCACAAATTTAGGCACAAAAAATAAAGCAACCCTAAAACACAGATAACCTGTCTCAAAATTTCATGGAGCTCATTCAAGAATATTATCTAAACTTGATGTTTCAATTTTTGAGCATATTTCTACCTGTGACAAGAATGGAAGTATTTGTGTGTGTGTGTGTGTGTGTGTGTGTGTGTGTGTGAATTACTGAATGACAAGAGCTAAATGGAAAAATGACTCATAAACTGGCACCCTATATGGCAATTTAAGTGGAGCATGATATAGAGAAGGTGAATTGAGTGTTTTGTGAACTGGGCTGTTTGATTTTTTATAACAAGCAGAGCTCAATTAAATTAAAAAGTGACCTCAAATCAAATTTGAGTGGAGGAAATGTATTTTGCAGCAGCAAATTGTATTGACTATGTACTCAGTGTTAAGCAAGGGCTTAAGCGCTTCCAGCCCCAGTGAGCTTTCGGTCAAGATACTCAAAACCGAATTTACTGCAGTTTTCACACGTGCCCAACAAGAACCTCTGGAGACCTGAGCCACAGCAATGGCAGAGTGAGAGCGCCGTGACCTGTAGCCTGCCCGGGGCTTTTCTCAAGAGGACAAATCTGCCTATATAAACTCCCACCAACACCATGATAGGCACCGTGATAGGGACACAGTGCCATAGGAAAACCTTTTTAAATATATTTTACAAGAATTTTACAAATTTTACAATTGTAATGCAAAACTTTTTTACACACTAGTCAATAACAAAGAACGCTATGTCTACCTTTTTGAATTTCCCCCCCAGTTCAGGTGTTGCAGCAATATAAAAACTTTGTGTTCCTGCTCTGCATCTGTGGATGTTTTTCAGCTCACATTGCTAGAGTGTAGGCTCATATGTTAGGCAGACTGTGTGCGCAAATTAAAAATAAAAACAAAATAATTTTATCTATGTATTTTCGATCGCAGCTCCTGTAGCTATGAGACTCTCAGGCCTACTATTACTAAATTTTCAAATTCTGAATCTCATAAAAATAGGAAGTTTTTAGGAGAAAATAATTTGGTTGACTTTTTAAGGTTTCACTTAATTTAATCCTTATGCTATTGAGCAAGCAGCTGTATGGGTTGGCTGCAGTTCAAACACTAGCCAAAAGGTATCCGACACAAGGTAAGCAAACACGCAGCATTATTTCTATGCCCAATATTCTTGAAAATATCAGACCTGGAGAGGCCTTGGCTCTGCTAAGTACTTCATGGTTAGACAGTAATAGTTAATTAACAAAAGAGTGATCAATATAAATAAAAAGTACTATAAAATCTTATAAATATATAATGCTATAAAAAAAGAAAAGAGTTGCTGTATCCTCATCTCAGACAGATGAAAATGAAGAGATAAAGGGCTGGACACAATGAAATATTTGGCACCAAAGTACAAGTCATAGAGAGTATATAGGAACTGAATGGATGCAATCTCCTAACTCCTCCTATTGCCTTCTCTGAAAATCTTCTTCCTATTAGGACCATCTTTTATCTCAGGTGTCCACCCAGACTTGTCTTTTCACTGGAAAATGTGGCAGTGATGAGCTCATAGCAAGAGAGACTTTTAAAATACTTTTTAAGGACAATATTATTTTTTAAGGTTTCTCCCATCACCTTCCTTGAGATGCCCGTATAACTCTGAGCAGAAAATAGTACAAAAGAGGAAATCGTTCTTAAGTTAATTTAGGTAATAAATCATTTTATCGCAGTCAGATGGGGAGCACGTGCTTGGGGAGAAGGCAGCACAGCCCTGTTTTAATCTAGCAGCAGTTCCCTGCCAAGGCTCACAAAGAGGGTGCGCACGAGCCGTGTTCCCGGCACCCTTGTATTCCCGGGCTCGAGCGTATTCCAAGTCTGTCGTACCAGGAGGAACAACCTGCTCGAGCAGCAGCTGTTTGGAGCATGAAGGATGCAGGGAAGGAAGGGAGGTGAGAGGGTCCGAACAGCGGAGACACGCGGCCAAGTGCAGAATGGGGCTGAGAAGCAAACCCGTGTCCTTGGCGGCACCGGGAGCGACTTCCCAGCGGGCAGGGACTGCAGCATGGTAAAAATTATAGTTGGAGGAAGCATCCTTAGACTCGGGCAGAACAACCTGCCCGTTTCGAGGCAGACAGAGCACGGTGGTTGGTCCCTGCTGCTGGAGGATGCAACGCAGCGCGCACGCTGCTCAGGGATCGGATGCGGCCCAGATCCCAGGAATTAATAGCTTAATTCTGCCAAGCTACTCCTGAAGAGACTTTCTTTTCAGAGAGGCATTGAAATGGGATGTGCTGCTTCTGCAGCATTTTGTTTCGTGAGGAAAAAAGCCCACGCTGTCACAGATCCTGTGCCCAGGAAGGTCACTCAGCAGCATCTTCAATGAGTCCTTTCCCTCTGCCCAGAAATCAGATGCCTATCGGAGTTTAATGCTCCTGCTTTGCTTGAAACGAATTTTTGGCTTTCTCGAAGCCCTGCTGCAAGCTAAAACAACAGCCATTTCGAACTGACAACTGCTTTTAAGTATTGCAGTTTATTACCGACAGGCACACTTTTAGCTTTCCTTACGGCAAACTGAAATATTTTATACTAATTTAGGTTGAAATACATGTTTGTTTTTCACTCCGGGAGGAAAACAAACCCTCGAACGTTCCTGGAGGCAAAACCCCTCTAATGTTCCTGGCAGAAAAAAAAAAACTCTCTCTAACATAGTCTAACCCTTCAAGTAAACCAGTTTGCTTTGGGGCACAGTGCACACCTTTGCACCACGCACTGCTGCTCACCAGCCAAAACAGAACTGTCTGATACCTCTAGATTGACATTTGGTGGAAATGGGCTATATTATATCCTTAAGAGCAGTCATCAGGTTACTAATAATTTAAGGAGTCACTGCTGGCAGAGAGGCAAACCTCACCCATCTCTACCTTCCCGTTTCGCCTGTTTGGCCGCGCAGAGCTACGACATGCACACAGATGGCTCGGATAAATACGAGACATTTATTTAATTTGCAGCTACGCACTGCAATCTTACTCCTCACTTGTCAAGGTTAATTCAAACCGAAGAAGTCCAAACAAACTTAGACATATGGCAGTGATAGCTCATATTAGTACATTAAAATGGAAAATGAGGACCTTATTTTCCTACCTTATGGGAAGTTATTAAATGTTCTTCTGTGCTATATAGGTATTTTTATAAGACCACTATGAACCTAAAGTCAAACATGATTGATTATTATGAATTATGTATTAATAACGATTAATTGTGATGATTAACTGCTGCTGCTTAAGTGAGTGACAGCTAGAGTTGTCATTGTTATGTTAATTTGCAAGACCATAAAAACGATGATGACCTAATTTGACTTCATTTACTTTAACATAACCTATACTCCGTTTTAATTACTGTAAAGTCTGTTCAAACAGTTCTATAAATACCTTGCTGGAAAACCTGCCAATCCCCGAGCTCTCCCTTCCGTAACACAAGTAAAGATTGTTTTAATCAAGGTCAGGACAAGTCTTTCCAAGATAACGCACACATAACAAACCATTATGTTCCCTTTGTGCTGCTGAAATGATGGTTCCACGGCCAGGACACCAGCCTTACACGTGGGTCACCTTGTGCTCCTGTCAGCCCTTACCTGCTCCGTGGGTGAGTTAATTCCCCCGTGGGATGGGGGTCCTGCAGGGGCTCCGGGCTCTCTCGTCCCCACGTGCAGCTCCGCAATGCGGCCGCCCTCGCCGCGTGATGCTCTGTGGTTTTACAAGGGGCAGCTCCAAGGGCGCAGGGCACAGCCTGGAATAACTTCCCTAAAACAAAACAAAAATTACGTTTCTAAGTAACTCTTAGCAAGAAAACAGCACCGGGGTACGTTTCCGTCTCCCAGCCTCGCTTGCTACAAGACTCTCCTTTTAGAACGGAACAGCAAGGCTCAGGAGACGAATTCAAATTAAGGACTATCTGCAGATTCATTTCCAAACATCTACAAAACAAAAATAAAATATAATTACGGAGCTATAAATTAAAAGCATAGTCCTATTAACCATGTGTTTCGAACCTATTAAGTGTGTGCCCTTCTCATCTGTACTTAGAAGAGAGATCTATGTTCAGATTTAAATACCCATAGCTATACTGACTGCAAAAGGCCAGTTTTAATACACCATTTACAAATAATTAGAGGCAAAATAAAACAAAAATATTAAGCTAATCATATTCCTTTAAAATCATAATAGGCACTCAACATTTGGCTGGTACAAAACGTCGCCTCTGTGGATTTCACAGTATTCCCAATTTGCAGTCAGCTCAGTGAAGGTCACCAGCAAGATTTGACAATTATTGCAATTGCAGTTTCCAAAGACATTTTCATAATATTCCTCGCATATGTCACAAACATTTCTCATTAAATTTCCAGGGGAGATATTGTTATGTCCATGTAACACAACTCGTTATTAGCTTTGAGTAGAAATGGGCAGATTTATAGCCTTTTTCATATTCCTTTGCATATTAAAAAGGTCATGTATGGTCATATGAAAAAGTATAAGATACTTTGTGGAGCCAGGACCAGTGGATCACAGATTGACCCTTTCAAAACTGGAATATAAAAAATGCAGAAACTTCTGTTTGCTCGTGAACAGCCCAAAGCAAAGGCATCAGGTGTCTGGCCTGATATCAAGCATTTGGCTTCTCATATTCTTGGATGCCCCAAATTTGCAACTTACTTCTTAATATGGTAAAATCTTTGGTGGTCCTTTCACTGATAAGGCTAAGGAAGAACCTTGCGTAATTCTTGCTTATAATATCTAGTCGTTTTGTTTTCCATAGCTTCCTGCTTTTACAGTATCTTTTTTTCTTCTTTTGGATATAGCACCTTCCTACTCCTATTTTTACAAAATGATCTCAACCAAGACAGCTTAGCTCTACAGATTATTAATGTTCAGAGCATTTTCTTCAGACTACACTAAAAACAGCAAGAAGAAGGACACACTACGCACGCACATAGTAATTAGAAATCCCTGCAGATCCCAGGACTCTCATTTACAAAGGACTCCCTTTTACTTTCATTTTCTGCAGTTTTAACTTTTCCCCTCAGTCCTTATTTAATTACCCCTCCCATGGGGATCAGATACCAAAGCCTGCCTTGCCCGGAGACAACCTGCCCCGTAAATCAGCAGCATTTGAAAAAATAATACAGAAGGGGTGTAATTCTGCGAGATGCCTCAAGAAGAGGCTTGCTAAACCCACCGCTGCGCAGCAGGAGCCAGCTCAACACGGGCGTTTATGTCTCCCTAAGTTTTACAAAACTTGTGTGTTTTCTGTCTTTGAAATGTGATAATCTTTTATGATAGAGACTTCCAAAACGAGGAAGCACAACAATTTGGGAGCTGCAAGCACTGTTATATCAAATACTTCTCTCTCACACAGCATGTGAGGGCTCATGTCTCAAACTGGGACTGCACCGCACTAGGAACTGTGCAAACACAGGGCAAACCAAGAAGTCTTGGATGAATGAGCCATGGTTCAGAGGACAACACGCCTTCCTGACCTGCCACAGGTGGGAAGGAGCATCACAGAGATGGCCCTCACCCGCAGCAGTCCCTGCAACACGCAGGGCTTTCTGCTCCATCCCCATATTAACCACCACGTTCCTGCTCTTCCGATGGTCCTGCGTAACTTCAGGGTCTCTTTGGACACAGGTCGGAGAGGCCGGCTCTGCCCCGGCATCTGCGGACCTCATTTCTAGCAGTTCGGAGATTATTAGCAGCTGGGAAACGATGCTGTTTTGTCATCCTTCAAAATTTTGGGCTTCTCGGTGAGCCCTATGAGAGTTTTGCTTCCTTGAATTTATGGAATAATTGGGATATGACAAATTCATTGGGCGGGTTATTTCTAATGGTCAGCAACTCTTTTATCCAAATTTCCTGAAGAATGTTCAGGCATGTACAAGAAATTGCACTGAATTATACAGATTGGAATAATTAATAATGAACATTAGAGAATCAAGATGTTTCAGCAAGTTAAATCCTCATCTAAAGCGCTTGCTAATACTTGCTTTAGGTTGAAATGAATAACAAACTGAGCTCTAAAATAGAGTATTTAAAAGTAATCTCTTTCCTCTGTAGTTATTTAAACCTATCTTATGCCTTTTTAGTATCTAGGTTGTAATACCTCATTAGCACACTTTTCCAGACCACTAAAAATGAAAGAAAAGTCACTGACACTTGTTGAGTTATTTGTAATGTTAAATACTCACATATTCTCTCTATTTAACATATACACATGTATTGTCACTGTGAGAGAACAGATTCTCTTCTCCACCTATGCATATACATAACATACTGCAGAGGCACTTCTAGCTAATTGACCTTATAATGCAAATCACATATTTAAACCTCGGCCTAAAGTTTTATTTAGACATCATTCTCTTTTTCCAGGCTTTTCCCAAGGTGAAAGTGACTGCTGACATTTGAGGCCCATCAACACAGTGGGGTTGGTGCTGACTGACCCGACCCTGCAGACCTGAAGGAAGGTTTCTGGTGATCGTGGGATCTTCTAGGAAGCTGAATAAAGTAGCTAATAGGTTTATCTTTGACTTCCATTGGAAGGAACTGTGACTTAATACAAATACACTTCTATGCAGAAAATACTTCTATTCAGTATTTCTATTCTGGTCAAATTCTGCTTAGACTGTGTTTTGGTAGAGCGGAAATCAGGACAGACAACAGCTCCGGAGGAGTCTGCCCGCATTTATCCTAGGAGGAGGACACAAATGGGGCTCCTTTCCAGAGGCAGAGCAAGGCAGAGTCACTTTCACACAAGGCTGGGCACGGTGCAGCGCCAAAACACAGCCTCCCTCCCGTGGAAAAAAACTCTTCAGACAACTGGTTGTGGGTGGACGGAATATATTCTGGCACCTCTAATGCCTCCTCTCCTCCCTTCGCTCATCCGGCCTTGCTTCACAGACCAGAACAGAGATGAAGCCAGGATATATTGAGAATAAAGAATGAATTATCACAGAGGCTGGTCCTATCCCACCCGTACAGGAAGGAAGATGGCTTAAATACACCATTACCAACTGTAGTCTAGACAAACATTTGTTTCTGGAATCAGCAAGCAAGAAGCACAAATAACTATTTGCCTGATATTCCTTCTGGTCACAAAACCTGTTCTGATGGAGATGAAAAGCACATATTGAGGTTCAGACAGCCCCGGGGGGAAGCGCCTATTAGTAGCGAACAACCTCCCTTGGGCTTCAGCCACCTGAAAACCAGAGCATCTTGTCCTTCAGATCTGTCACCGTTCCTCAAAGACACCTTCCGTAATAGAAGACCAAGACAAGAGATTATTAAATTTGAATAGATATCAGAACATTGAATGTTAGAAGCTTACATTTTCAGTCCACCTCTCTTTTAGCATGTTTATATTGAGCTATACCTGCATTATCATTACTGGGCTCTTCTAGGGCTGTGCGTTTCCTGCCAAATATAGAGAAGGTTATCAGCCTCAGTGAGATGTCATACACCAGCTGTGAAGAATAACACATCTGTGACATCTAGGAAAGTTTTTGGACTTCTGAGGGGGCACTAATCTTCACTCATTTTCTACACACTTGCTGTCAACACCGCAAACTGGTACTGCAGACTTTCAGAGTCCAAAATGCCACCGGTTAGGTATTAGTTATCCCAAAGTCTTGCTAACCTCTAAAGAGCAGAAAGCGAATGGAAGAAATTAAAAATACAAACAAAATGATCTGACTTATACTAAGGTTGACAAATTCAAATGCAAAGAAATCTCTCAGGAAAAAAAAATAACATACCTTGTATTATTCAAAGGAAGGAATGATTACTTGTCATTAGGTTTTATAACCTGTCCAGAAGAATGGTAAAGAATAATGTATGTTTACATTCAACTTCTGAACTAAGCAGAAACGAATCTAAATAATCTATTGGTAACCAATTCCACCATCTGAAGATGGCTGAATCAATTAACTCAATGGTAAAGATCACCTTAGCAAAGCATTGTATTTCCAAAGCCTTAACTAATGGAAAGGAAAATCATTGGCTTTGAATGAAGACACACATAAGATTCCCCTTAATTACACTTCATTACCCAGGATGAGTCCCTGTGAGTGATACGAAGCAAAACAGTATGCAATCGGTTTAATGTTTTATAACTAAGAAAATCACCGTGGGATATGATGCGCGCTAAGAAAACACAGGCTTACTGTTATCTTCTTATTTATATTTAATGACTTCTGCCCCTTTCAATGATGGGGTTTCCTTTCCTTTGTGAAGGGGCCTCCTTTGATAAGGTGCTACCTAATTAGCGATCAGGAATAGAAAGTATTTTTTTGCATTTTAGATAGTTTGGTCTTAATTCCAAACCTTCACAGCTAATCATTGCAGACGTACTTGAACGATTGATATTTTTTTCTTCATCAGTCAAAAGAAAATCTGGAAAAAAGGTTAAAAAAAGGGGTACTTAAAAAGGATATATTTATTGTATTTTTATATCACTTTTCCTGTGAATTAAGTCTCAACGCAAAAATATCTCTCAATGGTAGGAAAAATAATTGGAATTTTGCCATCAAATTAATGAGAGAGAGGCTAAGCCCTGTATCTGCTGGGTATCTGCTTTTGGGAACAGGCCAGAACTGGGCAGAAGGAACTTTATTCATCCATGGACAATGAGAGCTTGTACATTTATATTACAAGCGCAACAAAAAATGGAGAGGAAATACATATGTATACTTCACACAAAGACTATTTTCTGACAGAAGGCCAGGAAAAATGTTCCTCTAGGGTCACACTATTCCACTATGTTGCATGCACCCACTGCACTCAGCACTGTCAACGTGCTGAGTAGATGTGATCGGATTTGGCCACTTTGATATTCTCATGTTCCTAAATTAGTCTATTGACTCGTTATCACTCATGGATTTAGTGCGATCTGAAAATCGCATAACCACAGAATGGCTGAGGTTGGAGAAGACCTCCAGATATCATCTAGTCCAACTCCCTGCTCAAGCAGGGCCACCTAAAGCACATTGCAAGGCTCATAGCTTTGGTTATGGCCAGTGTATACATGCTATACATACGTCCTATAGAAAGTTCATGCAGCATTTATAAATATCCCAGGAAAAAGGTTTATAGCCTTGTGTCTTATGAACCCATATTGCAAAAACAAAAGGAAAATGACTAAGGACCAGATTAAAGTCCCCTGGGAATTATGACTAAATTCCAATGATTTCAGACAATATTGAATCAGGTTCTCAAAGAAGCCAGCACATCGCAGCATCTCCCAACTTGAACTCTTTTCTACCGCTTTTGATAGATGGGCTTGTGGAAGAAGAGAACACTTCTAATGACACCACAGATGTGGCGACTCTCACCTGAGGGCAGGACAAATCTAATTTTAGCACAATCTGTGCGGCAGTTTTCAAAAACCAAATCAGTGAACAAGTGATGACATTTTTCTTTAACAAATGGTTGGTTGTGAGATCTTCTGTGGTGTAGATTCCACTAAAAATTTGACTTTTTTTTTTTCTTTTCGAGTTACATGTACAGAGAATAGGAAATACCATGATAAATTTAACAAATGTGTGGTGAATGTCAACATTTTAACGATAGCCTCCGTTTTCTAAAGTGGAAGGTATGGAGCTGTCAGTTGTGAGGGTAGATAGGCCTGTTATCTGAAAGAGAAACAGCCATTCTGAAGTTATTTTTCAGATGAAACAGCGCTAAACTAACAGCAAGGGACTGTCTTGGAAGTGTCAGTCCATTCCTAACTCACTCTGTAGTGCCTAGATACTGCCAGGTATGTCAGACCACAACATACGATATATGACACCAAAGTCGTCAAATAACATGCTGATGGGCTCAGCATAAGGAACTGCAGAGACAGATATGTGTGTTATGGTGCAACAGATCAGTGCAACAGAGAGGAGGGTTGTGTATTTGTCAGAGTTAGTCATAAAGAACACTGCACCGTCCTGAGGACTTTTTTCTTTCTTTGCTACCCTCTAACTCGTAACTTGTGTTTCTTCTTTGTTTAAATACCCACATTAGCATATGTATGTATACGTACTGTTTATGAGGAATGCCCTAAGACTATGTAACACACCCAAGGTTGTGTGTCCGGAGACCTCATTGCTATAATCCATAACATGCTGAAGGGTCTTGCTGAAAAAGAGTAGCCTGGATATGCACAGAGGAGTGAAAACAGGCAAGAAACTGCCTTGTGCAGGTCTGGAAATGAGGTCTCTTTCCTTGAAAGAATAACGTACCCCTCCTGCATCCATATGGATGCTGTGAGCATGTTTGCACCTACTAAGAGCAGCAAGATGAATCCAGGGTCAGTGATCTACCTGTTGCAGAGGCACAAGAAGTCCTAGAGCTGGGAGGAATATGCAGCATTTTGCAGCTTTTCTCCTCTTTAGACGGTGCCGTTCACCAGGAAACTCAGTTTCTGGTGAGCACCAAATCCTGCTGGCTCTGTGCCTGAACTGGAAGGGCAGGTCATACCTGCTCCAGGTCCTCTGCTGCTGCCACTTCCTCAGGGGCGCTGAGATGCTCTGCCCAAATGGCCAGCGGACGGAGCTGGTCCAGGATTCCTGAGGAGGGGACGGGACCCTGAGAGGTGCCCCCTTGGTCTTCCCTTGGCAATGCCCTTCCTTTGGGAAGCGCTTTGGGAACAGAGCTGGAGACAGCAGCCAAGGCTGAGCAGCTGTGGGACTGCTCAGGGACATAAACCAGAAAGGGCTCCACTCAAGTAAACAAACAAACAGAAAACAGACAAAAGGAAAAAGAAGGAGGCACCGAGGTGACGAGGCTGCGGCAGCGCGTGTTGTGTTTGCTCCGAGCAGCAGTAAGCTCTCCCCAGGCATGGCGCTGGGCCAGGCTCTGTGGCTCTGGCAAGGCAACGCGCAGCACACGGCAGGCGAAAATTTGGCTCTAAAAAACTTAATCCCGAGGAGCGACTTGATTACTTTTAAACGCGGCTCCGCTTTTCAATTATTTTTCTCAGCAGGCCTCCCCGCGGCCCCCACGCGGGGCGGGCGCCGTGATGTGATGCGCACGGCTGGCCGCAGCCCCGCGCAGGATGCCGCGACGCGGGGGGCTCCTCGCTGCCGGCGGACGGCACCTGAGGAACACCCCCAAGACGAGGCTTAGTAGGGCAAAACACAGAGTAACAACCTGCAAACGTTTTCTGAGTGTTTCGCCCTGCGCAGGGAGGATCAGGGACCCCCCGGTTGGCCCCGCGGATGGAGACGTGCGGAGTTACTGGAGTGGGTCCTAGACACACAGCTGCTGGCTGCGAGACCTCCTCCACGGCCTCCCCATGGGGTCTGCTCACTCCATGCAAGCTCCAGGATCCTTTCCACTCTATGGTATAGGACATGCCCTTCCTCTATGTTGGAAAAACAAAAGTGTTCTCCTTTTGCCCTCTCCCAGTGTTCTCCTTATTGCCCTCATCCTCATCGTGCAACGTGCGCCTCCGCGGAGCCGGGCAGGTGCTCAGAAGTTGCGAGCACCCAGTGCTCCCAACACGGAGACCCTCAGGTAAACATCAAAGGGGAACAGAATTGCCTACCCTTAGGTGCTCACAGTAGTAAACTTTAAGTAAGTGGCCCTTATCCACTTGCGCATCCCTGGAAAAAGGATCCCTTGGCCAATGGGAACATTAGGGATTCTTCCTTTTTCAGAGCTCTTCCAGATCTAAATGTAGGATAAGAGTTCATATAAAAAAGGAAATGTGGACCAATCCGGTACAATTAACCCTCTGAATTTTCACATCTCCGCAAAATATCAACTAAAACAGTACAACGGGTTTCTTCAGAAAACTGCATAAATATGGGCAGCATTTTGATGATCATTCTTGAACGCATGTGCTAACTGAGCATAATGTCTTAATTTCTATCAAATATAAAGACATGAAGAACATTGAAAGTAAAATTTATGGTCTGACTCAGAACTGGTCAGTAACATATGTAAATTAATAAAAAAAAAATACCACCACCACCAACAAAAACCACCTCTTCAGACATTACAGAAAGCCCGTATAGCAATATTAAGATGTCTATCATATCTTACAGATACTTGAGTTGCAAACATTTATCTGCATTAATTCACTCAAACCTTGCATTGATCTTCACTGAAACGAGACAGAGATGAACTACGAACCACTGCTCCACATGACTAAAAGGTAATTACTGGACAGCCACCTGACACACACACACTTATTCTTTGGTACTGCATAAATTTTGCAGTTTTCCTACAAAATCCTTACTCCCACATTGGCCAGGCAACACAGCACGGTGATCATTGGCATCCAGATTTGCAGGAGGCCACAAACCAGATATACTGTCTAGTCAAGATGACGATCCCACAGCCACGTGCAACTAATATAATCCCCATAAGAATGTAATGTCCTAGACAACTCTATTTTAAAATAAATCCTGGCGGACACGTTATCTGTAAAATTCACCGCAAAATGAATGGCACCTACAGTTGGTGCATGGTGACAAAAAGGGGAATAAGTAACTGGAAACAAAGATAGTTTAGGGGTGGGAAAATTGTCAACAGGGTATCCGTCCTGCTTTGAGTTTGGGAAAAAGTCACCTCCAGCTACAAAGTAATGTAAAGATTAGGATGCTGTGACTTCCAAAAGCAAAATAAGACTTACAAGGCAGATGTTTTAAATCAGCAGGGGATAATTTGTATCCATGAGCTTTGAAGATGAGATGGTTGAGAGTTTTCTGGACCGTTTTGCTGATTTTCACTGACTTTTGCAAGAATGGGCAAACTCCAGAAGACTGGAAGAAAGAAGAGCTTCCATATTAGGTCTGGATTTGGCACCGGTGCAACCATTTTGGGAATTTAAGGTTGAAATATGGTGTTCATGATTCAACAGGGATGTTGATAAATTGAAGAGGGTTCTGAGAAAAGCAGGGGGGATGATTAAAGGATTGGGAAGGAAGCTTTTAAACTCGAGCACAGCCATGCAGTTAGTGCATCAAAGAGAGGGTTAAGGGTTAACTTGATCAGAGTCTCTAAAGTACAGAGAGAACTTTGATAATAAAATGGTATGACAAGACTCAGAGGCCAGATATAAAAGGCAGATACATTCTGACTGGAAATGAAGTCCACATTTCTAATAATCCCTGGGAAAATTTACAAAGAGCTGTGCTGGAGTCTGCAAGTTTGGAAATGTTAAACAGCAAGCTTGGAAGTTACTCCTAAAGGATTCTTCAGCTAACTTCACATGGGGATTAATTCAGGAAAGATCTGTTGCACAGGAGGTCAGGCTCATGGATTAAAAATGTCCTTTCAATCCTCATGATCTACAAAGAAGTTATGAATAAGAAATTGAAGCCAAGGCCGACCACATACCGGGGGATGGAAGCTGGAAGGTGTCTGCTCCGTAGCAGCCATGGGGAGCGAGGGGATGCTCCTGCCGCGGGAGAGGCAGCCGTGCTCCCTGCCATCCTGCTTCTCCGCACGGCTCGCTCGCAGCTCCCACTGACCTAAGCGTTTCCTTAGCACCCAAGAAATAGGACTAAAAACTGCACACAGGTTTCAGGGAGGCTGACGGGAAGCATTTGAGAGACGCAAGTTGGACTAGCAGGGTGCTCGGCACCACCCAAGCCAAGCAAGGGGGTAGAGCTGATGTCCCTGCCCACACCGCAGAGGGGCTGACAGCCAGCGTGGGCGGAAAAGGCAAATTAAATGGGATTCCTCACCTGGGGGGAAGTTGGGCACTCCAGTGTTCTCCGGGGAGACACTCGTGTCGCCACTGGACTCGATGGGACAGATGGCGACGACTGGAATTCGACTCAGTAGCAGGTTGCTGTTGATACCGAGGCTTAGCTTCCTGTCCAAGCGCAGACCGCAAACACAAGGGATGGCTTTGCCTTTTTTAAATAGCACTAAGTTTGGTGTGCTGTGTGGGCGATCCCCAGGAGACACTGAGCTCGGGGCCACCCGGCTCTGCTGCATCTCTGAGCTTGTCCTCGGGTCCCACTGGGCACAAGAAGGATCTTCTTCCTACACAGAGCGCTCTGCTCTCATCTCCTTTGGACTTCATGTTATGGATGGCATTTCTGCATCACCCTCATCGTAATTTCACCGGGAATAGTTTCCCTGCAATGGAGTAAAATCACATCTTTTAGCCTTCTTTAGGCATCTGTTAGATGGACAATGTCATTACAAAGGGACATCATCCTTGACAAATTCATGCTTACAATTATGTCTTAAAATTTCTTTCTGCTTTTCCTTGGGGTACAGGAATTCAGTTTTCTTGGTCTCTAATTCTTCTTCTCTATTTCTTCTTCGCCTCTTGGCACACTTCTGGAATTCACCTCTTCTTTCAGAGTACAAATCACTAATCAGGAACTGCTCATCCTGATGCCTTAAATACTCTAAAGATATATTTCAGTAGACCTAATGGTGTTCGCTAAATGTGTTATTTGACCTGATCTTTGCCTGCTTGCTCTGATTTCTTGCTTGGTCATTAATTGCTCTATACTAGAGATACAACTGCAATTTCATGCTTTTTACACATGAAAACATTATATGAGACACCTGTATTTTCCTCCACGTCCTACAAAGAATCTATATTTATACAAAATTGTTCATGTCGCCTTTTTCGTCTCTCATCAGTTGTAACTCATTTTTTTTGCATTATTTTTGCTGCTGTTCATGAACGTCCATTTTGTTTTTGTACATTCAGCCTGTACCACCTTGACCCCGCTCGTGGTTTCCTTTTGATTTTCACGATGGCCTTCTGTTATAACCCTCTATTTTGCCCACACCAGGCTAGCTCGTTTTCCCGTTTGCTCTTCGTGTTTTCTCCTGCGGAAACTGCCAGCTGTGCCCTTTGCATTTGAATTCCTCCCTGTGAGAATCTGCCAAGCCCCTGCCTGGGTTTGCTGAGGTTCATTGCTACCGTCCCGCTATTATCAGGACGCACACAAACCCCCCAGACCATCCAGTCTCCTCCAGGACACGGGCCATTAACGGGGCACACCAGCAATCCGGGGCGAGCGCCCTTCCCGGCTCCCATCTCTGCTAATCCACAACTTGCTCCTCGCTGCCTCTCTCCTCCCTGCGCTGCACGACGGCTCCCCACAGGTACGATCAGCGCGGCCGCAGCATCTACATGAGGGACTATATTTATATTAGCTGCTGGCAATAGTAATTTATTAAATTCTGGAAGATCAGCCACTAGAGGGAATCCAGCGCTTGCTGCCAGCGCGCTAAGCTCTCTCCCTTTGATCTTCTTCCCCTTACACGGCGGCATTTACTATGGCTTTATGCATAATGAAAATCTACTTTAACAGTCTTTTGATAGTCAACAACTATTTGAAATGCCTCCTCTCCGCAATGGAAATGTCTCTGCTGAAAGGCACCTAGGCGGGTTATCTCTGAGAGCCCATCCCGGCCCTCGGAGCGGTGCGGCGCTCACGAGAGCATCCCGGCCCAGGCCTCCCCGGCGCACGGAGCGAAACGTGAAGCTCGGGGGCACGAGGCAAAGCTTGTCCCAGCCCCGCGGTGCTGGCTGCTGCGCTCGCTTCCCAGCGAGTTCACATCTTCCACAATCGCAGGGGGAAGCCAGGAGCCGGGAAGGGCACTTGCTGCGGAGGGGGAGAACTTGCAGCTGGGAGGAACAGGAAAGAAGCGGAGTGACTTCTTAGGAAAACCTCCAAAGACATTAATTGCAGGAGGGTCTTGCAGTGCACGAGTGATTTCCTCATTCTTGCATAACTCTTTTGTCTCGAAAGGGGGGAAAAACAAGCTTGCAATGGGTTGGCAGTGCCCATTTAAGCCCTGCTGACACGCTGGGGCTGGAAACTGGCTGCACCCTGTGGTTTGCATTACTTTTTTATGCGTCCCTGTTTTTATGGAGTGCTAAATGGCTTAATTACATTTTACTGGTTGATTCTGCCTGCTTGCTCGCAACCTCATTAATCTGGCGCACACCATTTTCTTCCCCGAAAAGGAGAACACACAGTCTTTTTCCGTGCAATATTTTCTTGAGGTGTGTGCAACAGTCTGACAGGTCTGACGCAGTTTAATGCACTGTCTGTCAGGAAATGACCAAATCTACATAAAGGTGCCAGTTGTGAAGAAACAGCATGAACTGGGCAGACCAGGCCCTTTGGCAGCGGGTTCCCAACTGATTTAAGTGTTTTGTGGTGGTGGTAGAGCGGAAAGGACGTACGGTTTGGTCCGTTTAATAACCTTTCACTTGTTTTTACATGAGGAAATTGCCAGCATCTATCCTGATGCTCTTCTAGGCCTTAATGACACACCTGGATCCGCCGGCGTTGTGTCCCCAAGCCGACACGGTGTGGGTGTCCGTCTCTTCTTCGCTAAGGAACGGCTGAGGTGCAGGGGCTGCAGAGTCTCCCCATCACTGCTCGCTGCAGGGGACATCCTGGGACAGAGACAAGGGCAGAATGAGCTGGGAAGAACAGGGCAGGGATGGAATAACAGGTGGAAAGAGCACAGTCCTGGGTATCACGGCGTGGTGCGCTGACCGCTGCTCGTCCCGTGGGAACTACTAACTACTGCCAGCCCCCAAAAGGAAATTTTAGCAAGGAGAAGAATGTTTTCTGAATTCTCTGGGCTGATGCCCATGGAGATTGCATGGAGATTTCTTGAAAACTGAAATGGCACTCAGCAAAGGATTTGGACTTCACTTTGCGGTGTTCCAGGTGATCGCCATCCTATCTACTTCCCCCTCTTTTGTGGTATGGTGGTATGCAGTATGCAAGCATGGGAAACGCAGGAACAGGACTTCTGTGTGATCAACTGCAGTAATTCAAAAATATTAAAAGGCAGTGTGGATGTTTTCCCACCTGCTAAAAATGTTACACCTACTACTCTTACAAACAACCCTCAAGACAACCACCAGCGAAAGTAATAGGAAATACCCTTCCAGCCAGTCTTGTCCTTTTTCTTCCTCTTATTTCCCCCCACTTTTTTGTCTGCTGCTGGTCACTGGTATGTTAGAAATCTCACCTGAAACAGCTGCCACCGAGACGAGCAATGGAAACTGGAAGTGACCCAAGAAGAAGCAGGGAAAAAGGCAGACAGCAGCAGCAGACGCAGCAACCCTCCAACCGTGAACGGGGGCAAGAGGACTGGACACACAAACACGGGCCTTCTGTGCCACGGATCTGCCAGAAAACTCAGCTTTTCCTAACAGTGACTGCAAAAGACTTACAAAGCTGAGGATGTCCTGCTAGAGGAGTCACCGAATCTCAGCTAGCCGTTTTGCATGGCATGATTCAAGAGGCAGAGGCAATGGAGGTAGAAGAAGCGACTCACTGCAGGTTTGAAAGACGTGCATCATTTTTCTTAAGTTACTAAAGCATCTCCTTGCTAAATTCTTTCTTTCTTTCTGCTAAATTATTTCTTCTGCTTTTTTATCTTTAGCTACACCCTTTCTTCATCTTTTCCTTTTCTTCCCTTTTTACTTTTCAAACCTTGGATCCTATAAAAATTCAAAATTTTCCTTTTCTTTCCTTTTTACTTTTCAAACCTTGGATCCCATAAAAATTCAAAATTTGGCATTTTTCTTGAACCTACTTACGCCAGAATGAAGCCTGGCTTTTATCATCTCCAGCACTATTTGCTAGCTAAGGCCACAATCCTGCAAACCCATTTGCACAATGCAGCTCTGAGACTCACGGCCCTTCAGTAAGCTAAAAATCCCATGTAATGAGGATCGAGAGCCTCAGTTTTGTTCAGTTCACCTATTCGTCTTGTAAATCTATCTTCTTTTTATCAAGATGTCTCTTAGGGCTCTTAGCTCTAAAATAGTTGCCATGCATATAGGGTAGGTCATTTTCTATGACAGTTTATCCAAAGCAATTACAATCATAGACGGCTGTCCTAGTTGGCTTGAGAAAAGTTGCCTTTAGCTTTAGACAGAGTAACTCCAACAGATAAATTATTCAGAAACAAAAGGGAAAGGAAATAATGGGGAAAAATAAAATTAGATGACTTTATGGCCTTAGCTCTTCTTTAAATAGAATTCTAAATTGAATTTACCACAGATGGTCAGAAAAATAACATTTTGCTCTTATTTTTTGTTTATAAAAATACTTATTATAAATCAAAGGAACTGCAATAATTCATAATTTAAAACTAAACCCCCTCGCATTCCCATTGCTACAAAAGCCATTTTCCTTGCAAAAGCACTCTTGCCTGACCAAAACAACCCAGCAACTCCAACATTTAAAATAAAACACGAGAAAGGATTAAAAAGATGCAACATAGAAAGATTGATTTTGGAGAAACAAAGGCTTTTCTAGTTCAGGATCCTGCATCAGAGACTAGCCAGCAGTAAGGATCTTGGAAAACTGAGAAGCATGTAGTTCGGCGACCACAGGGTAATTTCTCTATGGTTCAAAGCCTTTGTCTTTCATAGTCCTTGACAAATCTCTCTTCCATGAACATGTAAAGTTGTGCCTTGAACCTTTGTAAAATACTGTTTTGAATCTGCCATTGACCACTCACAGTTTGATGCCCTGTAGTTCTTGCACCAAGAGATTCCTCATTTATCTTCTGCATTCCTCTCATGATTTCACAGACATTTGAGATATCTTCCCTCGGTCATCCTTCCTCCAGGACAGTGAGGACTGCGCGGAAGAGGAAAGGAAGAGGAGATGAAAGGTTGTCTCCATGCAAAGTGACTGCAATGTGCTACTAAGTCCAATTAAAGAGCCTTTTGCATCCCTTTGAGCTGGTGATCCTGCTACTGACAGCGCTGTGAGTCTTGAAATACGTTTTATTTAATCCTGAGGGAAAGGACTGAGTCTGCAGAGGAATCAAAGCCTTCCTATAACTAAAAGGCAGCAGCTTCGCACCCCACTGGTTACAGAAGCAGCGCGCGAATACAGCCTAGGTGTGTCCTACCAGTTGCAGGCAAATCCTGTAGTTGTTGCCGTGCTGTGGGAGCACTGAGGACCTGGTTGCATTTAACTCAGCCTGGTAACACGAGAGGCCCCGGTGCAAAGGAAGAGCAGTCCCTCTGCGCAGGGACACACGACGCCAGCCCCACAGGCTGGGGACAGGCCATGGGGGGCCGCAATCTCCCTGCCCGACCCCCTGCGAGTGCCGGGGAGCCGCCACGACCCAAGGCCGTCGCGTGTCTCCAGCTGCGGCGCCTCTGCGGCTCCCCTGCTCCTCCCTGGCGCCTCCTCTCCCTTCCCACGCTTTCCTTGACGGGAAACTCAGAAATTATCCGTCTCACAGCTGAGCCCAGCCCGCAGACTTCCGTAACAGTGGCAGTCCCCAAACCAGAACTCAGTTTTCTTCGGGGGGGTCCAAACGCACGTTCGCCAACAGAACTGCGTTCCAGGATGAACTGAGCAACCTCTCATCAGCTGTTCTGCAGCCTATGGGAAGGCAGACACGGGAAAGAGCAGCGCAAAGGGAAACCAAACAAGTCACTTGCTCAATCTGTGCTTTGCAAGTAATAGTTATTATTTCACACGTGCCCCGATACTTTAGGATTACCACTTAATCAGCTAAATATAAATAGAGTAAGCAATCGGTGCAAGTCCCACTGGAGAAAGCCCTTGGCTCCAGGATAGATCCCCACAAGAAAGCCTGGCAACAGGAAAAAGACAGCTCCAACAGCCACCTGCTTTGGATCTGGCAGGAGTAGATGGACAGAGGCTCTTAGTCCCTTTCAGGATGCTACCCTGCACAGTGGGGTATTAAAAACAGCAGCTGTGGTGTCAACATGGTTCTTTGGAGCGCTTTCAAGCCTTATTTCTTCTCCTCTGAACGGGAACATTTCAGAAGCTACAGATTAATTTCAAGAACGGGCACTGTACAAAAGCCCTCTTTCATCCTACACACATTTGCGGCGGGATGTTATTTTCACGTGCGTTGTGACAAAGTGCAAGCTGCAGATACGCTGTGCTCTTTTCAAAGCAAAAGTGTTTTCCACACGTGCAGCCCCGGGCACGCTGCCGCATCCCAAGCCCGTGGCTCCGCAATGCCGCAGCCCCCTTCCTGGAATCTGGGAATGCGTTTCCTCGCGAGCAGTCATCTGCAGTCAGAGAAGTGGATTTTGGACGGCACGCAAAGTCATTTCCAAATGTAAAAAAAACTAGCAGCTGCCTTGCAAAGAGGCCTTTCTCTGGACTTCTGCAGCGTGTTGCAGCCTTCACGAGATGGGCCCTAACACCAAGTGCCCCTAACTCCTAGGAAGCTTTAGCTGGCCAAGAGGTACTTGGTCCTTTGCCAGAAGAGATGCTTGCTTTTGCTGACGCCTAATGGAAGGCGGGGAGGAAGATACCCCGTTGTTTCTAGCTCTGTGAGCACCCCAGTCTCTAAGAAGTCATCAGAACACAGGATGCAAAAGGCAACTCAGTTGAATGGGATGAAGCTGGACCTTCCTGTTTTGCCGTGTCATGTGAAATTCAGTGGTGCCAAGTTTGGGAGCATCAGTCCAACCAAGGCTGACGGTACACAGGGCCTAGAGGTCAAACAAGTGAGAGCACCTCCACAAAACCCTGTGAAAAGAGGCAAATGTGCTCCTCCCCTTTACAGGGCAGAAAGATGGAGATACACAGACAGGTAGGTGGAGTAGTCAAGCGATTATCTCAGCTAAATTCTTGCACTAAGGAAGAAAAAAAAAAAAAACCTTATTGACATAAAACAAGAATTAAGTGTTGCTGGGAGCATTATATAGAAGTCAGGGTCCTGTAGCACGAACTGGGATTTGCAAGCACTTGATCTTTCATTTGGATGTCCGTGCAGGAGACATCAGCGCACTTCCGCGGCACAAGACATATGCCCGGCTCTGAATCACGTGGACCTTTGGTCTTGTGAACCCACAGTCCTCGATTTCCCTCATGCAAATGTTTGCAATCTAATTGCAGAAGCCTGGCCCTTGGTGTTTCGGGAGTGAGGGATGTGACACCCATGGATATGACATGCACAGATGTCCTAATAATATTTGAGAAGTCAAGAAAAAGTAATAGAGGCAGGGAAAACCCACAGCCATTTTTGAGCTTTTGACTTTAAGAGACCCACAATATTTTTCCCCTGTTGTAAGAGGAAGCTGGCAACCACAGTAGAAATAGATTTTAATTGCTCTGTTCACCGCATTTAAGCAGGATAGCAATTTACTTTGTGTGCAGACTAAATGCAGCCTGAACTGATAGGTGCTCTGACAGAAACTGCCAAGGTATTAGATTGTTCTGTGCAAATACAGGTAGTCAGAATTAAATCAGGACCTTCTTGTCACTTGCTTTAGCTTGGTTTTTCTGGAACAGTGAAATCATCTGCACAGGGCAGCACCCAAGTATCAGGATTTTTTTTGTGGTCATTAAAGGGCACCAGGGCCCTTGCTGCCCATGACCCTCCTTCACCCGCTGGGAAGAGCAGGGTCAAGCGGGAGGTGACCGCAAGGCCGGTTCCCATCTCCCCAGCCCCAAACCTGTCACTTGGCCGCGGTCCCGCTCGAGCACCCGCCAGGACCGTATGGGGCACGCGCTGCTCCGCCAAGCCCGGAATGAAGCCAGCTGAATCCAGAGGCACCTCGGGTCTGATCTCACCAGGGCAAACAGGTTTACCGGACTGGAATCGCTGCTAGAAAGCTCACCGCCTCTGGGGGGAAGGCGGCCTGGTGCCCGTGCTGGTAACAGGCAGGGCGAGCAGCGAGCGTGGCACCCGCTCTGCTCCCATCCTCCAGCCGCAAGGCAGAACTACTTCAAAAGCCAGCCTGCAGAATGGAAAAAAAAATAGGAGAAAAGGGAGGAAAAAAGCACCCGTTAATCCGCCGCGCGCGCTTCCCAGTCCCTTCTCAAGGCCGCCGCTCGCCGGGACCCCCTCCGTGCGCTGGGTAATTGCCCTGGCGCTTCCCGCGCCGCTCGGAGCGGCTTCGCGGCGGGCGCAGCTCCCCTTATCGCGCCGCGTCACCCCGTCCCCGGCAGCGGGGGGGACGCCCCGGCGCCCGGGGGGCTGGGGACACGGATAGACCCGCTCCAGAGGCGACCGAGGCGGGCGAGGAGCCCCCATTTGACACCAGAGGCCGGTCCCTAATGACAGCAACGCGGCCATCAAAGTTATTATCTGCGCACACAAAGCTGGGGCTATAATTGAACCGCGCGGGGCAGCCTTTGAGGGGAAGTGCTCAATCCTCGCGGAGAGCCAAGCGACGCTGGGAGAAAAAGAGCAGGAGGGAAAGAGCAAGGGAGCTGGCATTTAACAAGCAGGCTGCTTTATATGGAAATGTAATGAATACAGCTGATAAAAAAGGGGAGAGACAAAAGTTGTGAAGTTTCCAGCTGCGAGGGAACTTCAAAGTGTATTCAAATGTCACATTGATTTTCCTTCAAATCTCTAAGTAGGAAGTTTTTCAAAAGAGGAATATGATCCCCTATTTTATCCACTAATGTTTTATCTACAAAAAGGGGAGAAAAAGCACAGTGTTTTCCTTTCACATGATATAATCCCTATATTGGAAGTCTTTATCTTTTTTTCCTAACCAATGATTTCTGCTGTGTCTCTGAAAATGGCCGTGTCTTCACCAGATTTGCGGAGGTCCGGAAAAGCCAGGTTTGGAGATGCTACCCTAGGTGGAGATAGGCAGGGGTGAGCCATGCTATAGTGGGACCTCATTGCCCAAGTGCTCCAAGCTAAGCAGGTAAGACAATATTTTGTCTCCTGGAAACAGCAGCTTTGGAAAGAGCTCCTGGAGAAAGACCCTTTGCGAGCACTCTGAGAAGAGGCCCAAGCCAAGAACGCCTTCTATGATGCACTTAAATGCACCTAAAGTAGCATAGTAGAGTCTTGCTAATTCTTCAGGCAGTAATGCATCTCAGCTTAAACAATTCAGTTAAAACGCGAATCTGACAGCGTGATCATATGTCATGTTCAACACCTTATCATGGTAGCAGTCACCAGGAAGATCCCATTTCACGCACTGAAAAACTGTTTGCCACCTGTCCTGTATGACCCCTGCTGTCTGTCGTAATTCAGGAGAAATTCTGGGTAGGAGCTCCGGAAAACAGCACACAATTAATGCAAGAAAAGTCATCAGAGAGAATAAAAGCCATTTTATGGTGAACTTTGAATATCTGTATTACTTCTTACAGCCTGGACTCCTAACGTGAAGGAGGAGTCTATGCAGCTCTACATCACATACTCTCTAGACAAGCAGCCCCCGAAGGCGAAGGAACAACAGATGTATTACGTTTTAAGGCAATGTGATTCCTGAGCTCACAGTCTTACAAGGATATCTTTAAACCAGAGAGGCATCCTGCTCGGGATGCCTAAGATATTAGGACTGCAGAAGACGACAGAGCACGTCTGCTCACAAGAACTACTGCACTCACCAAAAGCGACTGAGTTTCTTCTTTTTTTTTTTTCTTTTTCTTTTTTTTTTCTCTTGCATTTCTTAGCATTTAGCCCTCCTCCTGAGAAATCGCAGAAATGGAAAAGAAGACATTCTCCTCTTTACTCGGTTTGGTTCCCTCACCTGTGGATTTCAGTGCTAATACCGTTAAATCCAGGCAGGACATGCTCAGGTTCGTGTGGACAGTGGCCCAGAATTTGGATTTCCTATTTAAAGCGCTTTGCGTTTGGGCCTCAGCTGTTAGCGGCAAGGGCACCTCAGCTGACTGCCTAAGTCAGCTCATTTGCAGAGGAAGAGTAAACAGGGTGACGAGCAGCGGGGTGTCTCTGCCGAGGCTCCAGCTCCCACACTCCGCGGAAGGGCAGGCAAGTGTGAAATACAGCAGTGCTGGCCAAAGCACTTGTGAAACAAGGATTGCTTCACCCATGTATCTCAAACAGCAAAAACCTGATGTTGAAAAATACAGAATTTATAGCAGGAAAAAAAAAAAAGTGTCTTTTTTTTTTTCCAAAGACTTTAGCAGCCACTTGTACTCCCAAGTGGAGTTCCCCACTCCCACTGCAGGCCCCTCTGAGGTCAAAATAACCATGACTCCTCCCTGTAGAAACACTTGCAGTGCTGGCTCTGGGGCAGCTTTCTGGGAAGGATTCCTTGAGGAAAATGCCTGCTGTGCTCAGTATTTGCACGGGCCCCCTCTTCGCCAAGGTTTTGCAGTAGGAATAAAGCAGGGCTCTGCCTGCATCTCCCCTCATCTCAGCTCTGTGGGTGTAGTAAATGGATCCAGTCCTTCCTTAGAGGGACTCCAAGGTCATTTCTGTAAGGGTTTAGACTAAACACAGGCCGGGGCTGTGTTTAGGATATCTGGAATGGACAAAACAAAGGCCAGGAGTGGGGTCCTGCAGGTGCCCTTGCAGGCTGCTCCTCCTGAGCCTAGCGAGGCAGGAGGGATGGAGCCATCACGAACAGCTAGTGAGAGGCAATGCGAACGGGCCAAGGAGGCACCACAGTGACACTCAGGGAAGAAGCAAATCGCTTCTCTTTCCTTGCCCAAGGTCTCACATGAACAAATATTTCTTTTAAACCTGTCTGGTTTTCCACACCACTCCCAGCAGTTCCTTGCTGAACTTCCTCTTCTTTCGATCGGGCTTTCACCATCTCTGCTCACGATTCTCCCCCAATAACTTGCTCACGCAAGGCTCATCAGGGAGAAGATTTTCTCTGTAGGTGGATCTGGAATACCTGGAACACCTGCTAAATGTCTAACGCAATTGGAGATAAGATCTGAATCACAATAAATGTAATTCTTCATCTCTATATGGAAATATCAATTCATCTCGCTCTTGCTTTGTAACATAAATACCTGCTTCTTAAGCAAACGGAAGGGCGCTTTCCTCGTGCCGCATTTTCAGTCACCTAAGCGAGGACTCACGCTGTCCTCCCAGGGAGTGGGTTGTTTGTTATTTAAATTCCATTGACGGAGAATTTATCTGCCTTCACGCATGTATCCAGCTTACTAATAGCAAACTCCCCTCCAGCAATCCCCTCTTTCACAGCGCTTTTCCCAAAGCTCTATAAAAATCCAGGAAGATTATAGCCATTCAGCTATAAATTTATCTGGGCAGGAATTTCCTGCAAACCTGTGGGCGTGTTGTGTTTTACTTCCAAGAGAAATCCAGAGATTTCTCTTGGATTAGAGAGTCATTATTTACCCCTGTGGGTGGTATCATGAGTGGGTCCAAAATTCTAATTATCTCAGACTTGCACTGTACTCGGACCCTTGGATTTCCTTCAGGCTGAGATTAGGCTCATCGGGCCACAATTCTTGTAATTGCACTTTTATTCTGTTAGAAAAGAATAATAACTTTTATTTTAAGTAGAGGCATCAGGCTGAATTTTCCCCTTTGAAGGGAACAGCTGCTATTTTTAATGATTTATTGCCAGTATCTTCCCTCTTTCGCACTTTATTTCTTTCAGAACCCCCCGATGAATACCATCTGGTTCAAGTGATTTACTACGCTTGCATTTCATGAGCTGCTCCACGACATCCCAAATTAAGACAAGGAAAATATAGTCTGACTTTCAGGAAAAATCTTTCTGACAGATCTATTAGACTATGGAGTAATCTTTCAGTGGGAGTCTCATTGTCTGAGACATTTATAGCAAGACTGGACAAAGCACGGTGAAATATACTGCAGGGGACAATTCTGCATTAGCAGAAGGAGGGTCTAGATATATGGCTCGGAAACTGAGCCGTTCAGAAAAAATTTAGGGAACTATTTTATGTCAGAAAATACAGCTCTGACAAAACTAAAAATAGTTCACTGAACTGTGCTGATTTTGGAGAGGATTATTTTGAAGAAAAAAAAAGGGAAAAATTAAATGTCAAAGTACCATATTGTAGCACCTTCTGTATGAAGAATTTCATTTTTTGCATCAAATGTGTTTATCCCATATCTGAGTACAATCTGAAGCAGAATTCAAACTGAAAACAGAACGTTTCCGACCCTCCCAACTGACCGTTCTTCCCTCCAGAACTGCACTTCCTAGAGAAATAATGAAATGCTCCATTTTGTTCTGGTTGAAAATGAAAGCAAATTAGAAATACCATTTGGCATCAGCACTGAAAATTGTCTTTCAACGCGCCTCTGAAAGTTCTGCATGGCAAATGTCATCTCTTTATGCATCAAGTTTATGATATATTTCTCTGAATTTGCCCTTTCCCTAAGTCATTTCAGTGCTTAGTGCCTCAGTTCCTTCCAGATCAAAAGCAGAAGGGGAATGTTCATTTTGCTCTGAGAAGCAGAACTGAAAGGCACTTCATAACAGCTTATATTTTTACTACTGAATATCCTTTCCATTCCCCATGACTTGACTTCTTTATTGTCCTCAGGTTGCTTTTCAGTTTGGTCTGCTTTCATTGATGTTCTTTATCCTTCCAGCTATAATATAATTGGAAATCTTAATCACGGTTGAAATCTCTCTAAAGGCAGATATGGAGAAACAGTCCAACTCGGAGGTAGATAAGACTTTTTTCCTAAAGCTTGGCTAGGCAGAGAAGTTCCTAGAAGCTTTTTTGTCCTCCTTAGGAGCAAGAGACCACATACAGACTTCCTATACAAACAAATCAACTTTTGAAAGGGATAAAGCCTAATATTTGCTTTTGATGTCCTGGGATATGACCAGGGCTCAACACATTTTAAAATTAGTTAGCAGCAGAATACGGCCAAGCTGGAAGACTGCCAGTTGTTTCATTTTGATAAATGTAGAAGGATTCTTCAAGTATACTGCCGCACTTATTGTTTTCTTTCCCTTTTTAATCACTGTTTGAAGGCAAATATCTTCCACAAACGAAAACAACAATTTGCAAAACCAAACACTACTGGACCCTCACGTCAAGTTCTCCTAGAGTGAGTCACTTCTTTTCTCACAAAAATAATCTCTTCTACCACTGAACTACTAGTGGCGAGAGACCTTCGCCGTCCCTAGCAAGCCCTGGAGGCCTCTCGTACACTGAATCACATCTTTGGGGAGGACCTGGAAGATGAGAAGGTTTCCAGAACAGACCAGCTTGTCCACGTCTACTACATTAAATGACGGTAGATAATGATATAAACCCAGGCATGGTAGCCAGGTTTTCCTAGCAGCCTTACCTGTTTAAGGTATAGTCGTGCAGCGCATGGTTGTCAAGGCATCTCTGATGGCCAGTTTTGGTCACCAGCCTGGTGATATTTGCTGATAATTCTGGCTGTGCAGGTGGGAACGGGAATGTTTCGGGTTTCCTGTCCCCAGTGGGATCACAGGAGGGCCCCACAACACAGGGCTCTTGAATAGGTGGTAACTTTAAGTAACAGAGTCTTCAGTTTCATTCTGTGGGTAGAAAGAAGAAAATTAGAGTCCCAGGCAGGCTGTGGTAGGTGGAAATGTTATGGGAATTTTCTGAAAGATTTCATGTCGCAATGAGACTAGCCAGTCTGCAAGGAGAGCACTGCGTCACAGCCTTCTGTAACATCTCCTGCAGGAGTAAAGTTGCAAGGGCTTAATGGGTCTTGACGTAACAAAAATGCACCATCCTCACATATCTTTGGTCTGGCAATATTTGAATTCATGGTATAACTTTGTTTCTGTAGGTTTTGAACACAGGGAACAGGTGAAAGACATTGCTGATATGTTAATACAATCACATTGCATTTGTATATATTTCTATAAACCTTTTGCATAAATACACGCAAATATTCTTTGATCTTTACTGGGAAAGGGGTGATCCCATGAGACATCTCTCTACTCCAGGCAGACAGCACTGCCCTCACAGCTACCACCGAACCCTTAACCCATGGATTTTAAGGGACCTGCACAGTGTTTATTTTCTGCACAGTGTTCATGATGGAACATTTCCCTTAAAACTCCTTGGCTGCACCAAAATTAAACTGTTCAGCGAGGACAAAGCCCTTCTTTCCCCTCAGAGTGCAGGAAGAAGTGCTTTGAGAAACCAGTGCTGTGGGGCGGGCATGCTGGGCGGAAGGGTTTTAACTCTCCTTGCTCATCCCTAGACTGTGGAGCAGGGAACTGGGTACAGCAAGGTATTTCTGATATTACGCATGCAAGGACGTGGTGTTTTCAGTCTTAAAGACAGGATTAAGCAATGAAAAAAAAAAGTTCTAGTCAAAAATTAATCCTAAAATGACTTCTACAACCAATAGCGCAGAGATGGCTATCGCGAGAGCTGTGCATATCTGTGATACACACAAAGTTTTGTTAATCTGCTCACTTAATCTGCTCAAACCTTGTCCCTAGATCTAATATTTGATGAGCAGCTTTAACGATTCCCAGTACGTTTGTCTGGCTCATGTCCATTCATGCACTGAAATGAGTGGCATCCAGTAGCCAAAGAAACACTAAACGCTAAAGAAATCATGTGAAATCTTTTCCTATTAAGACAGACTAGAGAAAATTTTCTGTTAACGTCTGTCCTACGGAAAGTAAAATATTTCAGATTCTATAATAGCTTTGCATGGTCTTTCATTCCTCAAATAATATCAAGTATTATTTTTTCTTAAGACAGCAGACATACTCACCGACACTAAGTTTTGTTGTCCAGACATTGCTAGAAAAAAGACCTTATAACATTTCCAGGTAAAATATTATCACGTACTGAAGTAATTACAATCAGGAAAAACAAGCAGCTCTCAAACAAGAAAAGAATAAAAAAAACTATGTCCTAAAACTTTAGCCAAGGTATCAGGAAGCATATTTGTATTTCACTTTTACTTTGGACAAGGTACAAATGCAATCACTTGCCATTCTGCCTATGCAAGAGCAAAATTAAGGGAAATGTTATCAATTTTACTGAATTTGTGACAAGAAAACCAAGTCTCCTGTGAAACAGCATTAAAGCATAATTGACCATGTTACCTCCTAGCTCCAGGGGCTAAGTTATTGCCAGATCAAAAAGGTCACATTTTAAATAACAGTGGCTGCTTTAGATCCACAGAATATTACTAATGGAAAAAGCTGTCATAATGCAACTTGATAATTTTATTTTGTTCTTTTTTTTTTTTTTTTTAGTTCTGGATGCAAAACCTTCCTAAAAGGCTACATAAAAATAGCCACCTGAATGTAAAACCTCATGACAATCTCACTTCTAATTGTTTGCTTTTGGATGGTTGGATTCTAGCACCCTTTTCCCATTATTGCCTTTTACTATTTTCAACCGTGGTATGCCTTTACCTCCATAAGAAAGGAAGATGAGAATAGGACCTTTAGACTCTGTAGGTAAAAATCACTGTAGATGATTCTGGGTCAGAACTGATAGATATTTTGCAGTCACATAGGGAACAAGAGAAAATATTTCTAATTCTTTCTTCAGTAGACATATACAGGCCTTTAAATACATAACTGACTCACGTTACCTTTACAAGATACACCACTTACCATAAAAGGAATATTTTACAAGCCATCAAAAAAAATATATATATATTTTATACAGGAAAGGTGAAGATCTAAGGAGGACACTGCAACTTACCTGCAACTAGCCATTGCGTTCCCCAGGTGTCTCTAAGGCAAGCAGAAATGGCAGTTCTGCTCATGGGCATGCCTCTTCCTCGCTTCTGTAATTCCAGTAAATTCTGCAAAGTTCCTCCCAACCTACACAAGGAAAAACCACTGTTAGTGCAACTCCATTATATATCTTCATCTGCTCAAGTCAATTAATTTGAAGAAGCAACATACAGGCAACATTAGTTATTTTATTTATGAATTAGTTGTCCCTGGGGTCTCTTTCTAATAACAACGCCAGATGGTGTTTCAAAAATATAGTTTCTTAAAAGTGAGAGATACTATTCAGAGGTACTGCAATTTGATTTCTGACTTTAGGTCACTATATTATCAAGTGAATTTGTATTTTCTCAGTTTTCAGTGTGAGAAGGTCAAGGGGGTCTCCTGAGAGACAGATTAAATGAGACAAGAGCAGACCATACTCTAGTCTGTATAAAAATATGTGCTTGTGAATCACACGCTAGACCAAACAGTCTTGTGAGGGGCTGGGGAGATGGTTAATTCGAGTGCTACCTGTTAACGGGAACACTCTCATTACTATAGACTTATAGTGTCATACACATAGAACTACTGAAAAATGCCTACTGGAATACCTTCATGAAAAATCACTATCCAGATTTAATTTTTTTTAATTAATTAAAAAAAATAAAAAATAATTTAAAAAAAATAATTAAAGTGTTTAAATTGCTGTAGCACTTAAGTACTACAGCACTGCAGTACTGGATAGGATAGGATAATTCTGGTGGTTTCCATTGTTAAAATGATGGCTCTGTAGAAGAATAAACCTACCCAGCAAAGCTTGAAGACTCAGGACCAAAAGGGGCTGGTCAGGTTGTTCACGGAGCACTTCTGCAGAGCAGGAATAACGCATCTATGGCTGTGTTCACCTGTCATTTTCCCTGAGCAAGACACATAACAGCACCACTCCTTGACACCGAGGCGTAAGGATAAACACAGTCACAGAAGACAGAGAGCAAGAGATCCATCCACGGCTAAATATCTCTCATAAACCTCTTCGAGTGAGGTAGACACATTCTTGAGAGCAGCTGTCTGGTTCTTACCTTCCCTACCATGGTAGGCACTTGGTGGACCCCCACAGATCAGCTGGATCTCCCAAGACCAGTCAGGATGTTGAAAACCTCCTTTAAAATACATTTAGGGACTGCGTGAGTTGGTTTGCCACCAAGTACAAATAAAATTTAAGTTAGTTTTAACTTTAAAAATGGTTGTTTAAACATCATCCTCTATTGCCTCCACAGATCAATAAAACACTTAGTGAATCCCATGTCAAATTTCATGTTTTGAAAAATTCCAAACCAAGTCTTTTTTAGAAAGTAAAATTATTTTCATTCCTTGAAACATGCTTTGCAATTTGGAAAAGTCTTCTAAAGCTTTAACATATTGTAATACCAGTTATTTTTCAAATACTTTTAATATACTGCTGTTTCAAAATCTAGAGAAGGTCATTACAAAATGAGACTTATAAATTAAATGATCTGACTGGCAGCAGTGGCCTAAGAGATGAGCTTTTATGATAAAATCATCATGTAGGTAAGACATAATTAATCTGAACTTCTTAGCCTTACACAGATAATCATTTTATTCGCTCGTATTTTAAACTGCACAGAAAGAAAAACAAAGATGAAAAGGAAAAAGATTCATCTGGTTTAAAATGTAGCATTTTCTTCATGAGGACTTACTGGAGCAGAACATGAACAAGCCTGTCGCTAGTTTCATGAAAGAAATAGCAAAAATGTAACTCAGATCTTAATTTTCAAAGAGACTGTGTTCTAATTCCCTCTCTTTCTTTGAGAAGCTATAGCAAGAATATAAAAACTCCCACACTGGTCATGATTATAATAGATTATATTATTTTATAGTTTCATACACAGAAAAGTGCTACAGTGTTTCAAAGCAGATTAGGAGTATCCAAAGAAAAGATGTAATTTCAGGAATGAACTGTAGAACTGCTTTTTGCCGTGTTGAATATAACTCCAACGCTAAATTCAGAAACGTAATGTGATATGAATCAGAACTTCATAGTTCGGATTGTACGTAAAGCCAGGCCTTTCTTAGGTTACAGGTCTAAATGAGTTTCCTGTAACTGCTAAAGTAATTTTAGGTTAAGTAGCAATGAGATCTACTGGAATTACAAGAGACTTGGATCTTCCAACACAGTGCCCAACTCTGCTTTCCTGTCCACTAAGATACTTCAGAGTTTGAGCAATTCTTCTGGGTGGTTTGACTTGCTTTTAGCAATGCACAGACACTGCTATAAATACTGCTGTTTAGTGCTTGCATACATGGCAAACATTTCCCACCAGCTACAGGGCAAACACAGTTTCTTCTCTTATGCCTATGTCAGCGTGATTCATGCAGATGAACCCCAGTCCTACATAAGAATAACAAGGACTGTGTCTGAAGTAATGACTTCAATCGGAAAGTTCTATTTTGTAACCAACTCTTAAATCATCCACTCTCCAGAATTAGGTATTATAGGAAGTGCAAGCATCATAGGTTATGAAAAGGATGGGATTCAAAAGATTTGGGAGTCAGGAGAGTTAGGAGTTAGACATTAACGATGCTTTTGCAGATGGTCAATTCACTTAGACCTGCACTAACAGCTAGCAAGGAAAATGCTAGCTGTCGATACTGAATAAGGTTAAAAGATGCAGTAAAGAGCAGAGGAGGAGCAAAAAGAATTTCAGACTAAAAATGAAAAGGATATGGTTTTGACAGGATGCAAGGATGGCAGGTGGGCTAACGTGGCACATCGAGGTGTAGCACTGGGCTACACGGAGACTCTGTCCATGGAGATCCAGGTCCCCAGCTGGGTCCATCCCCGGCTTTCCGGATCAGGATCCAGGCACAGACTGGACCCCTCTATCACGGCAGCACGTGCCTGTGGGGTTCACACCCCCAGAACAGCCTCCCCGTGGGGTTTTGCGAATCCGCTGGGAGCACCACGGGATCGGGAGCCGGCGCAGGCTCTGCTCCCCACCAGCCGTGACGCACGCTTGCAGCCACACGGGGTAAAAAAGAGTTCCAAAAGGAGCTGCTTGAGAAAGCAGATCGATTTCTGATCGTTACTTTCCTTTGGCTTACACCCAAGGTTTTCAAAGGAAATTGATATCTTAAAACTTTAATTCAGAGGCTGCTCAGTATTCTCAAATATATTCGGTAAAGGGGATAACGTCAATACCACCGTCAACATTTAGAAACATTCAGAGGAGTAAAAGCTTGTATGTGCTTCTTAAATAAGCAAGATTACCTAAAAAAAGAAAAAAAAAAAAACATTTCTGTGCTATTTTTTCCTTAACTAAAGCATGCCACAAGACTGTGAATATTAGCCCCTCTGTATTAGGATGACATTTTTTTCTTCAAGCCTCTATTAGGTCAAACCATTCAGTTTATGGAAATTACAACAGAGTCTATTTTGTTTGTTTGCAAACTGCCAACGGTATTATCTATCGAACCTCAATTAAACTTACCTCTGTATCATACAAAAAGTATGCATAAGCACTAAGCAGAAGAGTTAATTAGCTGAAATATGTTAGCTCTGCACCAAGGAAACTATGAATATTCATCCACTCTGTTACACAACAGGTAATTAGCTATTCTGTTTATATATTTTAGTATGTCAATTGTGTCACCAGCTACTGTGTATTTTCTCAGCTTTTTTTTTTTTAAATATCACTCTAAGTTCATAGTTTAGATCTTTTGAAAAAATGCACACACACACACACACAAAATACATGCATATATGTATGTAAAATTATTATGGAGTTTCTGAACATGACCATGCATTTAAAAATGTGTGAAAGTATGTGCAGCAATGTCATACCCCAAACGGGGTTCAACGCACAGAAACTTGCCTTGGCAGCTTTCATCGAGTGCTGCTGGAGTTTACAGGCCCAGGACTCAAAGCTGTGAGTACGCAGCACCATGTGGCACCCATTTTTATGTAAGGCACAAGGGAAACTTATGCACCAGACTCGTAATGTATGAAACGTTAGTCCTTGTGTGAAAAAAAAAGTCTCCTTCAGAGGAATGGGAAAGTAGATCATGGCAGAGAGGAAGACAGATCTCACAGAGAAGTGAGAACTGTCTGAATTTAAAAAAAAACAACCCAACTACAATGTGCTTTGCCCATGGTCATTCTGTACTGTAGAAATCATGCCTAGTTTTCACCCTTCCTTCCACAGAGCTATGGTCTCATAGTGAGCTACGTCCTTCAAGAGCTCTGCCAAACCTTGCCATCATCTACTCCTGTAGGCAGCCTTGCATGGTTGTTAGATGACAATAAACCAGGCTCTACATCACCCTCGAGCCCATTCTCATTTCTAGTGCATTTCCCTCTGCAATCTTTAGTCTTTTCCTACCCAAAGCCTGTGCAAATGGAAATGCCTTCCATCAGTGACCAGCACTTTGGGCCAAGCTGTAAAAGATCTTTGAAGATCCCAAGAGCATCCAGAGCATCCCCTTCCATGGGCAACCCAGATTCCTACACACAAGAAGAGGGAATAAGGAGGAACACAAGAGCTGTGGCAGATCTGGAACAAGTTATACCCCAAGGACCAGGAGCTGTGGGCAAGAACGACCAGGCAGACCCTACCGCGCATCTACACACTGCATTTTGTTACCTCTCACAATAGTTACATAAATATTTATTGCTGGGTCTCCTACAAAAATTAAGGTCACTTGCCTCCATAAACTCTGAACAGGCACATAATTAGACGGTGAATATTACTTTTCTTATTTGCCATTATGTCAAAAATTCCGTTTTATTAGCGTCCATTTTATGAGCCACAAAAATAACAGTCCTCAGAAATGATGCCAGTCAGTGCAACTACTATGTTCCCTTAAAAATGATATATATTATATATATTTCTAAGATTCTTTCTAGCTTTACTTCACAATCAGTGAAGTTTGAAGTCTTCACAGTATTTCCCTCCATGGCAGAAATCACTCTGTTTATAAATAATTTTTCTTGCATTATGGTAATCAGGCTCTGCAAAACCAGTTATGATTTCCCATGTCTTAAGGCACAATAAAAAGTATGCA
The DNA here is from genome assembly GCA_034781795.1 of Crypturellus tataupa. Classification (NCBI taxonomy): domain Eukaryota; kingdom Metazoa; phylum Chordata; class Aves; order Tinamiformes; family Tinamidae; genus Crypturellus; species Crypturellus tataupa. Next base: position 593,700 of record JAWLRI010000274.1, read on the forward strand.
ATTATGTAATTTTAAATTCTGTCATATGTATAGGAGTGGAAATAAGGGCTCAGAAGGGAGTTTTAATTCCAGCACTTCCTATCATTTGGGTGGGCAGACCAGAGAATGGTCCCTGACCCCGCTCCTCACTCCCAGTCTCTGGCCCAGATCTTGCCTTTTGGGTACAGGCACAGCCGAGAATACCGTAATGCAGCTGCAGTCTTACCCGTGGCTCAGCACTGGTAGGAAATGAGAAACATAAATATTTGCTGAGAGCAAAGAAATGGAGAGAAAGAGGAATTTTGGTTCTAGTGCAGCTTCTGAACACAATTTGGATGCTTCTGCTCGCTCCCCGACACTCCAAGCTCTCTCTCTCTTATGCTTACACATTTTTTTCCCTGGATTTGTAAATCCATAGTTTATCAACCTTTTACAGTCACCTCAGCTCCTTGAATCCAATTTCATTTTCTCTCCTATTTCAATTTGCTGCTTCCTTGCTCTGAGTATACTCTTTCTTCGTGCCCAAACACGCTCCTTCTCACTCCCACTCACCACAGGCTTCTGGCTCCTTTTCCCTTCCCTTAGTTGTCCAGTATCTCCCTCTTCCTGGGTATTTACTCTATCTTTCTGTTTCCCCAGTCTCTGTACTGTAAAATAAACCTATAGCTTAATGGTTGAACCTCTAACGTGTCACTCACGAGATAACAGGAGATTTGTTCCTTTTACAAATATGCGTTTTTGATTACATACTTGATCTTGTAAAAAGAGAACCAAGAGACCACGTGCACTTTCTGCTTTCCCAGTTACTGTACAGAAAATATCCTTAATAAAGCGGGAAGGCTGGAAGGCGCTTGAAGATATTCTACGAATAGTGAACATTTTTAGCCATGCTTGGCTCAGGCCATTAAGAGATTACCAAGGAAATTAAAAAAGGGTTTCTAGCCTGGAATATATCACTGTCGATCAATCTTATCAAAGAAACGATAAGGTAAAGGTGGGTTTTAGAAAGACCGGTATAAATCCACCCAGGCTGAGTATAAATCGACCCATGCAAATGTAAATGGATGGTAGCTGTATTCTTGCTTTCAGAAGATATAAAAACTCAGCAAAATTTTGATGCAAATGTCACATATAACAACCATATGGAATTCAAAACAGAGTTTTGTGTCTTCATTAATGAAAAATCATAATTTGAAAGCAAAACAAAAGATGTCTTAACAAATAAGTGGTGATTTAGTAGAGAGTGCTACTATTGACCAGCTGTGGAATATCAATTAGGAATTCCCTCACATTAACTTAAACAGGGCAGATAAATTATAGTGGAAAGTATAAGATACAAACAAATATAAGAAAACTCTCCCACCAAAACAAACAAATGCTAAATAAAAAATTTCCCTTCTACCCTGATATTCACACACACAAATGCTAGTGTTTTCCCATTCACTGTAACCAGATGATCCAACTTAAATAACAACAGGACTGTTCACTACATTTTAAAGGCTCGTTTAACAGTGTGTGCGGATGCAATGAACATCCTATCCATCTTCTGGGTCAGTGAGTCAGAGAGCAGAAGCAACTCTTCTACAGCAGTTTTAATTTTCTAAGACTTGTCTTGGTTTCTTTGTAAACTATTAAGCTAGTTCCTATTAGTATTTAAGACAAAGCTGTAGTATGGTGAAAACGTGTCTTGTTGTAGGCTGTGTGTGCACATGAAATTCACCCAGCCTGGCCATGCCCTCTTAGAAATCTTGAGGCAAGTTAGTAGCGTATAATAAAACTCTGTTGTCTGTCTCATCTTGCTTTGTCAAATAGGATTTAGATGGCACTGTGTTGAAATTACACACACACAGACTATAATCTGAAAAATAGCAATATAAAAGACACCTAAATCAAAGCAGGTTTTAGATTTCTAACAGATAAGAACAGCATAAACAGATCACCTAAAAGATCCCCACCCTCTTTACATAGCACACTATGTTATTTTTTTTCTCTTGTGGAAGTCCTTTTGCTATTATGACAGTATTTAAAAATAATTTCTTTAGTGGTTTCTTGGAAATCACTCAGAAAGGAGATTAATAGATAAAGGTCTGAGAAAAGACATAAATATTTCATACTTTGAAACTGTAGTGCAATGGATGCATTTAGACAAGCATTTACATAATAAAAAGCTGAGTGACTGCTATGGAACTGGCATCTCTGTGTGAATGTGAAGTAAAATAATTTAAATTCCACAGGAAATATTGCAAGGAAGGATGTCCTTTCTCACAGAGGTGAAAGTGGATTCCACCACTAGAGTACCACAAATGTGCTGAAATGAATCCCAAGTAATGCATCTCTTTGGGATTATTACAATCATTTAATTCATCCTCTCTGACAGGTCTTTTCCTCCTATTACAAATTATTAATAACTTGCATATAGTTTCACACTGGTTACCTTTTTTTCCCCAAAATTGGTTGAGCTGCATTTGAGCATCTAACTAGATTCCTATACTGTTGAAGTGTAAGAGAAAGACATTTCCCTTTACAACACAGAAACTTGTTTACAGAACAAATACATGTTTTGATTAGCTCCCTACAGTGGAAATACTCTGTAATAGCCAAAGTCCTAAAGTAAGTCTGAACTTGAACCTTGCATCTATGTCTTAGATGCAATGCAGTATGACCCATACTCCTACAGCGGGTTCAATTAAAGAAAAACAAATTCAGGCATCTCTTGCATTTTGCGCCAAACTTAGGGATATGGTTACAGAAGCAGAAAGCTGGGTATAAGTCCAATTTTGCTTGGTTTTATTCTAATAAGCCTGTTGGCGAAAGACTTCAGAAATAGGTAGGCAAAAAGCTTGCCTCTAAATCATACAAACGGGATCAATATAAATGGGATTTCTGGGAGGAGCTGGACTGTAGCCCACAGGCAAACACCTGCCCACAGCCAGAAACGGCAATGGGGCACGGCTGGGTTTGGGACGTGCCCTGGGCAGCGGGCAGGCACAGCCCACCTGTAACACGAATTTCAGAATACAAAGCAGGTGACTTGCCAGACGCGAGGAGACAAGGAAAGTGAAGCAGGTAACGTTTATCCTTATCAGAACGCTCCTCTGCTGAGGCTGAAATGCGGATGAATCCTGACATCACCAGCAGGTGACCCTGCAGCTATTTTGCCGTGCTGTTACTGGCAGCACTTACAGGAAAGGCCTACCTTAGCTAAGATTTATGGAGATAAAGAAAAGGAATTTAATAAGTAGAGGAAAATATACTCGAAACTTGTAGAAAATATAGAATATCTCATAAACTGCCACTTTGCAAAATATGAATAACAATTCTATTTCCACTTAGCAGAACACAACTCATATAAATGTCCTGGCAAAAAGTCAAATTTCCCAGGAAGGAGAATAAATACAGACTCTGCATACTGGCTTGCAAATATATTTCTACCAGCAGCACATTCCACCATAATTGATTCTGATTCACTCGGAAAATTTGACTTCATATGAAATTATTTTTATTAACCACGAAAGGCACTCGCAAAGCCCCTCTCTGCTCTCATTCACGTCAATGCGAGGCCATTCAATCCAGCAGAGCACAGACCAGAGCCCAGCCCAGAAAGTGGGAGACTTTCAACTCATCAGTCAGTAAGACATTCCCTATCCTCAGGCATATGAATGTGGCTCTCACTGTAACTCCAGGTAAAAATGAACTTTAAGAAAATACTTTTAAGTTTATGTTTGGCTGATGCCTGAGATAACTTTGCAAGAAAGTGATGCATCTCTGAAACCATCCTTATGTGACTAGGAGCAGATAGCAATTTTTAATACATTTCTACAGTGGTTGTGTTAAACATGTTGCTTGCTCCAGGCAAGCAGTGTGTGGAGACTGCGCGACATGGGCATTTTAAGGCAGCACAAGCTGGCATTGACACCAAGAAAGGGCTCTGCTCTCTCCTCACCCTGGCTGGTTGAGCCATGCCTGGACCTCCCCGTCTCTGGGGACATGAAGAACCAGATGGAGGAACTGGCCTGGGTTAAAACTAACCCCCCAAAAGAAGAGCAACAGTCTGAACACTGTCTTAATCCTGATGGCTGTGCTGGTGTCTGCAGGACCAATGCAAGTGTGTACTACTCACTTTAACGTCAGCAGAAGGCAAATCCTGCTTCCTATTTCCATCTCTGGTGGTTTCCAGATGGCAAGTGAGAAATTCAAAGCATGCAATTCTTTCCTAATTGCAAATGGCCAGCAAACAGGAGTGTGACCTATTTCTAGCCGTCATAGTGATAGAGCCACTGCAAACTCAACAACACAAGAGTAGTAGTAGTTTATACGACCAGTTTAACAGATAACTTGTGGAATTATCTCAATCCTAGGTACCTATCTTAATCCCAGGTACCAGCTGGGAAACTCAACATGCACATGGACAGCACACGCCATGCAGCCACAGCCCTAAAAGTGCCCTTTGCAATTCTTCTTGCTAATTCCTAACATGCCAGGGAATTTGGGGGTGGGTAAGGATAGAAGAGCAGGGAGATGCAAAGATGCAGATACCCTCCATTTTGCAAATGTCTCAGTTGTAAAAGAAATCAACATTTTTCTTGATAAATATGGTATTCCTCTCTTTTTAAATTCACTCTCTTGGCTTCCAGCCACCTCTCACTATCACAGCTGCTCTTTGTCAAAGCCCCTGCAAAACCAACCTCCTCTTCTCGCTCTCCAGATGCTTCCAATAGCACGAGGACCCACACAGCAGCTTTCTTCCCAGGACCTGAAAGGCCCTTGTGAGCTCCCATCCCCATTTTGTATCTGCCTTCAAGCAACATCGTCCTTTTCTCCATCCTCCTCCTGTCTCTCCATCCCTTGAGCACCTCCCTGAGCAAGAGGAGATAGGACCTGTGGCCCGTGTGATTGGAGATGGGATGAGACATGGGAGAAAGAGCTTGAACAGGAGGAGCAGAGAGACACAAGAGCCTCTGGCATGGGAGAAAGCAAACCCAGCTTCACCATCCCGTCTAGCTTGGGCCGTACCCTCACACCCTACAACGCAATCGCAGCCTCAGAGCGGGTCTGCACCCCGAGCAGAGCGCTCCGCAATCCTCCCCTCTTTATCGGCAGGAGAGATGAAGAACAGCGCCTAACGCTGCTGTGGAGAGCAGCACCCAGACCACGACCAAAAATACCCTGCGGTTTTTCTCTTTGCAGACTGTTTTGACAAACATTGCTTTTTATAAACCTTGTCTACTCTGTAGTTCACATAATTCTCTTGAGAAAGACTCATTTGGCCTTCACATTCTTTAAAAAAAAAAAAAAAGCCTGGTGAAGACTATTTTAGCACTGCCTATAGTGAACTAGTTTTTATTACTTTAGTATAAGCTATAGAACTGAGTCTGTATGTAACCCTCAACACCCCAAATGACCCTTCATAACCTTCTTCTTTCTACTTAAATCATTGCTGCTTCTTGCATAAATACTGGGGAAAAAAAAGTTTTCTTAGTATATAGAAAATACAATAGTTATAACTATATTCATAGGACTATTTGGATCTATAGTCAATCCTGTGATGCGTTTTCTTGCACCAGGTAAGCACAAATCTCATGATCTATAAAAGATTGTGATAGCTGTACTTCTTCAATGAAATAATTTCCCTAACTCCTGTGAGAGTTTGCCTCTCTACTCTGCTCAGTTATTGAGTATTTTCTTTTTTCTATTTCTTTTTCTTCTTCAGAAGTTAAGAGAATCACTTTTTTTCCCCCTTTATTGTTCTTTTCTTGTCTATAGATTTTTTGCATAGCAACATTTCACTTCTTTTTCCTTCATTTCTTCTCTTTTATAAATATACATTTACTTTTCTGTAAGCCATTTCTCAACGAAAAGAGATGCAGTAAAAGTAACACAGTAAGGATAGCGGAAAAATATGGATCAATAATATTATATACAAACAGCATACAAACATATAAAATAATAACAAGATACTGAACAAAATAAATGAACTTAACTACCATTAGCATTTTTGGGGGGGGATTAAACATTATTTAGGAAAGAAACTGCAGCTTCATTTTTTGCTCTCAGCCAGATTCTGCCATGTTATTTGGGTTGAGGAATGCCTTCCTACTCATGCAGTCTCGTTGGAATTGGTAGGGTTATCGAGTTAAGCTTTTCTCATAATGAAAAAGGTAGCATCATCTTGGCTTGCATTGTTTTCACAAGCCATTAGCAGCAGCTGCTGTGTACATTATTTACCTGTAAACTGAAATGTTTGTATTAGGTTATTTGCTTCCCAAATTGTGAATCACCTTCAAGCAACTGCTTTTCTTATTAGTACCCTGCACCCAAAACCCTGCACTTTTTGCTCTGCAGCCCGTGACTCTGATATGCAAAGCCACCGTAATTGCTCTGCATTCCTGAGTAATCATCTTATGATGGGTTTATTGCCACCTCTCCCTTATCGGGGCATGGCATTGTTACAGACCCCGGTGATAAATTACCCTTTAGAGAGGGAGAAGACAGTGCCACTTTAACAAGTGCAATAAAGCACTTTTTATACCAGGAGAGTTCAGAGCATTTGCCATTCATCATACACCCTCAGTGATTTTACACAGATTTTACACTGTTGATTAGCTCATTAGTGGGGTTAATTGGATACATTAACTGGCAGAATTACAGCTCGACTATGAACCAGAGGCTGCAGCATTATAAATGACAGACAAGCTGCAGACATGCGCGGCCAGCCTGGAGGAAGTTCTACTCTTTGATTAACTTCCATTAGGTTTTAATTCCTTCCTTGCTACTTCTATAATTGACTCTGCCTGGATATTTACTATGCCACAAGATGAATGAGAAGATGAATTCATGGAGGTGTATTTTCCATAGCCGTGTGTCTGGATGCTGCAAGTAGCCTGTGAGCAGCGTGGACAGCAGTCAAGTCCTTGGTGCCATCACGCTGAAATCTCATTGAAAGCAGAGCCCGCAGTTGCACATTCGGGGCCCGGCCCTATTCCCTGTATAGAGCCAGCACTTTGCAGATGGGTTAGTGGGACATAAAACGGGAGGGAACATTCGTCGCGCCTGGGAAGCAGAAGGGAAGCGCCATGAAACCATTTGCCTTGCCTGAATTTCGCACCAGCCTCCACAGCTGCTGGGATAATGTTGGTGAAGATGTCCGAGCTGCTACATCCCACGGGCTCCCAAAGGATGTCCCAGTCGTTTCGCACCTGGATTATTTTTTCTCTCAGGTTAAAATGACTCTGAGTAAGTGCTGGGTACTGATTCTAAAAGATATCACTATAAAAGTTTAAATTTTAGCAACTTACTGTAACCAGATCACTTACTGTTAGCTAAAGTATTTACCCTGGCCTTCTCATACCTTGTTCTGGCCATGTAAGACTCCCTCCTCCACCAGGACAGAAGTATCTGCTCCCTATTGCAACCTCTCCACATTTCAGTGGGGTTCGGCTAAAGGCAGAGCCACCTCGAAAACCCCTTCCTCTCTCGTTGTCTCCAAACGCTGTTGCTGTAAATCCAAACATTTATTTTGCTAATTCTGAGCACCTCCTCGTCCATCGGTCGAGGGCCTCGCTTTGCATCGCAGCTCATTTCTGAGGGACAGCAGATAAAGATCTGAGCAAGGCTCTGTCCGCACGCCCCAGAGAGTAATTGCCCATGCAAATATAAGCGAATGTAATGCCTAAATCTGTCGAGCACACAGCTGAAAATGTGGAGCAGGACCTCAGGCAAACTCATTTGACTACACAAGTAGGGATTACTTTTTAATAGCTCTCTGCGCCTTTTTAGGCCACAGTTCCTAGCGAGATTTCATTGTAGAGTTTTTGTTTTTTCATGTTTGCCTGTAATTGTCGGCATAAGATTATCGGTTGCTTTAGCGGGACCGGTGAAAGGATGTTGCAGTTCCCGAGATGGAGCTAATCAGCATGCTTAGCTCGGTTTGTGACCTTCATTTTCACTTTGGCTTGCCCATCTGGAAGGGAATATGTTCCTTGGTCTTTCTTTTTGTTTATTTTTCTTCTTCTTATTGAATGGGTCTCATTTTCCATCATGGTACATTGCCTCCACTTTTCTCATTTCAGTAAGATACTTTTTGGGAAGAAGGCCATTTATTTAGTTCAGCTTGCGTTTAGGGCCTCTTACACTTGCTTTTAATTTCTTTGTTAAGTAATGCTGGCTTTGGATTGCTACTAGTCTCCGAGTTTTTTCTGGCTCTTCTGGATACACAGCACTTAGTTTTGAGTAGTAAAATCACCAAGGCAGTCCAATATATTCTCTCTTAACTACCTGTAAAACATTACTTTCTAAATGATGTTATTATCTACAACGAAATAACTACAAGCAATTTGAAAACTGAGGATGGAGTCTGCAGACTGTAAAAACCATGCCTACATCAGCACGAAGAAAAGTAATTTTGGTTTTGATTCTGTTCCAGTAGCCACCAGTTTGGGAAGCTGAATGGCCACTTTATATTTCAAAGATAAATAGATTTTTTTCTAAAATAAGTTCCTTAATAAAGAGAATTTCAGACTCTGGAGGTAAGCAATGTATTAGACAATTGAGGGTTACTTTAAATAATAAAATGATCATTCAGCCTGGAAAGAACCACGAGCTAAAAACAAATTAAGAGCAGGATGGACATTTTTCTTCTTAATGGATGGTTTATTATCCTAAAACTGAAGGAGCACTTCTCAAAAACGTTTGAGATGACTATTTCTCCATACAGCACCGAGAACAACATCCTCCCTGCTTTTCCTGTCAATAATTTGATTCCTTCTGGTCTTGCGGTTTATCCCTTTGGGAACAAGATTATTGTGCCATAAACCAGCAAGCGGTTACTGTTATCCCTTAATTACCAGTAACGGTGTGAAGCTCAAAAGTAACATTGTGAGGCTTGTAATATCGCTGCTGTTACGCATGGCACTTCCTGACAGCAAGATTGATTCTGCGTCTATTTGAGCACCGCCAGGCTGAGGTTCGCGCTGCCACCCGCACGTCACCGCCCAGATGCTGGGGCTCCTGCCGCTGCCAAGCAGCGCTCGCTCTGCCAACGCTCCCGCTCGAGAGGAGGGAGATGCGGCGGAGCGAGGCAGCCGCACGCCGCGTGGCGCCCACGCAGACCTCAGGCTCTCTCCACCTGCACAAAGGCCACAGCCACATGCAAAAACCTTATGGCAAGTGCATGGAGAAGTGCCCTCGAATTCAATGGAATTTTCTGCGTGCCCACAGCGAGGCCCCTCTGCAAGCACCTGGGCTATCTCTGCGAGCATCGAGCAACATGTTGCTTCAGACTCAACAGCACAAGAACTGCAGTAGTTTATACAACCTGTTTCACAGGTAACTTGCAGACTTATCTCAGCTCTGGGTGCCAGCTGGGTAACTCAACACGCACACAGACAGCACGTGCCATTCAGCCTTAGAAGTGCCCTCTGCCATTTTTCTTGCTAATTCCCAATATGCCAGCAAATTTTGGGATGGGAGAAGGTCTAAGAGCAGGGCTCAGAAAAAGGAAATCATTTGTTAACTGCAACTTCTTTCTTCCATGGCTGTTGCTTTGGGAGAACTTGTGATTTTACTAAGAAAATGAACAGTGTGAAAGGGTCTCCACCCCAAAAGAGAAAAATAACCTGCAGGGAAAGGACCCCACACATTGGTGGGTGAATAACCACATCAGCAAGGATATCGGGAATTAGCAGAGCCCCTGCAGATTACATGGAAAGGGGACTGACCAGCAAAAACAGGCCACATCTTTGGGTTAAAAGGCTTTACAAAACGGCAAGCTGAGCTATCAAGCAGATTCCAAGTACCACCAAAACATTCTTCTGAAACACGTTAAAAGTTAGGAAGGGTAAGTGGGAGTAGAAATTAAAAACAAGGTAGATTTTAATTAAAAAATAAATAAATAAAAGAGGTAAAAGTCTCACCTCGTTTTTCCACGCAAGTAGCGACATGGGCTACTGGGGCCAATGCTTGGGAGCTCATAGCACTTAGGGAAGCCCAGTGAAAGCAGGGCTAATGCTGCCTTGCCTAGCAGCAACGAATAAGCCAGATTTTAAGAGAAGGTACAAAAGCAACCCAGTATCTGCAAGGTGGCTTCTGGCCTCAAACTTTTGCAAGGCTGCAGAGCAGCTTCTGAATGAAAAGACACCAAACCAGAAGGCAAATACTATATGTGGCTATTGAAGGCGGATTCATCCTAACCTGACACCCTTCTTGGATGTGATAGATGATTTTCTAGGGAAGGGAAGCACAGTAAATTGAACTTGTTTCTGCCTGTTAACACAGCAACCAGGGAATTATTTGGAGACTGGAAATATGATTTCTTAAGTGGCTAAAAAATTGTCCCAAGGGGAGACGACAGTGGTTCCTGGAGGGGAAAGGTCTAAGTGGTGTTCCTGAGCATTAGCCTTGCCAATTGCCCTAATTAGTCAAGATGCTGGTGTGATGCTAAAGCTGGGTTAATAACGCAAGGCCTCTGTAAATGCTGCTTTTGAAAACCGAGTAAGAGCTAATGAGAAAGATGGGTTCGTGCTAGAGGAGGGATCTGGGAAGCTGGGATCTGGGAAGAGGGACACGTTCTGCACAAGGAGAGCAGCCCGAAGCCTGATGCTTCGCGCTCTGCAGCGAAGATTGAGAAGGGCTACGTCTGCCTTGCATAAATACAGCTGAGAGGATAGCAGAAGGGAAGAACTTGCTAAGCTGAAAGTAAATGCCACAAGATAAATGAGTGCTGTGAATATACTCAGACGGAGAAATACAAGAAAGTTTCTAATCATGGGATCAACAGGTTGATCAACAGAACAACCTCTCATAGGTTTAACATGGGCAAAACCACTTAAAATTTTAAGGTTGAGCATTCCTAGTTCATAAGAAAAATCAAATCATATCATGTAGATATCTGCAACCAGGAGACTGGACTCACTGACAAAATCTTTCACGGTCTTCCTCCAGAATTTGCATCTATTAATTCCTATATCTTAAAACAAATTATTTGTCTTGAGAAAAAAGGAGGAACAAGTCACATCCCTGAGCAAGTCTCTGCCATCTATCCAGGTCTGGTACAAAGTCATAATCATATTTAAAAATCATTTGCTTCATGAATGTCCTAATTTCTGTTTAGCTATTTATCCTGCTCTGGGAGATCTGAATTATACTATGTTGGAAGAAAAAAATATGTAGGAATAGACAACTTGTTTAATATGAAAATTCGTGTAAAACGTCCAGTCTTCTCTTGTTGTTGTTTTCGCTTCCTTACGTATTTTGCTCTCTAGCTACTCTATGATTCATATTCCATAATGCAATTTTGGCCACTTTCCTTCCCCCTGAATTGATGTTTCTTTCCAGTGCTGTTAGTGAGCGTGTTATTCAAATTCAAAATGTTATTATATTTCTCCTCTCTCTCTTTCTCTCTCCTTTTTTTTTTTTTTAAAGATCAAACCTTATTAGCATCCTGGCTCCATTCCTTCCATTTTTCTGTATGCTCACAATATAACCAATACTTTCAGGGTTTAAAATGGAAAATAAAGTCCCTATCTCCCCCACTGCCATTTAATTTATTGAGGAAACTCGTTTTACAGACTTCCTGCTTCCCCCGCTCCAGTTTCACAATTTTTACACCTTAATAATGTTAGATTTATTTATACACGTACACTCATATACACAAATAGTATATTCCTCTGTTTCTAATTTAGATATTTCCACTCTTCTTCCTCCTTCTCACAACTGCTCTCTGTTATTTTACGCATGTCAGAGCCCCCTTATACTTTGACCATGACAAGGCACTTTCAGATCATTGTATAGCCAGCTTTTAAAAGCTATTTTAATAAACTGATGTAGTTCAAATGGCTAGAAATGCAAGCCAGGATTACAAATCAGATGACAAAATATGTTTCTGTGCTAAAAAGGACAGCTTTTACAGGCCTTGGTCCTCATAAAAGGGTAGGTTCCTCTTCAGGTCATTTTGAGGAAATATCTGCAGCCTGATGATTTTGAAATCCTGACCTTCCAACTACGGGCAGGATTCCTTTTAAGAACTGGGGCTGACGTAATTTATTACATGGTTATGCAATTTATAAACTGACCTCAATTAGCTATCAAAAAGGGTTCTTTAAAATGAAAGACTAGCAAGGTATATACTCGCTGCTAGCTTCACGTGTCAAGGTTAAATAGACAGGATGGGTGGTGAAGAGAACAGGCGGGGACTTGCAAGGAGCCCCAAGTGCAATTGCCCAAAGCTGTCCAGTTCCCCAGAAAGCATCCAAGCCCAGCAGCTTCTCACCTCCTCCCAGTCTGGCTCTTCCGCTGCAGAATGAACGGATGCAGCTGCAACAACTCTACTAAAATCCTGCTTATGGATCCCTCCAAAGCCTTGGCTACCAACACGGGATCTGTCACGGCTCAGCCAAGTCCCAATTTCTTCAGTCTCCAGATAAAGCCCAGGGGAATTACTGAATCGTGAGGTGACTGCCACAGCCACCAGCTGAGACCACCAGCTTCTCACCCAGATGTCGGCTTCCTCCCTCTCTCCTTGCCAAGCCACGGAGAGGGCAGAGGCAACCCCTCAAATGAGCAGAGATTTCACTGCCAGAACATGCTTCTCTGCTACAAAAACGAGGGTGAGAAGGCTTTGGCGCCGTGCCCAAGCCCAGGGAGAAGAGCAGTGGAGAACACAACAGGTATTGGAGCGCCGGGTCGTGCGTCCCACTGGAGACTACTGACCCAAACGGAGTCAGGTGAGGGAGAGGACAAACTGTTTCACAGGGATCCGTGTCCCCCTGAGGAGCACAACCTGCAGGAGAAGCTGGAGAGGAGCTCAGCTGCTGGCCCCAAAGCACTGTCATACCTAGACACCTAGTGTCTCAAGTTACTGCTGTCAAAACATATTCACCCCTTAAGTAGAGATTGAACTGCACAGCCCAGACTCTGTGTCCCTGCTTTGAGAACTATGTTCTGAGTAATTTTACCAGTGTCTTTTTTTTTTTTTTTTTTCCTCCAGTGTTGTAAAGGAAATTTAAAAATATCTTCCCTGATGGATTCCTAGGAGAGCCAGTAGCAGTTCTTCCACATGGTCTCTCACTAAGGACTACTGCCCTCAGATACACTTGTTCTCACACTTGAGCAAGTGCACATGCCTGCAAGTGTACTCACTCGAGGACGCCTGCCCGAGCCCATAAATCTGGCTCACCACACACTCATGCAGGGAATAGCAACCTTTCAACAGGAATATACTCAGTAGCATTTTCCACCAACACACATACACGTGTGGTTCAAAAAACAAATTCAAATTCTGTTTCACAGAGACCCGATAAGCTACATTTGAAAAATAAAAACTGTGCTACACTTAATCCACATAAGTAGCTATATGACCAAAACTGAATGCTACCAAAACATAGCTATACAATTTACCTTCAGTTTGAGCTCTACAGAAAACAAAAACTGGCCTTCACAGGAGCAAGATACTAATTGTGAGATGGGAGTTATCTCGCCGTCTGCTACACTTACCATTCAAAAGCGTTATTTGCAGTTTGACACTAACTACTCACTGATGAGTGCTCACTCACCACTCACCAGAATTTGCTAGATCCTTACTTATGGCAGAGATCATTCAGCTCCATCTACTTGTTTCCTTAATTTCAGTGCAACTACTGATGGTAGACCCTTGCACTGCCTTTTCTACTGTTAATATTTATATGACAATTTTACACAGCTGGGAGATTGAGTTATTTCAACTGCTCGGGGGCACACTTTCTCTATTTGGTATTTTTTATACAGAGTTTTACGATGACAATCTAGGCAAAGTTTGTCCCTTTGTATTTAAAAGGAATAATTCCCTTGAAGATCCCGCAATGTTTGCATATGACAGGAGAGATTTACCGACAAATTATATTTTAGTACATTCCCACCAGAATTGTAGCCATTAAGAAATTCAGAAACACTTGCAATATAAACCCAGCAATTTCACGCAATAAATGGAACATTGCCAGATTTAGAAGCAATTCATATTGTAATGTCATATTTTGGAAGTAAGATATCTTCAGTCTAGCAGCATCTTAAAGCTCATAGTTCTTATTACTAAACTCATGTTTCATAAAAGTTAAACATACGCAGATTTCTTTTTTGCTACAAAAGAGATAAATTGCAAAAGGACACATCACACCAAAATATAAACAAAAGCAGAGAAAATTTGTTGTAAAGTTTTACTCTTTTGGCAGAATTCTAAGCACCATCTGCAATGCAAAACTCTATAGCATGAGCAAAAGTGCTTCTATAGGCCACCAACTTCAAATGTTAGCTATTGGGACAGTCACTCTTTGGTAAATACAGCCTGCTTGCCTACCAAACCTTCTCCATCGATCTGTGATTTAGTTGGTGTTCAAAATACATAAATTAAGTAAAAATTACATGGAAGGTTATATGCAATGGTAACGATGCCAGATTCACTAGAGCCTCACTAGAGCATGATGTGACACAAGGGCAAGTTGCTGGACAACTTTAGAGAGAACACAGTGGAAATATGTATATATGGAGCAATATAATGTCAGAAAACCTACCTAGTCTCTTTCCTTTAATGAGATTTTTCTCCTCTCAGGCTGTGCAAATCACCCAGGAAGCTATCTTGACGGAGGACATCCTCTGATCTTGACCAGTTTTATACTATTTATCGTCTCTCCTCCCCAGTCTGCTCAGACAGCATTCTACAAAAAAAATAAAAGTGAAGGAAAAAATAAGGAAAACCTAAGCGGATCCTGCTATCTGACCATAAACTATAGCAATAAAAGAGAGCCTAAATATGTTCACCTTGTGTATGTGACTCACCAAAATGCATGACCCAGGCTTTTTGAATTGAGAGATACGTGTGTGGATAACAAAAACATAGACACAATTAGTCCTAGGCTGCCAGAAAGGGGGTTGAGGGAGGCAAGGTGGTGAAGAGGAGGAGAAATGGAGGAGATGGATGTCCTTTTAAGCAACCTTTTAATGATAAACAGTAAAATATTGATTATTTATGGTCTTCTGCAAGGCAAAGCATGTTTTACACTCCCTGGTAAAAGCTACATTAAAGCTGAAGGAATACATGTATGCATAAAGCTGGGGCAAACTCTAGGAGTTGTTGGGCATTTTCTTACCAAGCAATATAACTGAGTAAACAGCCTTAACTTTAGGCAGAGAAGCTCTTCTTCAGGTCTGAGTAGATTGGGAATAATTCCTTTGACACTAATTTAACTTTGATCATTTGCTTTTTTTACAGCTTGAGTAGACATTTTAATATTTGTGAATAGAGAGGTACATTCTGGTGAGATCATGCTTTTCAGAGCAAAGAAGAAAAAAACGAATGAAAAACAGGCCACAATATTCCACCTACAAAACATCCACATAGGATGGGATTCATGAGATGAGATTCAGTCACTATGATCCAAAGCTTGGTAAACCCCCAAAAGTCAAGATCAGGCTGAACAACCACATCACATCATGACTTTTGACAGCTACTGTACACTTTATCCCTGGTGGAAGACCAAAACATATTCCAGGATAAATATTCCCTAAAAATACAAGAAAATTCCCTCCTCGACCCAAAGCTTAAGACAAGAAATATAGAAAAGTATTTTCTTTCATGATGACCACATACAGTGAGCTGGAGAATACTGTGTGGTTTTGTCTTGAAAAGCTGATTATATTCGAAGTACATCTGAAAACTTATCTTACCTGCATGAAAGGCTTTGTTAATTAAAAGGAGCAGAATTGCAGAAAATCGTAACTGCTTCACACCACTTCCTACGGAGGAGCCCGCTTCCCTGAAGGACTCTGCCTCCTTTCATCAAGCGCCGCTGTCCCATGTGAGGTGGTGCCGCTTCTCTGAAACCAGAGGAGAAGTGTTGATTTGCACCAGCTGCACCCCAACAGCAACATCCGAATGCTACAACTGTGGAGGTGAGGGAGGGGGAATGTTTTTGCTGAGAAGGCAAACCTACTCTGACGTTGCCCTGGGCAGAGCACAGCAGATCCTCGTTTTGAAAGCCTGGGAGCTCAAAACACTGCAAGCAAACTGCAGCAGGCTAATTTTACTGACATAATTCTTAATAAGAGAGGTGAGTCTCTCAGATTGTCAAAACTGCAGAAGCAAAGAGAGAGGAACATGACTCGCCCCTTATTAGTTTGAAGAGGTTTTCTTGGAGGAAGCCTGCGCATGTGATATCCCGTAACACACAGCACTGCAATGAAGCCAGACGTATTTCTCTGACCAAAAAGATCCAAAAATACAGGATGTGTGAAAGAGAATGGAGACTTAATATTGCTGGAGAGTCTGACTGAATGAATTTCTATTATAGAGGCAGATTGAATCTCACTATTATAAAGAAGCCCAGATTATGACAACTTGATCAGCCCAGCCTGTTATGGGATTCTTGCATGGTAGGAGGGAGTAATAGTGTTATCTGCCTCCCCTGAGATTTTGTAGGGGAACATGTCGCTTTTTCAGAGCTTTCTCAATCGAAGCTGTAGCAGCAAAGATTTGCCCTGCAGCTCCTGCATTTGCCTCCTACATTTTTGTGTGTGGGACCCAACAAGTGCAGCTGCAGCCTATCTCAGATGGACACTTCTGCATGAGCAGCGCTACGCTGGAATGTACATTAAAAGAAATTTTTCTTAGGGCTTCAAAACACATTCCCTAAAAATATCTTTTTATTACTCAGTATGCTTGTTCCAATTCAACTCCATGGCTTCCTGAAATCTTTTTATGCGAAAACTAAAAAATAGCGCCTGTTATATTTCATCCTGCTCGTCACAGGCTTCTTGCAGAGGGGCTGGAAGTCCCTGCCTGGCTTTTCAAGCAGTTAATGTTATGAGCCAAACTGAAGATGATAACCCTAATAGCTAGTGATGATATTGGAAAATTGGCTCTTTCGGGTCCATTCTTGCGTTCGCAGATGCTGACCCATGCACGGTGCCTGCACGGCAGACCCGCCTGCCTCTGCATGGGGCAGGGCTTAGGGAACGGATGCTGAGGGCCCGGCAGCACCAGTTACCTCTGGAGAGTGGGGAAGGGCACGGAGGCCCGTTTCCCAAATTCGCTCTCTCGCCCTCCGTGGGATCTGAGGCTCCAGATGTGCACGGCACTCGTTGTTGCCCCATGGCTAGTGCAGCTCTGCCACTGGGCTGGGGTCTCAGGGGCTATTCCTGCCCCCAGGTTGGGGTAGAGGCCACAGTTCAGAGCTGCTGCAGTGGGGCCGTGCCGGGGGGACGCCCTCCTCCTGCCCTAGGATGGGATGACTTCCTAGGAGAACAGAAGAGTTTCTGTTGTTCCGACACAAAAATGGGAAATCAAGACTCCAAGGCACATTTTTAATCATACACTCCGCTCACAATGAGCTCAGTGGCACTACCTTTGATTTACAAAGGCCTAGTTTTTATGGCCTCTATTATACCATCGGAATATTTTAATGGAGAGGGAATACGGAAGGGGAAAACCACATCTCTTACGATTACATCAAATTCACAGATTCTGGTGAAATATCCATCACTGCACTGTGCAATTTTCTTCTGGAAGTGAAATGTCAACCATGCTCTTTCCATTACTGATAAAAATAAATTATTAAAAATGTATGCAAACCTACTGCCCATCAAGTCAACTGGAACTCGGTCTGAGACGCGAGCACAGAATCAGGCTCCTTATTTGAAAAATTCCTGTTCCAGCGATCTTTAATTGCGTATCTGTTATGCTGCAGACACTGATTTATACAGTGCTAAATTACAGAATCTAAGCCGTGCAATATATAACATGGTTTTCATTTGGAAATATAATCTGGATATAGATATCTAATTAAGTAAAATTCACTTCAATTCATTATGATGACATGTCAGGAGACATTATCCTCCCATTTGGTGGTAACAGTATATTACCAGTATAATCAGTATATTACAGCTATAAAATACAGAATTTAGCAGCAGGCTGGAAGCTTCTGTTCTCTCTTTCTTTAAAGATGAGGGGCCATAGATGCATTTTATGATGACTTTGCCAGTATAAAAATACTTGTCAGAATGTGAACACTAGCAATACCACAAAAGATGCATAAAATAAATTCATCCCAAACCTGCAGCTAAAGAAGACTGTGCAGTGTTTTAAATACCTTATACTGAAACAATAAAGCACCAAAAATATTAGTTCCATGGAGAATTGTCTTAATTGCTCTGACCCCAAAAGGTAAAACATTAGGGACACTTTAAGAACTTATGCTGCACAAACAAAACAGCTTCTCCTTGTGTTACTTGGCCAGTGCCTTAAGTGTAATCAATGATCAGTCCTACAATTGTATGTCTAGGTAATAGAAACCATTATTAAATTCAGAAAGGAGATTGCAAACTTAGCAACTGCTTTCTTAATACCACATGCAGGCAAGTGTAAGTTTGTACGGCTCTTTGTAGTTATAAAAACTTACAGTAACAACTTAATATCTGCTTAGAATACAAAAAAAGTAATAAATAAGTTTAATAAATGGGAAGATGTTCTATTTTTGGTTTCCAAAACATCTGGTTTCAGTGTTGCTTACAGAACAGCATAAATTCATAAAAATGTAACCTAGGTGCACTACATGTGCATTGGTGTAGGGGGCTGATTAATTTATTCAACTTATATTTGTAAACATTTGACCTTTAGAATATAAGAAGTGTATACTTAATAGGTATGTTCCCCTGTAAAATCAACTATTCCTATTCCCTTTTCCTACTAAATTTTGTATCTGTTGTGTAAATTTCAGTCTCTCAGGGAGTCATCTCATGTATGTTCCAGGGTTTTTAACTTCGATACATGTTCTTCTGTTTTATAAGGCTTTTGCTGTGTGCTCCTTGTATTTTGCTTATCTCCTCAGTCCGCAGCTACCAAGTCTTCACATACACGTGATCCTACGTGATCCTTGGAAGGATCAGAAGTTTCAGACTGAAGTCCGTGTTCCTGTAGGTCTGTAACTGACATGATTTTGATGCTACTCTGCTACAAAAATAAAACAAGTCCCCTAGTATTCTGAGTCATCTGTAGAAATAACAACTGGTATGAATCTTTATAAGGTGGACTTGCAGTCCACTCTCCAAATTCCTTAGGTTTTATAAATGAATAATAACAAAAATGGTGTGAGCTCATGACAGAGATTACAAATTTAGAAACACCTTCACGATTTCATGTAAGCAGGTTGTTATCATGTGAGTAGACCAGACTGCAACCAAACTGATGGAAATGCCCATTTTCCCAGGATGGCTGCTCCTTCTGCGTGGGAGACTCCAATACAGGACTGTTCCATGGGCACGGGATATAAATAAGCTCTAGGACCCAAGACCATGCTTCTCTTCCTCCTCTGTGTAATGGATGATGGTGGGAGAGACAGAAATTGCCTAGAATAATATGAAATCTTCTTAATCATCCTTAGAAAGAGCAGGGTATTGTCCTGGCCTCGAACAATAGACAATAGTCATAGCTGGTGGTTTTCCTTGCTCTCACGGCTTGGACCAGGCACCTATCATGTATGTTGTTTAAGGAAAAGACCACCCCCATCTTTTGTTTTGCATGTGGGTGACTTGACAGTTAGTAATATTAATGCAGCTTCCTTCATAACAGGGGAAGCGATGAACATATTGGATCATTCTCTGACCTGAATCTCACAGATAACATGTTTTCTATCTTGGTAGGAGCAATTGCAGTTTATATAAAGAGAGTCTATATGGCAATCTATTTGGCACCAACGACTAGAGCACCTCTAACTCATAAAGAATATTGACCTGTATAACATTAATTTAGGTATCCTATCACATGCCTTAAACTTAAATATCTGTCTCTGGTGGCATATAAAGCTTGTTCATGTAAGCATATGACAAATAAGTATTGTATCGGACATCATCGTGGTAACCAAACCAGCTTTCAGAAAAACCTTTTATCCCAAAGTTTTCATATACCTTAGAGGATATTCACACTTACAAACAAGAAAGCATAATCATACAGAAGTGAACTTTCCAAAGTCTTTCCTTGGGAATAGAAGTCCTATCTGCTCGATACATTGACTTAAACAAATGGCAACTCAAATGACTGAACCAAAAAAAATTTTTTTTCCAGAATGAGGAAGAGCTAATGAGAACGAATTACGCAATGCCCTTCAGTGTTCATTACCCTATTCAAACCTCTTCCCAAAAGAAGGGGTCTGCTCTAATCAGTTTTGTTCCTAGCTACATGCACTAGCTCTTTAATGGCATTTTCCATGACGCAGCAAAGCACAGATGACTACAGCTGAAAAGAGACCAAACTCAGGACATGCTGTTCAGCCTTCTACATGGTAAAAAAACTATTACCAAAATTAAATGAGTCAGCAGGATAACAGAGACCATACAAAATTTGAGTAGTACTCACCAAATGGGAAAGCAGTACCCCGAGAATTCATCACAGTTGTGACACGTCTAATGTGCAACGAAATTATGATGAATTCTAGATGACAGATTGCAAAACCTTTGAGGGCGAACGTGTCCCTGTGGGCAACAGCACAGAATGAATAAGCCACAGACAAGAAAATGCATTAATGCCTGCTCCTAAACTCTAGGAGTTGGACTCGCCTCAGGTAGACCATGACAAATATGTGGGGTGTTAGAGCACCCATGTATTCACTTGGGCTACCTCTGTAGCACGGGTTATACTGGCTCGTGCACAGCCTGCTAATTCTAGCTGCTAGGGCAGCTGAGAGGGGCGAGAAGGAAAGCAGAGAGAGGCTTAGCTGCCTCTCGCTGTACAAAACAAAGCAGTCACTAAGGGATCAATTTAGCTTCCCGCACAGAGATGTCAAGCGCCTCCCGAGGTATTCCGAGATACTTCACCTGGACTCTGCCTGCCACTTCAGAAGGCACAAGTCTCCTGTGGGTCCTGTTTCTTTATCTGTCAGCTCCGCACGGATGTCACGAAGAAATGAGAGGGTCTCGAAAAGCGCTGCGTGCTCTAACCGGCATAGGTTAGCGCCAAAGCTACTGCGGCAGCGAGCAAGGAGAAAGGCAGGGACGGCTTTCTGATCTCTAATGTCATCTCTGGTGCGACCTTCAGTCGGAGCAGCCGTGGCCATCACGTTGTCTTCACCCAGACACAGATGTCAGCACTGCTGATTTCTGCAGCCCCAAAGTGGGGGCAGTGATGTCAGCTACAGTCACTTGCGAGAGCTGCCTCAGAAATCCTTCCGCTCCATGAATGCGTTTTAAAGAAATTATAGTTATTGCAAAATATCTTGTACCCTGAATGAACAAAAAAGCTGGGGCAATCTCAGTTCCACCGTGTGATTAATGTGAACAACTGTTTACTTTTTGATGGCGACTACTCTAGGTCTGAGGGACTTAAACAGATGGAGTGGATTTTCTGTATGTATTTGCATATTTTTTTCTCATTGATTGCAGAAACACATGCTTTCACTCTTTACATAGATATTTATGAACACCCCTCTGCATTTACTATAGCAAATGCATAACATTCTCCTGGACTCTTTAAGCTAATCTTCACTTGTCACAATACTGATG
Source organism: Crypturellus tataupa (assembly GCA_034781795.1). Classification (NCBI taxonomy): domain Eukaryota; kingdom Metazoa; phylum Chordata; class Aves; order Tinamiformes; family Tinamidae; genus Crypturellus; species Crypturellus tataupa. The sequence goes on from JAWLRI010000274.1 coordinate 615,192, forward strand.
TTTCAGACAAGGAAAACACCTAAACCTAAGCTGTCTGTCAGCTTCACTGCAGTTCCCTGATGCTGACAGCTATATTTTAGAAGTGCCTACCACATCATTCCAAAATCAACGCTCCCGTTATCCTTAATGTATACATTTGTAGCCAACATTTTCCATTTATAAATTCAAGACAGGTCATTGTTTTTTGGAATATGAATTCAGGTTGTCCTGAACCTTTGTGAGCAAAAAAAGTAAATTATTATTTAAGAAACATCTTTGAGATTTTTTTTTCCCTATTGAAAGTTAGAAGCTTCATGCAGCACTTAAAAACCCAGTGGAGGAGGCCACAGAAAGAGGAGGACACAATAACACTGCAATTCTGGGCCAGTGAAGCCTGCTCCAGGACAGGTTCTCCACTCATCACAAAGCTCCCCACACTTCTCTAAGGGTGGTTTCCTCTTTCACTATCAGAGTCCTCCAGTTGCCCTAAGAAGCAGAGCTATCAGCACAGGGACTTGACCAGCAGGAGCTCAGGTGGGCTACTGGACTCTCTGCACTTTTCTCCTTGCTAGGTCTGTACCATGCACAGATGGAAAACAAACCCGAACACTCTGTATAGACATGCTGAAGCGAGTCCAGGGAAGGGCCACAAAGATGGTTATGGGACTGGAGCATCTCGTATGAGGAGAGACTAAGAGAACGGGGACTTTTCAACCTGGAAAAGGAAAAGCTCAGAGGGGATCTTATCAATGTTTATAAATATCTGATAGGAAGGTGTAAATATGATGGAACCAGATTCTTATCAGTGGTGCCCCGTGACAGGACAAGAGGCAACAGGCACAAACTGACACACACAAAATTCCACTTGAGCACAAGGAAACCCTTTTTCCCTGTGAGGGTGACTGAGCACTGCAGCAGGTGGTGGGGTCTCTACTCTTGAAACCATCAAAAACATCTGGACACAGTCCTGGCCAATCTGCTCTAGCTGCCTCTGCTTGAGTAGAGGAGCTGGACCAGATGATCTCCACAAGTCCTTCCCCACCTCAAACATCCTGGGATTTGTAGGATTCAATCAGCTCCCAGAAAAGAGCTGTAAAAAAAGAACACTGAAATTCTTCATTAGCAGAGCTGAATCTGAAACAAAAGACCACATATTCCAATGCTCTCTTGCTACATGTGCTTTAAGCATCTCTCATCTACAAGGGTTTCAGAAATGACAATCTTCCTTTCTGATCGCTTCTCCCTGCCAGGAATGTTTTTGAGTATCCAGCTTAGGAAAATTTGGAGGCTAGCCAAAGTATTCCCTCTCCTAAATTCCAAATGATCAATTTCTAGAAAATATTAAAAGGGGGAAAAAATCTAAGGATGCAGAATAAGCCCGACTAAGTGACTTAGCAATGTTTGTGATGCTTTTTCATGATGTTTTAGTTTTGTTGTTCAGTTGCACCATGGGAAAAAGAAAAAACAATACCTCTTTCCTCTCCTTCTCCCACCAAAAAACACACCATGATTGTTCTAATTTCTTATGTTTCCCTCACTTTTCCTAAAATAGTTTTAATCTTTGAGACTTTTTTATTATTATCTGTAAAATATTCATTTTTAGATCTGATTAGTTTTACCTGCATGAATTAGAGAATCTGATGGGCAACATCTCTAATATTTAAGACCCCAATTTTGCAAAGGCAGATGCACACACTTAATATTAAGCATGTAAATAACAGCATTAATATCTATAGAATAAGATACATGTCTAATGTTATATGTATGCCTGCACCTATATATGCAACTTTACAACTCGTAACCACTGAAAAATATTTGGGCTAGGAAACAGTTATTAATATCTAAAATATTATCTTCATGAATAAATGCATTAGTTTTCTGTTCCCTGTAGTATATTTTTAAGTAGCTCCATTTTTTAGTGAAACTACTGTCATACTGCTCTAAGATTGCTGCTTTTTGTGTTTTTTTTTTTTTTTTAAATCCCACTTTACATTATTTGTTATATTCATAATTATCAGCAGAAAACATCTGTCTGATGTTTTTAATGGACTTTGAATACTGGATTTCTTTACTGAGAAAACATTCACATTGAATGATTTATCTTTATCACATCTTTAGACAATACATATTTCATAAAATAACCCAAAAAGACGAAGTGGCATGACACCTCTAAAGCCTTGGAGGAGCTAAGAATTCATATTGCAGCATAATGGAGAGAAGAGGAAAGTCTCACCAGCTCTACATTTTTCTTGCTAATAATTACACAGAAAGTGAAGGTTAGGAAAGGTACCCTCCTTAACAGGTAACATGGAAAACATTCTGTGTCACCACAGAGTTTTAATAGGCAACTCATGTCTATTAATAAGGGCACATCTGTTCCAAAGGCTGCATTATGCAGGTGCCTGCTCCTCTTGTGCTTTTTGATTATACAGTAGATAATTAGTTAGACATGATTATTTGCAACCCCCATTTGGACCACATATCACATTATCAAAGGCTTTAGTTTCTGACTGTGTAATATGAAACAAAACACTAGTTTTGCATGTGCATCACTGAAGTCTATACCTGGTAGATGGACTCAGACACTAAATGTTCTTTTATTTAGAAAAACACCACAGAGGTATTGCCTCTGTGGAAAGGGGAAGTCCTTTTCCTTAACATCTCTGTGATAGGAAACCACAGCTGTCCACATCCTTCCTCCTAATAACCATAGAGAATTTAAACAATACTTGGCCACCTAATTCGAGTTTAAAATACAGCCTTTCCGAACTCTAGTAGAAGAACATTTAAACCCCTACACCTTAAAGACCACAACTTCTGTTCATGAAGCACAAACTGAACTATCCTTTCTATTTTGACAATTCATGGATCTGTTTTTCTATTCTCAGATTTTCTTCCTCAGCCTAAACTAAATTCACAATCTATCCCTTAGACTTTCCTTGCAGAGGTGACGCTGTTAGTTCACGGCCAGGTAAGTACTGTTCTGCCTGTCTCTACCATTGGCATGAACAGCGTAATGTCTGCTATGTCTTTCTCTAAATCTGAAGCCCGAAACTTTACACATTTTATTTGTATGGAAGTATAAAGAAGGCATATGATTAGCAATATGATTCATAAACAATCCTGGGAACTTTCCCTTTTGCATCTTGACTCTCATCAACTTGAGAAACGCAGTCCTTCCTGACTCATCTTGAGTGCTGTTGCAAAGATCATTACATAGGATTTTTACTTGTTATCATAACCTAAATCCTCCCACTGTCTCCCATTCTTCATTACTTGCTAATCTCCCAGACCTTCCCTTCTCTGATTCTGTGCATCACCTCTAAAGTTATGCTAATCCCAGTGGCCACTGACGCACAATAACATCCTTGTGCATCACTGGAGGTACCCCTAAAATCTGATCCCCTGTGAAGTCACTTGCACTGATGACAGGGATTGAAAGGAAGCGAGACTGTATCCAAGCGGAGAGGACGTTCAAGTCAGAGCAGGGCAAGTTCTTACTCAGGTATCTGATAATATTAGTTCTACCTTATGCCTCTTTTTGTCTAACAGAAAATACATAAACTGTTGAGGCCAAATACTAGTTTTATCATCACTTCATCCTCTAGCTATACTGGAGCACGCAAGAAGCTAGGAAGAGCTACTGGGATTTGCTCAGAGACTTTTAATGTGCTGTAGGGCTGCTCTGAGCACATTTATGAGATAAAGCCAGGCTTTTCGAGAGTTTTTGTTGTAGTTGTTTTTTTTTTTTTTTTTTTTTTTTTATCCCCTCATATCAAGAGTGTGGCAGGGAATATCTCTACCTGCTCAGATCAGGGTTTTCACATGTGTGTGGAAGCCTTCATTTAGGTTTCTGAAGACCTGGGCTGTCACTGGTGTGCAGCGAAATCCACATCCCTTTTATTTTTGAATTAGAACTTTCAATTCTCCCCTAGCCAAGCATTTTCATAGTCTTTTTGACATTCCATTCAAAAGAGATAAAAACATTTCCAAAAACAATAGCTAATATGACCTGTTACCACAACCTGGGGGCAAGTCTGGTTCCTCAGTACTCAAAATCTAAACGCTCTGGTAGTCAGTCAGCAGCTGGTGAAGGCAAACGCTCATTCTTGTTCTTGCCGCTTCCAGATTCTCTGATTCCCTCCTCTCCCTCACATCAGACATTACCTGCCCATTTGCTCCACCTTTCTTTGCTTGATTCCATCAAAAGTCTCATAACCAAATTCAGTTCCCCCTTAACTTAAATGAGCACCCTACTATTTTTTTCTTGGTGGCACCTCACACGTCAGATGCCCCCATGGATATGTTCCTCATGAAGACACACACTACAGCAGGACTTTACTTACAGCACTTACAAATCCAGGCAGTTCCCATGGTGGTTTTTATTCGGGCCACATGGTTGCAACTACCAATGTCAATTAATCTTTCAGGGACAATCAGATTCAAAGTCAAAATTAATTTCCTCCTTAATATCCTTCATGGATTCAAGTAGATAAATCTTATTTCTACCATGCATTTCAAAGTACAAGCAAAATGGTGAGAAAAGCAGAGGAGCTGTAAAAGTAACTAGGAACATTATCCTATCTGAAAGGCAGACTGGAAAAGATTGAAGCACTTGATTAATAGCTGTAGCTCAGAATATGATGAGCAGAGTGTCTGGAATAATTAAGCAACAACAGGCAGCACAATGACAAGAATAAATGGATAAAATTGTGAAGTTGACTTGCAGGCAAAATTCTACATTTTATGCAACTTCTTCCTTCCTATCCGCAGTTCCTTACTTTTTTTTGCAAAGCCCCAGGTTTCTTTATCAACCCTTCTGCCACAATTTATTATTGTTACACTGACAGAGTAAATTCCGCCACATGCTAGTCATGTCTATGAGTTCAATTAAAATGACAGGAATGACATGCATGGGTAACTTTTGTGCAAAGGAGAAGAGAGAGGCAGCTCTTAAATGAAATTTAATTCTGATACCACTGTTGCACCAAGGTGCTTCCGAAAGTACTGAACAAAACTGTGTTCTTGACTTTCCTTCCCTGGAGAAAGAGGGAAAAAAAAGGTATAGCGGGGTTTGATTAACTCTGCATGTTTTCCTTGACCTCATTAACGGTATCAGCTGATGGATTTCTAGATCAATTTGCATGCAAATGCAAAAGGAGAGGGGTTCTGCTATAGCATGAGACTATCCACCTTTGTGGACTGCTCCTTGTCTTACCACATCTCATCGCTCTGCAAACCGCATCCCATCGCTCCTCTTCTACCTGGCCGTTTGTCAGGACCCCAGGACGGACGGTCTGGCCACAGCTGCTGGAGTCAGACTCACCAAAGGCTTCTCACAGAGAGCCCTTCCTTCTTGCATACCGTCCTTCTGAGGATCTTTCTGCATTAACTGGGATTATTCTATATCCCCAGGAGAAACAGCTCACTATTTGCTGGTGAGAAAAATGAAGACAAGACGACTCCTGTTTTTTAAGGAGCATAAGAAAGCTATAAGAATAGCTAGTAAAAGGAGGAAAAACATGTTTAGGATGTTTTCAGTCACGTAAAACTAAAAAGTTTTACTGATATATTTATGTAGTTCTTCATAGAGTCTCGGTATCAATAAAAATACAAGATTAAGAGCCACTATTTTGCCAATTCACAGTCCAGTTTAAGCTGACATTTGCTTTGAAGAAGAAATCAATGTTTGCACAATGAATGCATGGAAAGAAATGAACTCAGGATCTGATATATGAGATTTTGAGATGACATCATAAAATTCCTCTCTTCCTGGAATACGTTATTTTCAGTATAGCTTTGTAAAAGCACATAGAAAATAAGAGGTAGGTACATATAAGTCAAAAATTCATTCAGGGTTAAATGCTAACTAGAATTACGCATATTGCTGTGATTCATATGACTTTGTAAATATAGGACATTAGGACACATCTATAACTCAGTTTCATTGTTGTGACTTCACTTACATTAACAGAGAGGTAATAAAAGCAAATAATGGGAATAGACTAGGACAGGTAGAACCGAGAGGGAAAAAATGAGGTCCCTGATGCCTTATTGATTTGTTTCTTGAAAACAGGAGGAGTGTACATACCGGCTACATTAGCAAAGCTTTTACCATCTGGACCAGTGACAGACATCTACTGACTTTTGAAAGCTGACAGTAATACAGTATCTGCATAATGCTGGTGTGCAGACAGACACAAAAATAGGGTACAACAACATGATTCCATGCACTTGACCTTAAAGGCAAGGTAAATATTCATAGACAGTATATATGTAAGGATACAACTCCAAAATCAAGCTAGTTTAGAAGGTAAGGGAACTTAGAAAGCTTTCCTCCTGTCAGTAGTATCAATCAGTAGATAAGTATGTATTAAATATATTAGAATATGTTGGGATATATAGTATTATATATTCATATGTTGATCAGTCATGATAAAAGTCCAAAGGTGATGGTCACAAATCCAACGGATACCCAGAAGAGAGGCACTTCACTGGAAATGAAGGGAATACAGTCATTTCTCTGAAGTAGAATTACTCAGTTCATCAATTAATCTGTTGTTAAAATTAATAATGCAGATTTTAGAATAAGAAATCATATTCAAATATATGGATCTAAGCCAATTTGACTGAAATTTCAACTGATAATGTCTAAAGTGTTAGGGGATCTTTAGCACTGCTAAAAAAAATGTTTGTGTCTGAACTTTAGCACAGAAAGAAGTCACCAACAGACTAGCCAGAAAATCCTAACAAAGATAACAGTTTTCAATATGCTCCTATTACCTATACATGATTTGCTATGTGCATATGTATTTACATATTCAGAAAGGAGTTAAAAAAAAAAATTGAAATGGTAACTTTTTCATATACTACAAAACTGTTTTGACTAGTCACACCAAAGACGTCAGGAAGGTACCACCAAGAGACCTGTCAAAGGTGGGTAGCTGGGCAGTGAAATGACAGATGAAATTCACTGGTTAGATGATGAAGGATAACACAGGATACCCCCCAAAAAATCAGACAATCTCATCACATTTATATGGTATGAATGAACTGGAAATATATTAATAACAACACACACAATTCTATTCTTCTATCTTGAATAGCACGTCCAGTAACATTCTTTTTTAAAACAAATGTAATGTGAAAGAGAAGAATGCAGGATGATCAGGGACATGGATTTTACACATGGAAGGACTAAAAATATCTTCTGATCTATAGCAAAATTTCACTAATAGTATGACAAAAAGGAAGTACAAAAAAAATCCCACCTCTTCTAGTGCTTTCACTCTGAAGTCCTTCCTAACTAGATAGTGAATAGATAATTCATCTAACTAGTTAGATGAATTAACAAAACCATTAATTGTTTTCTTCAATCTTCAGCAACATTTTTGTTTTATTTCTTATTGCATTTTAACTCACCCTAATTACACTAACACTCCTGTCTCCACAAGGAGTGGTATTGTACCTGCTGGCTATTGCAGTCTTCCAGACACAACAATACCAAACTCAGGATTCAGATTTCTCAAATGAATGAGAGCCTGCAAAATTACTTTTATCAGATGGATTAAAACCTACAAAATCATCACTAACGTAAAAGATGATGATGAATAAACAACAAGACACCGTCAAACAATGGCACTGGAAAAAGCTTAATGGAGTAAGATCATTAGCCTGGCATCTTCAAATCAACATGACAAGAGAAAAAGAGGTCCGTCATCCCCAGAGCTGTGTCTTGTCAGCATTGATCTGGATTTATGAGCCAGTAAAATAATCCTTCATGATATATGTCCTGTTGTTCACCATTACTGCATCTTCAAGGAGGCTGCTGTGTTGCGTGCTCTTCATGTCATGCTTAGCTGAAGTATAATTGACTTGAAGACCACTTCTGCTTACAGTTCTTTCAGATGCAGACTAATGGATGCTGGTAAAGCTGTGCGTCCATTAAGCAGAGCATTAGTTTTGATGGCATTCATTTATCTGAAGAGATACTTTATATATCATGGTTTTCTGAAGGCTTGTTTACTAAGAGATCGTGCTGGAAGGATACTGCTGCTGTCAATGAATTTTACGCCTTATACATAAAAATTGAAAAATGAGAACTTATACCAGTTGCTTCTTACTTGACACGCAATGGTCATAAGCCACTGGCTTCGCTAGTCTGCTTTCCTAATTGAACATGCTTCAAAAAATCTTGGGTTTGTTTCCCTTCTAATTAGAAAAATCAACAGACACTCCTCCCTGCTGCCAATGCCCAGGATAAGGAGGAAATTCAGACTTACACATAACTCACAGTGCAGGGGTCTTGAGAACAAACTCAGAAAGGTTTGGTGCAATTTGGTGTTTGTGGATTTTTTTTCTGTATAGGATGAAACATACCCAGGTTTTCACATAAGAAATTTATCAATCTGTCCCCCAAAACTATGATTAATCAATAATTGATTATTATTAATCAGTAGTTGATCTTGAAACTCAGAATACTTTTGATTACATAAAAATACTTTGTATTCTTTGAGCCAGAATAGAAACAAGAAATAGAGACAGAAAAAGAGAACAATTCTATAACTTGTCAGGAGAAACAACTGACAAACATATTTTCCAGCCTTTCTCCAGATACTTATTTCCTATTTAAACTCGCATTTAAAGCCAGCCCTCCAATTGAGACAGAGGTAGAAAGGTTTGGAGACCGTCACATTCTCCATTAGTATTCAGAGCAATAGATTACTCAGGGGCTTGTTACCATCATCTTCAGGGGGACTTCACTCACTCAGAAAATCCTACTTGATCAGATCTCACAGAAAAGATTTATAAGGCAATCTCAGTCTTCGGAATCCTGCTAGGGTGAAGGCATCGGGTAGGCATTGATCAACCTGGCATTTATCGGTGCTTCTGCAGGACGCAGAACCTCGGGGACCCGCTACACTGTAACCCTAAGCCATGGTTGTACAGTTTTAGGCATCTAATTTGACAGGCAGGCTGAGGTCTCCAGGCCAGATGCTCTAGGACATTGAGGCACAATGCAATGAATGGGTCTCTTTCCTAATAATACTTTGTTTGGACTTACAATTTTACCAAAATTCAACTCGCTGGCCTAGAATTTCCTATATTACTTGTGCGCTGCAGGGTGCTTTCTTACCTTTTACAGTATTAGCAGTTCTGAGAAATGGGAGTAAACATTTTGTCCACGTTTAAAAAAGACAAAATACAAACAAACAAAAAAAACAAAAACAAACAAACAAACAAAAAAAACACTTTTTTTTCAGTTAGTTGTCCCAGCACGTAAGCAATTTGGTGAACTGACCTCACACACTTAAATGTAGCGTTCTCTGACTGTGGAGAGCTCTGCTTTCTAACTCTATTTTATTATATTTTTTGCAAGTAACTTTTTGCCACAAAATTATTATGGCTTCTACATAGACCAAATCATTATGATTCCTATGCACGTGTACTGTCTACTTCTAGTCACTACAGCTGCCCAAGGAAAGAAAAGGTGGGGGGCAAAGGAAGTAGCACTTTTTTTCTTTCTTTTTTTTTTCTATTGTGTAGAACTTTTGAGAGCATTTCCCATTAAAGTTTTGAAAAATATCACCCAGTATTTCCGCATCTGTTTGACTGATATCTTCATATCTTTTGCACTATGCAAAGATATGCTGGACCAAAGGATTAAACCGTAAAGCATTTAACACTAACAGTTTGAATAGGAACAATTTGTGCATTACTTACGCTGCGCAGTGCTAATTATTTTTATTAATATTATTGGCTGATACAGTTATCTTGAAAATTGTTTCTAAATCAGACTCTCCCTCTCTATAGACTATCTTCTATTTACAGATCAACAGTCAGATTTTGCTTATGAACTGCATGCAGATGTCTTTCCTATCTACATACAAAATCACTAGGAAGATCAGTCTTTAGAAATATCTATCTCCATCCATGCTGTCAGCTTCTAAACTTTTGCACTTTGACTTCAAATACATCATAAGCCCCATTTATTTTACTAAATACTCATCGCGTTTATTGAGATGGACTAGCACAATGAATTTAGTGAGGAAAAGTACATTTTACGACGACTTATATGGCACTGAGCATTTATGGCAGATGTTTTCAACTAAAGTGATGTATTTTATGCTATGTGATGCCATCACATACATTCAATAATACCTTACTGTCAGTCTTCACTAGTTGGGAATCAGATAGAGACAAATGCACCTGGTACTGAGGCAATACTATTTAACATAACAAATTTACTATATTTGTTTTATTTTACAAAGTCATGGATTATCCCTATGTCTCAGGGATTTAACTCTGATATCGCTCTGTGATGACAGAGGAAAATGAAATGGTTTACAGATTCAGAATCCTTGTTTCTCCCATGTCTACATCGAAACAGCTCACAGGAATATAAAAAATGACTCATTTTCAGCAACAATTTTGCACCCTGCAAAGATGATGTTGACATATTAAGCTGATCTAAAAAATCATGAAATTTAGAAGCTAGATTTAAGTCCTAAAGCTACTCCGCCTGCATCAAGCAGACACTAGCCTCTGCTAGGAGAGACACACTCCTGGGTCTCTGGATGGTCCCCTCATCCAGATGTGTGTTTAGAAGTGGTGTTACACGCACAGAAATTAATGCTACACTAAACTTCATCCCAGCCTCCTGCTGTATTGGTAGTTCTGCTAAGCTGCCACCATGACCTGCTGCTTCTGCGAGCAGCACAGATATAAAATATCTAACATATATAACAGATATTAGCATGGTGCATCAGGGTAGAAAGGGCTGCATAACACCCTCAGCACCCAAGGCACCTATGGGACATAAGCTGGGTCAGACAGCGGGGATATAGGGCTCTTCTCACCATTACTGTGCTAAGTCACTTAAACTCTTAATTTTGGAACCATAAATACATATACATGCACATCTGTGTACGCCTTTGTGTGCATGTACATATACACAACTCACCCAACACACGAGATGCTTTCACTTATCTGTGTTTGCAAACTGAAGCCATTATGGATTTCCTCGGGACAAACATTAGGGTGATTCTACACTTAAGGAAATTGTTTGGCTATAATTTAGGCTGGTTTTGAGTTCCTAGCAGTGGAACTGGCAAACAGATTAGTGAGTTTAACTATTATCTCAAGATCAAAAGCTGGAGACCTAGAAGGCTAACCCAGACCGTCTGACATCCAGCAAGCACCCCGAGGTGTATCCTTGCAGGAGCACGACTGATTTACCCCCGCTCTGAGGCCAACAGGAGTTCTACCACTTATATATGAGCTCAAGTCCAATGCTGCAGTCTTTTGAAAATGCTGTGTGAAATAAATATGCAAATGATTGCAGTAATTTTTAAAGACCATATTAAAATACCCTAAAAGGTAACTGCTCATCCTGTTTTTTTTTTTTTTTTTTTTGCTTTTCCTTTTAGCTCTTAGAGCTTTGTTATGACTTGCCTAATGCATGCAATCGCTGTTTTTCCAGGTAGCTCCTCATAAACATTGCAAAATATTAACGAAGGTGTAAAGAAAGCAAAAAGGCACACAGCACCAACAATCATCACATATTTAATTCACTGCTTTGTTCATTCCTTCTCCGTTACAAATGTACTAAATGACAATATAATTATAACCTAAAGCTGTTAGTAATTATATGCAAAGTGCTATAATAGCAATGAAACTCTAATGGTGGAAGAGAGAGAGACAGAGGGAAGCCAGAGTTAAAATACCCATTACTCACTCGTACTCCCGGGTATCTCCTAAAATTATTTGATCCTGATGGGTTACCTAAACTGAGAATTACCTGAAAAAAAATCAGGTCAGGTGCAGAGAAAACAAATTAATTACCGGGAAATTGCTTGTTGGTGTTGAGCCAAGTATTAGCTCATCAGCATTCACACACTGTTGGAGGACAACGAAGGAAAAGAGCTGGAAGCAGAGAGCACAGCAAAAGGAAACATCCTCCTGGAAACTTTTCTGGTGCTTGGCTCCCTCTTCCCTAAACTAAAGTGGAACTAAATAAACGCCCCATGCCCGAGCGTGCACTGTCAGCACATCCCCACTCCTGCTGTATTTCTCCTGCCCTGAAGGCAGCAGGACCATGACGGCAGGTGACTACGCTCACCCTGCTCTAAGACCCACAGCAAATCTGGGGGGCACCGAGCTGCTTGGCCGTGACTTCTGGTCCCTCTTTTGCCTTGGATAGTCCCACCTGTCAGAACGGCTCCTTGCTTCCTTTAGCACTGGGCATAATCCTAGCAGCAATCAAACCTGGACCAAAGTCTGAGGGCTGAGATAAATAGGAAGCTCCATGTGCCCCCATCTTAGCTAAACCGATCGTTTTCAGGCTAGAAAGAAGGGCCTGGCTCATGCAGTTTCTCAGGGGAATGTTTGACTTGTGCTTATTCCCCATTTGTTGGAATCAGAGAGATAAAGCCACACAGTTATTGCTGTATTTTCACATCAGTAATACACAACGGTAGGCTCTAGAGACGAAACTTAATTGAGATAAAGCACATAAAAATATGAATTACATGACAGGTTGTATTGGCAGCTCATGAGAGTGAAATGAAATCCCTATTCACTCCATCTAGAATATGCCCGGTAAGCTACAAGCTAAGCTTACAGAAATAGAGTCAGAAAGTTATCAGCTCCTGCTACTTCACTAGCTGTTGCGGATATGCTGCCAGGCTTGAATTTCTGCTAAAATGCATTTAAAAGGGAAAAAATAACATCCACAATGAGAGAAGAGAGCCAATAGCAGCATGCAGATCAAAGCTTTTCTTGTGACCTGTCTTTGCCATTTCTGACCTAGCTTTTGCTCTGCTTAGATTATTTTACTCAAGGAATTAATATCATCCTAACAATTATAGTGAGCCCCCATATACAGTTATTGCTTTGCTTTTTGTTACCACAACACTTAGCACCATACACTTCTTAATACTGATGCTCCAAACTCAACATGTGGTTCAGATAAATGTGATTGCGCTCTCCTTTCTTGGTAGCCTTTCCCCAACCCATGGCCAGCAGACCAAAATGCTGGAATACAACCAGTTTTCAGGTATCGGACCATTGAGAGTGGAGAAGAAGCATCGTTATTGCTTCAGATTATACGAACTATCCAGAAAGCAAGGAACTTGAAAAGGGGGTTTGCAAAATCTCAAATTCACATATGATTTTCAACTAAAATCACTTTTCTCCCTTTAATGGGCAAATATTGATTTGTTTGCCTATGCGCTTATTTTGCATGGGTATGTGGGGTAAAGGAAAAGCACTGAAATATGTGATCACGAGTGCAAAGTGGCTGTAAAATACTATCAGATCAAAACGGCTGTGACAGATACCTGCACTGGGCTTACTATGTCTGGATAAATTATTATATGCGACTGATAGATGCTTAGATGGGAAAATACAATTACAATCACCAGCTCTTACTTACCACTTCATTTTACACGTAGATTTTTATCCAATATATTTAGGTGATTGAGGAGATATTTTCATAAGCAATAGATCACACAAAAATGCAAACAGAGGGCAAAAATATTTTGAATAAATAGGCTGGGCACCTGCACCAAAAATTAATGCACACAAATGAAAGGTTTGCTCCTGAATATGTACTTGAAGTAGCTTGACTGTTCTGAAACAGGATATGATCTTACACTGTTCTTACATTTTCAAGTTTCCTGGGGAGAAGCAATGCGCTGTGCTTTGCCTGCTAACTGACTGCTGACACGTTGAAATGACAGAACAAGGTACCCAGTCCCTTCTTCATGGATGCTCACGGAGCTGTTGCAATCTGCTAACGCTGCCCTTAGGGTTGTACAGGTAGCTCAGACACGAGAGCTAACGTGGTTCTAGATCCCCCCGCTGAGTTTGCTTGCAAAAGCTGTCACCGTTGGCTCTAATTGCGGCAACGGCAGTTTTTTTGATAGCTACCGGCTGCGTATCCGCTATGAGGAAACCTAACTCCTTTTGCACAGGCATCCGAGCTGCTGTCACACGCTCGTGCATTTAGCCCTGTCACCTTTGAGCTCGGTTTCCATCATTCCCACCATGCAGGTGAATGCGTGCGGCCAGAAAGGCCGAGTTCCACGCAGCGGGTTTCCGCACAGCCCGAGTGTGTCCGACAGACAACAACTTCCCCATCGGTGCAGCATCCCTCTTCAGCCGCTTTCCCACCACGTCCCCCTTTGCCCGCTTTTTGGCACCTGACATCACTCGCTGCGAGGCCCTGGGGAGAACCAGCAGGAAGCAACATATTCCGAAAAATTATTTTTAGCTGCTCCCGCTCCAAAGTCCCCGAGGGCCCAAGGCCCCCAGCCGCTGCGCGGCGCCGCACGCAGCCCATTTCCTGACTCCCGCGGCACTCGCTGTCACTCAGCCACATCCAACAGTCTGCGGCAAAACGCGGCTGCTCGTCTGTGGCCAAGTACGGGGGAAATAACTGCAGAGGAAATAACTTCTGCTCTCCTGACAACGCCGTGAAAGCACAAAGCAGGCTACGTTAGACCCCAAAGTCGTGAGTCTTTGAGGCTCAGAATAGCCCGTGCCAAACAATAACGATAAACGAGAATCATTAGAGCCCTGTAACCGTGTAAATTCTTAAGGGTGATGCCCTTAGTGCACTTTCCCGTAGGCAAAACTCCCGGCTTGAGACCTGCTAGCAAATGATGCTCACCGGTTTATTTTGTCACTGTACGGAGTCACTCTGTGCAGAGCCCATGTGACTTGCCTGGTCCTAAGGAAAGCTCTGCGAGGCTTGAAATACACAGAAACACTTAAAAAAAAAGACAGAAATGCATCATTCCCACGCACACACAGGGTCATTCTCCTTAATGCCAGTATTACACATCTGCAGACAGCTCAGAGCTGGAAGCAATGACAAAATCCTGAAGAAATCGGCAGCGGGGATCAAAAATAAGAGAAAGGATTCAGGAGATAGACTGCACCGATGGGAGGGCAACAGCAAATCTCTGCAGGCTAAATCTGGATAGGAAGGAGCGCAAGGAGAGTCATTTGGGGGATGAATTTTAATGCTATGATCCTGCTCTGTGAGATACAAAGGGGAAATTTCATTGAATCTGCAAAATTTGGCACCTTCACCAGATTTACAATAGGCAAAGAAATTTGCAAGAAGGCATCAGCTTGCTGTACTTCAGTTAACTAAATAGAGACATTTCTCTGCTGTTGCTTTTTTTTCTGGCAATACAGCTTCTAATTTTCTAATAAAATAAAATAAATCGAATGACAATGGATTTATTTTACAACAACAACACCCCCCCCCCAACAGACACAAAACCATCAAAAATTAATCTCTATATTCTCGAAAGGGATGGAAACTGCAATACCATATTCATTTCCATCAGCAAAAAGATTCTTTTTCTTCTGGACACAGTGTACAAAAGTGATTCTTGCTAATCTCTCTGGTTCTTGGATATATGCAAAGAATACACAGATACGGCCTAAATGAACAAAAGGCTTTTTTTGGCTTAAGATGATAATGTTTCAATGATTATAAAAAAAAGATAAGTAAAGATAATAAAGTGAAGCTGCTATCTAACAATATTCACACTGACCTAACGGGAACTCAAAATCACTACCAGTTTCTGCAGGCCTCTCTTCCGAAGGAACATTAATCACCTACAACTATAAGCCAGACTCGGTGCACCTTTGTACTTAGAGCATTGGCCAAATGCACACTAAATAAAATTCTGCAATCTCAACATACACTTGCAGAACTCATTTTGAAAAGTATGGAAAGAAATTGAGGCAAGTGCACTTCATTTTCTGAAAAAAAAAAAGGATTTTTTTAAAAAAGATTAACCTGTGATCTACCTAAAATATTTAATTCAGTCCAAAATAAAACATTGTGTGACTTTTTCAGGGTAACCATCCACGAGGAGCACTTCTCTACGAGGATGGTCACTGACTGCAGCGCCAGCTTCACCCGGCTGAGTTGGCCTCGCGCCTGTAGGACTATTTCCTGATGCCAGGTGAAGGCAAGAAGGCAAGAAGCTGGGCTGTACATTCAGAAAGGCATTTTCTGTCTGACTGAGAATGTAAGATTTTGCTTAACGTGAACGGTGCACACAGCTAAATAACACTCCTGGTAACAGCGGCTAGGGGATGTCAAAAGGCACGCACTCTGCCGTATTTTTCCTGCAAGTGCAGACGAGTGCTAGAGATTATTTTGTATTTCAGTGCTACTTCAATCATTGCAAAAAGCATCCTCCGACCTGACCCAGCTTCCACCGTGGACACAACTACACCCGCCGGGTCCCTGCTCCCATTTCCCACGTTGACGGAAGGAAACATCCTGAGGGTGGTGGTAGGGTCACGGCAAAGAGACCCCTTTGCAGAAGCTCCCCACGCCGTCCTAGCCAACCAGTTCCCGCTACACCGGGCTCTGTGCATGCCTCAGGTCCCAGGTGACGCCGTTTTTCCTTGCCAAGGGATTCTATCATGGTTAAGGTCAAACTTTTACTAGACAAGGGGCCTCCTTGCTTTTACGGCACGTTGTTATTTCCCTCGCAACCGCTTGCCTTGCAGTATTGCTTTATCTTCTAATTGTTTCTGCAGCAATAAATAAATGCATATCAAGCACAAGGACCCAAGGCGCTAAGTCCCCAAACCCCTTTTCTGATATTCTTACTGATGCAAATTCATACTATTTTGCAAATCTCACCTGAAAGAACAGATATCAAGAAGCAGCACATTCAGCAAATAGAAAATAAACACGCATATACATGTGGCTGATTCTTTCCCTTCAAAGAGCCAAATCTTATCACCCTAATGAAATTCTGAGCAGTGGCCTTTCTTTCAAGGTGGAATAATTAGGAATCAATTACTTTTTACACCAAAGCACTCACTACCCTGTAACCATTTTGTAATTGTGAAGCAGTGACATTGTCATTTTTATGTAGTTACAGTGAATTACACAATCTTTTCAATGGAGTTACATTGGAAAATTACATACGAATTTGCTCATATTAAGACCTGCAGCTTAAGAACTCAATCTGAAACAACTGATGACTTGGAATAGGCTCTAAAGATAATACATAAAGCCTTGCAAGTACAAAGAGAGATGGAAAATGTTCCTCAATAAATCAAAATGTTATCACTGTTATCATTTAATGTAAAATGGATACACACTAGTGAATTATTTCAATTACTCCATTTGATTGGTGAGCTAAAGAAAAAGAGCAACTGATGAAAAGGTGGTGAAAACCTAACAATATGCAGAATTTATGAACCGGCCTCAGAAACCCATCACCAAATGTGACCAGCCTGTACCTGCGAAATCCGATGGATGTTTAACATTAAATGGAAAAACTTCAAATCGCTAATTTAGTTCACAGTGTGCCTCAGAGGCCTGAGGAATTGCACATCTTTAGAAGGCCTATATAAGGCTTTGAAGCTAAAGTTGAGCGAGGTTTTAATTTTTACTTGTGGCACAGCAGCGGGATGCAAAACACACCTACGGCGAGGCTATAACAGCAAGTTTTCATGTTTGACTGAGCCAAACAACCAACCTAGGGGCCGGGAAGAATAAAAAGGGCCTTAGCCCAGCGCGGCGCAGGAGTAAACCCTTCAAAGGGGCACCCCACCTGCGTGCGGCACGCGGAGACGCGCGAATCCGAAGGGGGCTGCCGGATTGGCAGAAGATGCTGACAGGGAGAATTTCTTAGCCTACAGGAGGTCGATAACTCTGGAAAAGTTCAAAACTGCGAGGCCGATAAATAGGAGCCGAACCTGAGCAAAGCTTGCGTATTAATTGCAAAGGATTACTGAAATATCCCGCAAAATCTAATCCTCCTGCAACCCAGCTACAGAATTAAGCCTACCTAGCAGAGCAGTACAGAAAGAAAACCTTAATGTTTTGAAAGGAAATTTTATGTTTTTCCCCTGTGGATAGAAAACTCTTGTTTCTTTAAGGACGAACTTAAAAAAATAAATACAAAACCTAAATAACTATTTGAATTTTTTGCATTTGCACATATGCTGTTTTTTCCATTGAAAATGCTGTTTTTTCCATTGAGAGCACAAAGGTTTTCAGAAATACAATCTTTTTAGTAAGGGTCCTGAAAGCTCTTTAAAATGCAACTGGATATATCCACCATCCTCCTCATTAGGCAGTGTGCATCAGTCACTCATTTTCATGAGAAAGCAAGGTTTTTAGGAACACAACTTTCACTGCAACTAATCTAAAACCATCAAGGTCATTTGTGTGCATCTGTTCGCAGGTTTATCCTTTCCAGGGTCTGTCTTGGCACTGCAGAGTCGCCACAAGCCCTTTGCTCTACGGAGACGGTTATTTTGGGCCAGAATCAGCTAATGCTGAGGCAAGAGTTCAGCCTCTTTCTCACCGGAACGAGACTGTCACCCTGGCTGTCTCCTGCCCCGCAGGCTCCAGCAAATGTGTCGTTCACCTTGCCAAAATAAAAGCACACTTTATTCCTTAATTAGAAATGAAAGTTGGAAAAATAAGAGCTAATTACAAAGAAACTCATTTAGCCGGGACATTATGAACAGGGCTGATAGGGGAGAACGATGATTTAATTAGAGTTTGAAATATTACCTAGAAAGTGCAGATCTGATTTTCTTTTTTCTTCTTTTAAGGTTTTCTCTGAGAATGGCTCAAGCCCTGCATTACTTGAGGAAATCTTTTGCCCCTCAACGTCAGAATGAGATCTACAGAAATGCACCGAAACATTCGCTACATTTTCCACTGCCCATGCATCTCGTGAACAAGATGACAGCTCAATTGTAATGTTGCCTTATTAAAACATTTTGTTTGGATTTATTGCCCTTTTCAACCTTGCACAGTCTCGATGAACTTAGATCTCAAGCATTTTTTTTTTCCAGAACAGCAGACAGAAGCATAACTGTGTTTTCTTCAACTCATTCAGCTCCGCCTATCAGTTTATGAGGGGTCCACCTCAATATACAAACCAAAGAACCTTCCGAAGCTGTCTGCCCAAGGCCAAGGATGCAATGCATTAACATAAGCACAACACCAGAAGTTTCACAGCAAATTATGCCTTAGCTGGATCTGAAGAGGTATCCATCAAACATACCAAGGTTGCTGAGATGCTTAGGGTGTTCCATCTCTTGATAACATGTGTTTGGAACTTATTTTGAAATTCATGAATGCTACGATGGGACAGGTCAATGAGTAAACTGAGCACTAAGTAGTCTGCTCTGAACTGGTGTCACGGAAAGACGGGAGGTGGGAGTGAGTGACAAAATGCACTTCACTCGTGGGAAATAAATAGGAATAGGTTTTATTGATAATGACAATGGTCTCACGAGATTCTATGGCAAGGTCACTTACTATTTACTGCATGGAGGTTCAAGATACATACAGAATTACCAAGGACACCCTCCTGTTGGGTCACGAGGTTCAGACTGGACCCCTTGCTTTCCAAACTCCTCCTGAGAGGAGTCCGCATGCGGCTGGATCCAGTCCTAGTCCCAGAACTGGGCAACGGTTTATGTCCAAGGGATTTGTGCACAGTTACAAGGTAAAGTTTACAAGTGCAGAAAGAGAAAAGTAGGCTATCGTCAGTGACCACGAATCTGTAGCGCGAAGGATCTCTCAACCCCAAGTGTCCTTGAGAGGCTCCCTGCTCAAGGAGATCCCAGCGTGCAGCCTGCTACCATGCAAGGAGAGCTCAAGGGGCTCGCAGGCTGTCCTCGTATTTTGGGGATAAGATGATTGAACGACAGTCATTCCTTCAATTCAGAAATGACTGTTGGCTGGTGTATGCACAGTTAGCCTTATCTCCCCATCAGAACAAGGCCATCAGGACCGTTATTGATGGTTAATGTCTGTGTAGGTGAAGAAATCAGAGAGGCAGCTCCCAGATCAGATAATGTGGTAGTTGACACCTGAGCAGGGCTGTGTGTGAGAAGTCAGGCTGAGCTGGGGCAGGAGCACATCCCTCACAACTGGGTAATGGCTGAATTCAAAAACGATCCTGTTTCCATGGGCAAGATGTCCAATAATAAGGTTATCTTGCTTAAAAAGTTGTTAAAGAACAGCACAATTGGGAAGTTCCTGAATGGAAATCCTTGTCATTTTCAGTGCAAGAGTTTTTAAGCCTGCAAATACTAGTGTTTTTGCCATTCTCCAATTAGTTTGGTGCAGGCAGGCAAAAGCAAAATCAGGACTAGCACAGTACAATGTAGCTTGGCATAGAAGAGAAGTTACGTTTTTTTATAGGCTAACAACTCATCTTTTCATGACTTTCACCTTTCATGTTGAAATCTTGAAGAACTTTGTAAAAAAAAAAATCATTACTGTAACTTCAGATCTCTGGGAGATACCACAGGAGAGAATTATTTCTATTTTACAGGTGGCTAAATTGAAGAACAGAGAAGCCATGACTCATCTAAGGCTGAAAAGAAACTCCTATATTGACTTTCACCCCTTGGCTTTAACTGACAAAGTGCGCTCTCTCCCTTACGTCCCAGAGTAAATCAGAGCAGCTTTTTCATTAAGTTTCAGACACGTCTCGTCCACACCGTTGTCTGCTGGTCGTGGAAAACATAATGAAAAGGAAACCAGGCTTGCATATGTACCAAAGTCACCTCAAATTTTCAGTTTTGTTTTAATACTTGTGAGAGGTATATTGTCAAAAAGATTATATCTTTTTTTTTTTTCTTTTTTAATTACCCAAGAGCACTTGTCTATAATACAGGCTCTGGCATGAGCAGTTGCAGTAAAACTCACTGGCAGACTCCTAGCCAGAGGCACTGGTGACATTGCCTGCTCCCTGCATCCGGACTGACTCGCTGCTGCCTGTTTCCTTCCCTTCTGCAGCGCGTCCTCACGGGCATTCGCAGTTTGGGGTGAGAAACAGCACAAACAGGCCAGACCTCCACGCAGCAGCCTGGCCAGGCTGCCGGATCCGGCAAATCCATAGAGCTTTACCCCTTCACAAACTATTGCACGAGGTATTACTGCAATACCGACAATGCACAAGAAATGGCAATCTAGGCCTTCTCTCCACACCAAAGCTGAGGCACCAAGCACATCACTGTGGCACGCTCGTTAAACTTCTCTTCTCCTGCAAGTTTGCAAACTGCTGGCCTGATTCCACCTCCTGTGCAGACCACCCAGCTGGGTAGCGCTAGAAGGGCTGTTTTTATCCTGTCCTGCTACTCTTCCTCCTGCGAAGGGCAGTAAACATTACAAACACAAACCAAAAATTAAAAAAAAAGGGACAGAGATAGCCCTAAACAACATTATTTTAGAGATGACACGACCCCCACTTCACCACATTTCAAAAAGCTTTAAGCCTGTCTTATGGATAAACTATTATCTTTTGGTCTCCTTTTTGATGTTGCTGTGGAGTACCTTGAGGACACTTGGTAATAAGGCACCCTGGGTTGTACTCCATTGTTCTGTATTCCTATGTATTATTAACACCCAAAGCCAAATGAATAATGAAATCACGAGTTGAGAAATTACATTTTCTTCTTCCATTGCCTGCTTATTCTGACATAAGCAACTTATTAATTGCCTTCTTTTTATGATATGGTTTTCTGGTCAGTGCAAAGGAATGCATACAGTATTTAACACTACCTCATGGCTGTCTTAAAGGAAGGATTTGAGGTAGAAACTTTTAGCAGACAAAGTTGCCTGCTGGATATCATAGTAGCTCGAGGTTTTTGCATACATGGCTAACAGCATTTTTTTTTAAATGAAGCAATCTGTAAATTAGACCTTTCCGGCTCACTTCTGACTGGCAAAAGCAGCGCAATTGCCTGACAGATGCGCGTTTCCAAAGATGCAAGACCAGGAGGGCCACCTATAACAGCATTTTATGCTGCAAAACAAGTATTGTGCCAAGCAGTTAGTGAAAAACATACCATGAGAACAGATTTTGGATGCTGTTCCCAAAGAACATTAAAGTTCATCTCCAACTCCAAGCTTGGTTTCTTTCATATTTCCCCTTTTCCATCACACTGTGTTATTTAAGACTAATTTATAGCTCCAGGCTTTCAAGTCTCATATAGAAATTGGCTGGATGATTTTGTTATCGAGAACATAAATACTTTTATTGGAACCAGGATTTCATGCAGGATGTTTCATCTGTAATGCAGTTAAGAAGGTAGCTGGAAAAAAGCGACATTTGTAGAAGGAATATCTGCAAAAATATTCTCCCAAATTCTACTTGCGAATTTAAATTGGTCTTGTTACAAGCACAGCAGAGACTTTTAGGGTAAGATGCTCTCCCTACTGTCCAGCTGCATAACAGAGGTATTACTGATCCCTGGAATATGACTGCCCCAAACCCAGGAATCAGTTTAGTGGCAAAAAAACATTTTTGGCCTGCATTTGGGTAAGGTATGAGAGAGGACCAAGTATTTCCACGTATCACTGACTCAAAGAGGGAATGCCCAGGCTGGATCAGCTACCAAGCAATCACTCTTAACTCTAGGCAAATGTAAAGATTTTACATATTGAAATCTAAATAATAAGACCACAACTACTATGTTTATAAAGAGATGTACAGTGATGAAAATAAAAATGCCACGTGTAGATAACTGTAAATACTAGTTTGTCCTAATGGAATTCCTCTGTTTGTTCCAAATTCAAAGTTAACACATTGCTTACACAGCCCTTGCAACTGGGATCCAAATTTTTGATATGACATTCTAGTACTATTCGGAAAGCTGACCTGGTCATAAGTATATGTCCATTTTCTGCCTGAGATAATGGTCAGGACCTCGCTTAATCTTTTCCTATAGGATTTCCTCTGACTTGCAAATGTGGAACTTAATCTAGATAGCAAGTTATAACACTTCTCCCCAAAACATTCCTCCTTCTTTCCCTTTTTCACTGCAGTAACACCAATGAGACACGAAATTGTCACTTATGAGTATGCAAAGCCTTTCTTCTTCCCTCAGGTGAATCAACTGCAATGGGATCCTTGGGACTCTGAGCTCAGCAAGGGAAAACTCGGGAAGTGTCCAGCTACTAAAGAGCCGTTCCTTGCCCTTCTCCTGTGTAAATCCAAAATACAATTCCTGAAAAGGGGGGTAAAAAAGCTTGAAAGAGAGATAAGGTAACCAAAGAGAACTTCAGACGGGTTTCTAGCCCAGAAAACCAAGCATAGGCACAAGTGCACGCCACTTGTCACGCCAGGTTCATTCAGCCATTGCAGACCTTCGTAAGACACTTCCCTAATTAACTGCTAGATTTTATTTAATTAAGATCACACCTGTAATATCACATTACAGCATTCACAGACTTCTTTGACTAGAAAATATTAGGACTGCAAGTGCTTTATTTCTTAAGTTATCGGCTCGTTTTCACTACACACTGGTAATGCCTCATGGGACCACATTCTGGATGCTGTTGCACTGCTGTAACCTGTAATTAGTTTAGTTTAAAAATACACTACTAAAATCAGAGCCTTTTAAAACTTTAACCCAGCACTGGGGCTATAAACATTGACAGAACAAAAATTATATGAACTTTATGCAGTAAATATGACTTCTATCGACTCCTTTATATGAGGAATGTTGTCTAGAAAGCACTCAATTCTGATGCCTCTTGAGATAGTATATTTATTTTCCCATTAACTAGATATTTTAGAAGAATTTTACAGTAGCTAAAACTGCTATACAGATATCAATAAAAATTACCAGAGCAAGAGACAGATATCTCAGGAATTTATATGAAAAAAACGATGCAATGTTTTCACAGTGAAAATGCAATTGGCCCAAGAAATCTTCAAAGTCAAAAAGTGGAGTTAGCTGCCCAATTACTGTTGAAAGCTAACAGGCATCTGGCACCTCTGTTTCCTTGGAAGATTCTCTTTTAAAGTCTGTTATAGTTACTCCAGCAATGACAGTTTTAAGCACAGACTATATATAAAACCTTGACCTCTACTCTTTATTTCTTGGTTTTCTTCACTAGCTACAGGTGTTTCCCTGATTGAATTCCTTTTAAAATATGATTAGCAACGCATTTTCTATTAAGTCATTAGTGTTTCTGGAGCAAACAGATGCAAAATGATGCAAAATTAAAGCCATGGTCTGTATCCCCATGCCATCACACTCGCTACCCGTTCTAATGTTGCTGGATGCGGGAGTTGGGCAAGCCAAAGGAACAAGTTTCCCTCTCCCTTTTCTTACAAGTTGTGGTGCCACCAAAGGATGAAATGCAGAAGCAAAACCATTACACGCTAGCCTAGATTTTGTCTCGTTTACAGTTTAATCAGAAGGCAACGAATTAACTTACTTTGGGTGTTTTTCATATATTCCAAAGCTGAAGGTCAGTAATGTTCCTAGGTGGGTCATCTTCAACCGTGTTGCTGAATATGCAGAGTTACCTATGTGCACTATGTTAAATCAGAATCTACTCTTTCACAGTCTTATCCATGCTAAGTCATGTGGCTAAACCACAACTTTAAGCCACAATATACGCCTGCATTGCCTGGCACAACATTTTTGGAAAAGGAGCTTGTGCAGTCTACTCATTTTATGTCTTTCAAGCACTTAAGTTTTATTTCATCACATTGCACCACACAACCCTTACTCTAGCATGAGATGTTCTATTCAAAAAATGTCAGTGAAATATGAACCCGTTACTTCTAGTACTGAAAAACAAAATGCATTTGGCAAATCTAACAGTGGGTTAAATTTGCCTGAAATTCCGGTTTGAAGTATGTGGAAGGTTTATCTATCTGGAAGTGCCAATGACATTTTCATTACACATTACTTTTTCCTTTTATCTTCAAACTCAATTGCCATCTATTCCATTTTGAAAATTGAGAAAATTAACCATCAGAGATCAAACCAGTATCTTTAACAATATAAGGACTCATTTTTAATAGAATTTCCAAAACAGTCTTTTTCACTTTAAAATTAGAAATTAACAAATAATTGCTTTCCAGTTTGCAATTTTATAACATATTTTTGTTTGCTTAAAACAAATGAAATACCCCACCATAACAATGACTGACAAAAAAGAGCTAGAGAAATTTCCTCAAAATTCATCCTTTTCTATCTATTAAAATTTAATAGGATAAAAAGAACCATAGTCACTTTTCCAGGAACCTGCTCTATTATACAGTGAAATTTCATCAGTATTGAAATAATCATTCCAATGGGAACTTGGGCAGCCAGAACTGACGGACACTATTTTAATTTCATCTTTGTTATGAACGAAGTGCCATTAGCATTCTCCAAAGCTCAGTCAAGTCTTCAATGCTTTGATTATGAACTGAAAGGAAGAGCCACTGAATTTGCTCCAACACCTCAAAGATCTGCACGAACGCAGTCCAGGATACGATCAGTGAGCTAGTGCCAGGTTTAGGAAATGCACATATTCCAGGCTCCACAAGCAAAAACTCTGCACATGCTTCGCTGTTTGCTACGCTGAGGGGTTAGCTTACATAATTCACACTGTGCAATGCAGTAGCTTTACTGATTAGAGATATTAGACAATTAGGGGATGACAATTTGAAGGTTGCAGTGCTGAACTGCTTACATTTTATAAAATGATTTCATCACTGGGGCAGCAGTATAAGAGTATATAGAAGACCAGTAATTTAAAATTAAAAGGAAAGAGAATATTGATTGAGAAAAACAGAAGAATTAGTAGTACTACAGAGACAGAATTAATTTCAACATGCACTGTGCAATTTATAAAAGATTATGATCTAGATATCTTAATTCTCCCAAGGTTAAACTGATCCTTGAAATTAGTTCCAGTTAGACTTTCATAAAAGTACCCATGGGCGGTTTTAAATCATACACTCATTTCCCCAAAATTTTTAAAAGTTTTTAAGTATGAGAATTTAATTCATTAGTTAATATTTGCAAGTTATTCTTAGTTCTACTTCAATATACGCTTACCAAGATATGTACCAAACTCTAGGATATGAAAAGCTGACTTTAAAACACTTCAGAAAAAAAATCTGTCTTTTTTCAATCCTTTATTACTTAGAAAAAATCAGCTGTGAATTATTCATAATTCCTGGTTCTGTATAATACAGGGGGAATAATATGTTAGCTAATGTTCCAGGCTGCCCAGAGAGGCTGTGGAGTCTCCTTCCCTGGAGATCTTCCAAACCCACTCAGATGCCACCCTGTGCCACGTGCTCTGGGTGTCCCTGCTGGAGCAGGGGGTTGGACTAGGTGATCTCTAGAGGGCCCTGCCAACCTCAACTATTCTGGGAGTCTCTGGTTTTTTAATCTATGACATAGTAGGCTGGCATAGAGCGGAGTTTTCGTTTTGAGCAGCAGACAATTAAACAGAAGGGTGAAAATTACAAAAATATATGTTGAAAAACACATTTTTAAAATATATTTCAAACACAGAGCTGTTAGTTTCAACCTAGAGTACTTTGTTTTTCATGAGGAAGACATTTTTTTCCTTGATAGTTGTTCTCTATTTCTTACTCTCTCTCTCTTTTTAAAACATTTTTCTCCTTCCTTTCTTTCTCTGCCTTGTTTGCTGCTTTTTTTTTATTAGGCAGAGTTCCAGAAAAGACTGATGTTTATTTATATTTGTAAGGCAGGATGCCACAGTTTGTTCTGGCTTTGACTGCTTGTCTACATGACAGACGAAAGATGATCAAGCAGTGAAACAGAAACCTATTATTAAGAGCCTTAACAGAGATGAACCAACATATTTTCATTGACAAAACCAGATACTTCATTGATCAGATGAAAAAAAAAATCTTGTAGGCACATTGCAGTTCCTCTCCCCACCTCCAACATTTTGCTGTTTACACTTAGTGTCTGGTTGCTGTGGTTAGCATGCAGACCTTGCCCATACCCCTCTTCTCACCGGGTTTGCATACCAGCAACTTCATCCTCCGGAGAGTTATTTTAATGTTACATTTTTTGGAGACATCTGTCCCTTGCATCAAGCCAAAACAAACAAACAAACAAAACCCCAGAAAGTCCCCAGGCTGCCCCAGCCCTTTCTGGGATTTCCCTTTCATTCACCATAGCTTCAGTCCCTAAATGCTCCTGGATATCTGCTACCTCAGCAGTGCTTCAAATTCAGCTTCTCCTCCTGTAGCTTATATAACTGAAGCGGGGGAAAAAAAAAGGAAAAATAAAAAGAAGGGAAAAATAAACCATCTTAGGCTCAATCTGTATTCAGACTGAGACAAAGGAGATATCCTGTCCCTAAAGCACCTGCACAACCTTCAGCTCTTCTCTAAATGCCCCTGCAGCACACAGCTATAGCACGGACGGCATCGACACAGGTGAGACGAGCATCAGAGATCAGACTTAGCAATCACCAAGGCAAATCCTGGCCCTACACATCTGTCTGGCTTCTCTTAAGTCAACTTTTACCTTGCCTTATTTTTCCCCCGATGACAAAAATGTAAAAGGGGAGTGAATTTGGCCCGTTTGAGCACATTCATGAGAATACTCTTGCACTAAAAAGTAGACATTTTCTCACTTCTTTATAATAAGTGTTCACTATTCTGAAAATTCTGAGGAGCTAACATATGGTTCTTATCGCATTAACAATTCAAGGCAGTTAGTAGCCTCGAAAATGATGTCACAACACCAAATCATAGCGTATTAGTGCTGAATACTAGTTTGACTGAGAAGTGGTCCTTAAAAAAAAAAAAAAAAAGAAGAAGTATTTATTAAATACCAGAAAGTCCTAGCCCTGCCATGGCTGAATCAGGAAGATCCATGAATGAACATTTATGTTCAACCACTGACATGCTTAAAAACTCCTCGGAGATGTGGAAATATCAGAGCTGACCCCCTCTCCTTGTGAAGGTAACTTGGTGATGAAAGGAAAATTTGGAAGAAAACGGGGGCTTTCGCTGTTATATGGTGGCTGTAGGACACATTCTCTAAAGGCAGAGTGTGGCGTGACAATTTTGGGGACCTAGAGCTCTAACAGTTTCCTAGACTTTTCTCTTTGATGATTAAACTCAGACTTCACTGCACAGCAACTGCTACCAGCGAGTGTCTATCTGCTGGTGACCAAGACAGGGCTTTCCTGATAACAACATTTGGAAGAAAAATCTTCTCCGTGATCCTGGGTTGCCTACAGTCCTCTATGCAGCAATTTCAAACCGAAGTTGACAGTGATGTCTCTCTTTTTTAGTTACTGTAAATGACAGTGGCTTGTTGGTGAACATCAACATGCATCAGATGAACATGCAACATGAAGCATCAGATACGTGAGAGGTGATAAATTTCAAAAGCTATTTTAGTTTTTCTCCTTAATAAACACAGTGAAGCTTTTACTTTGCTTTCATGTCCAAGCTTGCCTGTTTGCTAAATGCACACTAGTCCAAAACAGAAACAGAAGAATCAAATACAGACATCATAAGCCATCACTCTCCATCTTCCAGCGGCCCCGGAGCAAGTACAGCGTGACAGTTGAAAGGGAGTTAATGAAATGCTGTGGGCTCTTGGTTCTTTAAAAGGAAAAAAACAGTACTAGAGGGAACCTGAAAACTTTTGCTAAACATCAAAGTGTTCTGCAGTTGCCTGTGCTACTAATGTCTTCCCAGCACACGGACGGACTCTGATCATTTCTCCTCAAGACAGAAATAATGCTTAAAATCAATTGTCGGCAGCAACACGAGGCATTTCTTAGAAGGAATTATAGACGTTTCAAGGGATAAATTGTCTAGCTGCCTCAGCATTTCGATTTACGTGTCCATCTGTATTGAATAGAACCTCATCAGTAGCATCTGGAGTCACCCAGCACAATCATGCATTCAGCTGCATTGCTCCACAAGATCCCTGTTTGCTGGGAATAGTGCTTCCAAACGGAAGGAGGGGGCTCTGATCCCGCTCAGCAGCCCATTTGGTCCCGATGTTGTGTTTAGGCATTCTAGCCTGAAGATAAATCATTCTGGCTGCACGCATCTCTTGGGGATTTCCTTAATCCGTATGGACTGCTGTGTCACCTGCTACCAAAGGCCACCTAACTTTGTCCTCAACCTCTCCCAATATCTGACAGATTATTATATTTTGGAAGTCGATCCTTTCAGCTATGGGCACCCGGATTAAGAAAACTCTGTCCATAAAAGGAGAATCTAACTTTATAATTTCAACTATAATTAAACGATCCTCAAGGAATCAGAAGACAATATTTCTATAAAAAATCAGTTTAGCGGACTTGGATCTGAAGCTCGAGGTGGTCTTCATGTCTAAATTTGGAGTTGAAGTACCTAAACCGAGCTTAAAAATGAACCCAAACGTTCAGTTATGGAAACTTGCATCATGACACAAAAAAAATGCTGGTTTAAGATACAAAAGAAGAACTTTTTTCTTTTTTTTTTTCTGATGAAATAGAAAGATGAAATTGTTTTCTCTAAAAAGAAAAAAAAAGGAGCAAAACAGCGCCAAGCTCAAAGCACTGCCTCTGTATAATGCATGCTTACAGGATCTTGAAAGGCAACCGACATCTTAAGAAATAGCAGGAGCATAAAAACTCGACTTTCTCATTAACCCCTCCACTCACTTAAAAAATTGTAACAACATCCCTTAACCCTAATTCATAGCAAGAGAAGCATTTCTGTTAACTAGAGTACTAGTGAGTGCAATGGAATGATATTTAATGATAAGAAAACTGCTTTTTCATTGCTAAATTTTTGTTCAAGAAACAAAGTGTGGTTTTTTACTATTTTAAAAAATCCTCTTAACTTATGGAGTTTTAGCTTTTCTCTTGGCTGTATGTTCAGCCTACAGTCTGAACTTTTAATCCTTGAAAAGGTTTTGAAATTACAGCAAATTCTCATTTAGTTACTGCACGTAAGAAAATTCCTTCTCCGAAAGGCAGAGATGGCAATAGTGAACCGTAAGCCGGTGGAGGATAGGCACTTTGTTTTAATTACAATCTCCTAATGAAGCAAATAAGGACTAAATCCTTGCAATTAATAGAGTATACTGGCATTTAATAAATGCTGTAAGTGGATGCTGTAAGATAATGAATAAGTAAGATCGCACTAATGGCCCATTTTTAGACGGTGTTTGTAATGTGATAAAAGACTGCGTGGTGCACAGTGCATATGCGCTGCGTTTGTGTATATCAATGTATGTGTAAATACATACATACACAGAGATGGCTTTTCCTAAAAAGCATTAACACCTTTAGGCCTTCTTTTCAACCACTAGTAAACCCTTAACATTATATAAATAATGTTTATAAATATAGTAATATATAATATAATATTATTATTATTATATTATATATTATATATATTATATAAATGTAAATAATGTTTATGTTTATAAATAAACATAAAATGCCTTTCTTTGTCATTAAGATAGATTTCAGTTTAGTCATCTGAGCTGTAAGACACAAACCTATGGACGGATGCAAGATTTCTTGTTATTGAGTCAGGTTACAAGTACTGCAGCAGATACGGACACTGCAACCCTTATGCTAAGAAGCCACACCAGGATGTCACACACTCTTCCAGACGAACCCAGAGACATCCATGCATCCATGCGTTCGTCTAACGCATTTTAGAATTACATCTGCCTTTCTAAGGACAACATGACGCAGGCAGCTCCTAACTGCAGTGCGAACAGCTATGGGGTGCAGACCCCGCTCGCATCCGATCACTTTCAGCTAATGAGTTCCCATGATACAGGCTACATTTTGCTTATACATTACTGAATATCTAACCTTACACTTTCATGGTCAAAGCCCGTTTAATTTTTATCTCTGTGAACTTCCGTTCTTTCTGAAAAGCAAGCAGTTCCTTCCTTGTACTGAGGGCACCTTCAACACTGCACCAACAGCAAACTTCCTCATACAACCTTGCCTCTCACTGATGCTTCTGAGAGTAAACAAGAACAATTCCAAGAATTCTTGAGGAATGAGACTAGCTAAAGCCTTCCAGCAAACCTGTCCTGGTCCCTCTTCAGCATGTCTTCTTGCCCTCTTCAATCTAGCCATTTTATTCCCTGATTTATTCAATTTAGATAACGTGCACTAAGCTGCATCTCCTCTAAGTAATAGTTTCCAAGCATCAGTTGTGTTAACCAACTGTGAGTAGATGATATCTACCGTGGTTTTTGAATTTGGAAAATCAAAATTACTTGTGTTCTGAAAATAATAGCTTAAAACCTACGTTTGTTGAAAATGTCCTTGTTGACCTCTTACTTCCCTTTTTCCACCAAAATATTCAATTGTGATCAGTGATCTAAAGCAATGAGTTTTTAGAAATTAAACACATTTTTTTTTTTGTCTTTCACTGACAAAAGTCAGTTTTCTATCTAGTGATGATGTAGTTTCCACCTTACAAAAACTACCGTAATGTACCCAGAAAAATCTTGAACTTCAACAGAAAAATCTTGAACTGCCATTAAAGGAATAATTAGAATTACTGAGGGATAGGCAGAATTTGTCATGCTTTTACTAACGCAAGTGAAATTTGCGTCGCATTATTGTGGCCGTGCGCCTTCCCCAGTTTTCTGGCGTTCTCGCTGCTCGGCATCCACGTCGGCAGCACAGTGAGAGCCGCCTTTGTTTCTCCTGCCGTAGCTGACTGGAGCTATCAAGAGACACAACCGTTTTCAGCAGAGCTTTATCTTGTACTCCCATGTTCCCGTGTTGTGACACTTCGAGGAACAACCGTGACATTTTGTTCAGATTGGAATCATTTTGCTTCTTTTAAGTAGCGCTGAGTCGTACGGCGTGATTTTTTTTTTTTCCCTTCTGCATCCTCATACAGCCATGCCAGACAGTGCCTGGTTTGTTATGAAGTAGTGTTTCCCTTCCAGGCTGTTTCCTGTGGTGATAACAGAACAGTTCTCCGCGTTATCCATGGAAATATCACATGATATTGAGAACAAGTAATTGCTTCAATGCAAGCAGTTCAAATAATTGCTTAAATGTTTCGGATTTGGAATTGCGTTTCCGCTGCTCCGGAGGCTAGAACAGAAGCTCCTCTCGCTCTGGGGATGCGAGGTGGCTTGTATGGATTTACCTCAACAGACATCGCTATTTTCATCAACAACAATAAAAAAGGGCAGAGAGAAAGAGGCAGATAAATACGAGGACGTCCCTTAAGGAGGGCTTGCGGATGTTCCGTTTCAGCCGGCTTTGTCTCCGCCTGGCTCTGAACCCCTCGCCCTGCTCGCAAAACCGTCTCCTGAGCACCCAAGGACAAAACGCCCGCGGATGCAGGATGCTCCGGAGCTTGGCAGGTGGCTCCACGTATTCCTTTGCCAGGGAAGCAAACTCCTAGCAGAGGAGGGCTGTTATCATTCTCACTTTAGTCGTTTTCATGATCTTGGAGCGAAATTAAGTTAAATAATTATTCTAGAAGATACATGCCATGAGCCAGAGCTCTACTTATCTTCTCACTCAGCAGAATAAAATAGCATCATGCATTGCTAACAGAGTTTTATAAGGCACTACATTACTACTGCTGTAGCCCTAACAGTCTAAGGAGATAAATGTGAGCAGACCATGGGTATAATCACTATGATTTGCTGGCCAGGTTGCTACAGGTAAAAACTGGAGAAGATTTTAGGTCCTTCTTTAGGTCTGAAAAATGCACACACATTAAAAAGAAAGAAAACCTCTGTAATACGCGCCTAAGGATAAAACAGGGAAACACAAACACCAGTGTGCATTAAATAAGAGCTAATTAAAGTTACCAAAGATACAGCTGAAGTGAGAAGTATTTAAAGTGCTGTAGTATTTTAAAGGCCAGAAACAAAGAGAAAAAAGAAGAAATACCACAATCTTTGATGGGTCAGAACATGACTTGGCATAACACCGATTTGTCACCCTACATTGTTTCAAGATGGGATGAATCGTTTCAAATACCATCGCCTGGAGGACTCGATTTTCCTTTATTCTCAACAAAAAGCCGCACGCAGACCTAATCGTCGGGTTCAGCATGGCGCAGTTTATACAGATCAGCGCTCAGGCAGACAGGGTTTCTGCTAGGGCTGTTAATTCACTTTCTATTCTTTTCACACTTCAGGGTTTTGGTTTGGGGGCTTTTTTCTTAACTCCTTTCATGTTCATTTGTTTTCATATTTCTTAACTTGCCAACCATGCAAGACATTTCTCTTGGGTTTCCCGAGACGCAAGGGGGTTGTACTCGCAAGAGCTCAGACACCCAACAGGTGATTTGGTGCATGGCAAGCGGTAACTTTAGCCGAAATAGCTCTTTCTCATCCCTTCTACCTCCACAAATAGAGGGATGCATCTTGGGGCGACCCTTGTTCATCGTCCCCATAGACCCAGCTCAAGCTGCTCAGGTGCCCGGGTGACCTATTCTCGTTTATGAGCGAACACCAGAGCCACCAAGGGGGTTTATAACGGGGTGATGAACTCTCTTCCTTCTCCCCGACATCCCATCCCAAACTGGACTCGGGTGATACCAAGGCTGGCAACACATGTCCAAGCTGGGCTAAGAGCTTTGGCTGGTAACCGCACGCAGGGTGACCCGACATCCCGACGGCCTCTTAGATGAGATGACGTGAAACGATACAACGCATCGGGGGAAGAAAGGAAAACCTCAAGACCAACTATCTGCCGACAAGCCCCATGACAGCCACCCTATCCCATCACAAAAGAGTGTTAGAGATGAAAGTGAGCAGGCTGCCACGCGCTATATATTGTGTACCTGGTGATCACAGCAGTCTGTCTGCTCAAATCCCCTTCTGCAAGCCCTCTCTGAAAGGCTGCGGAATTGCTCTTCATTTTGTGCTTCTATAAGCATTTGTTTTATCATTATTGACACCAACAGTAAGAAGTTAAACGTACAAATAGGAAGAGAAATACCTAATGAGGCTATCTGCCACGGTGAGAGACAAATTCCGAACTCATGAAAGAAATATTGAATGGCAACTTAAAGAACTCCCTCCTTTTCAAGTGCTGCTTAATAGCCATATTTTATAGCAGCTCCACTCTCCAACACATTTGTTAAAAATATATGTTTTTATTGCTAGGTCCTACTTAGATGATAAATAAGAATGCTTAACAAAATCAATAATGAATTACCAAACAGCTGTCTTGCTTTACTTAAACTGGACTGCATTATGGCTGCGCTCCTCACGACACTTCATCATGGCACTTAGCTCAAATTTAAGCACATGATTTGCAGCACTGGCTTAAGTAGGTCTTGTAGTGGGACGTATGTGCCACTGCTCAGGTGCTTACAGTCAAACATATGCTCAACCTCAGCGAATGGGAAGCAATTCCAAATGGGAATGTCTTGCTGAGCCGTGTCTTGAGGACGCAGTGTGTTCTGGATCCAACACCATTATTTTGGTGGCTCTTTAAATGGCTTTACACAGTGCTTAGCCAACAGGCACTTAATCCAGAGGTGAGAAAAAGGCAATAACCCTGGAGGCTGTACGGGCTGTAAAGATTTCAGAGGTAGAAAGTCATCTTTTGCCCTAGGGAGTGGACTGCAAAGGGCTGACGGGGATTTTATTAGCATTTTTAATTAAGCATTTATTTGAGCCCTTTATTTGGCACTGTATCAATTTGCCATTAGTTGTTTCGTTATTTAATTAGTGTGCTTAATTACTGCAAATACTATTAGGGCTAAATCCTGCAAGTTGCTGAGAAATCTCACAACTCCTAGGGACTTCAATTAAAACACCAAACGTTCCCCATGTCCTGCAAGCCACAGGCAGTTGCTATCTGAGGTACTGCTTATGGCAAGCAAAACAACAGGGCAAGAGGCAGATATGGACCTGGACAGACCCAAAGATCACGTAATAAAAAAGTTATTGTTAGAGGTACAGGAGGCAATCCAACTACATTGAAGTCAATGGAAATTTTAATTTGATTTCATTAGTGTCGTGATTTTGTCCCTGGAAAACCAGTATTTGGAAAAAGAATAAGGTCTTCGATTTTCTGCTTATAAGAGAAAAATCATAGAAACTTTAGTCAAATCCTTTAGTGAAATAAAGCATTTTATACTAGGTCAGTATTCTTAAACCCATATATACTGCAGTTAGCAGTATTTAGAGAACACAATAACAGTTTTCAGTCTTCTACTGGATTGAAAAAATCAAGGAAATGGCCACCCAGGGCAAAAGATAAACCATAGGAACCTGCCTCTTTCCCATTTTTCTTTATTTCTTCTGTCATTTCATTTCTGGGCCTATAGAAGAAAATGGTGATTGGGAAGGGGCTCAGCAAGGACAGGGGTAGCTAGCAAAACATCTATGAGAGCAAACAGCGCCAAGGGAAAAATAAAGCTGGTAACTGATATATACAGTTTTGGATTAGCAAATATACCCCATGATTTGGGGAAAAAAAAAAAAAACATTTTATGGAAAACTGTCAGCAAAATTTACTGAAAGGCAGAATGTTTCACTCTGACATTTTTAAAACAGAGGTTTGTATTTTTCTTCTGTCATGACATTTCATTTTGAGAAAAAACAAAATCCTAAAGTAAAAGAAAATAAGGCAACATGATATTGTATTTAGGTCAAGATTACGGTTTTGTTTTCTTTTTGCTTCAGTGAGAAAAAAAAAGATAGGTATATTTTTTGGATCACTCTGAAAGAGCATTTTCTCTTTTTTTCTTTTTTTTTCCAAGGGCTGTCTTTCCAGCTACCGAAGCAAGAAGTATATATTCCACACAGCTTTCCCCATCAGTGCTTTGCCGAGGCTCTTGGCAAAACGCAGAGAGCGGGAGGAGAGGGGATGCGCAGGCAGCATCCCAAGCGGTGAGAGGGCAGAGGGAGGACCTTGGTTCGGGCATAGCTGGGAGGGAGGAGAGACCGCAGAAAGGCTGGTCCAGAGCCAAGTCAAGTCAGCGGGAGATTCTCCGTTGACTTCAGCGCGTGTTGAATCCGCACCAAACCGGCAGCAAGGGATGAAAAATGAGCAATGGGGCATGAGGAAGGAAAGGACAGAGAGTGATGTGGAATGGGGGGATACGCCATCTGGTCCGCTCGCTGCGGCGCTAGCAAAGTACGGAGATGCTTTTGGCTGTCAACACAAGCTAAACATCCCTCCCTAACTTTGTTCAGTGTAATGCCGAACCCATCGGGGAGACGCAAGGCCTTTTCAGCTGATGCTAACAACACGCTTGCCCACGGGGGCTCACTTGCTGGGGAAGGAGTTCCTGAACTCACTGCAGCAGTTTTCTGTGCATCTACTATAAAACACATAATCTAAAAGCTTCCGCGGAGCTAAACAGACCAAGCAGATGGACAGGGAAATTAAAAGAAATTGGCAAGGTAGAAAAGATAAATGGTCAGCCGAGATTTGAAATGAAGAAGAGAGTCAATGAGGCAGAGCGCCGCAGTGAAGCTATTCCAGATGGTCCGGGCTGAGCAAGGGAAGGCTCTCGAAGCCCTGGTGGAATGCAGACCAAGGGAGAGGCCCATCAGGAAGGAGCCCACGGACTGTGAATCCACCTCACCCTGTGAGGAGGTCTGGAGAAGGAACCAAGTTGTATTCCACGAGGAAGACCTCAGTGACTTAAGGGGAGAAGCTGCTACATCCAGATTGCAATGCCTCCACTTACACATCACACCAGCCACTTTCTGCTTGTGGTCTCATTCTCTAGAACCCATGGACCGTATCCTTCTGTATGAAAGGTTTGAACCAAAAGTCTGAATACAAACAGCTCTGAATACAGGGAATGTTTAAAATGCACCTTGGACCCCAGATGCAGCTCTGCAGGTTCCCCCCATCTGGGTCTGTGGGCCCGTCATTCGGTCAAAGAGCAAACTGGCCAAACTCGCACTGTTTCTTGTTCTGCGTCAGCAGAACTTCTTACACTAGAACCATCAACAGTGTATGTGGGTTAGCGCGTCCCGCTTTTCAGTGAATTATCAACTGCACACTGGGTTCAACAGCTGCTGGTTAATCGCTGTGGAGCCCACAAAGTCACCAACGTGAATGTTTTGTTATCAATAACCAAGCAGAGGTGCCTGTCCACAGCCTTTGAGCATTGCCAAGCTTCTCCAGGGGCCAGCTATATTCTGCGGTAAAAGCAATAAAATCCAGCATCCTGCACCTTTTTTTTTTTTCTTTTTTGGGGGGTAGGGGGTTGCAATTACTTACCTAATGCTGCAGGAATGAGAGATGAGGGGCCTACATCTTATTTTTAACACTATTTTTAGTGGCAATCTTAATAAGGTCAAGGGTTATTATGCCTAAGCCTGTTGCATCCTCTGCGCATTTTTACAGCTCCATTCTGTGCTAAGATCTCGGCAAGTGAACCTTCAACATCAATTTCCTTGATTATAAGTCTGTGTCACTGAACAAATGGCCATCAAAAGCCTCTCCTCCTACTCGTGATTTCCTGAGCTTCAAAATGGAATATTAAGTGCCATTTAGTCACTGACAGTAGCAATACCCCATTTATCAGCCTATTAGGTGCAGCCGGTAACACTAATGGGGGCGAATGTAAAATAACAAAAGCCCAGCGCTGCGGCTCCTTCCCTGCCGAAAGGGGTAATTCGGTAATTATGGAGCATGCCTCATTTAGTAGCCCGGCCAAAGGATAAGAAATGGGTTATTCACGGGATTTCAGGGGCTAAATTAAGCACCTGCTGTTATATTTTTATCTCCATTGTATCTTTCTGCATAGGCTAATAGCCAGATTTTGCTGCAGGGAGGTCTCTTTCAGGACCTTCGCAGAGGAGAACCTCGAGATTTCTCACAGGCACTAAATTCAGCTACAAGTAGCTGGGATAACAACCTGTCATTGCCCAAACCCCGGGGTTGCCGCGAAAGCTGTTGTTTCCATTCAGTTTGATGAATTACTGTTTAGGTGCGGAGGGCAGTAACACTAAACCTTTGCAATCCGCTCCACGGCACCAACTGCATACAGGGCCTTTTTTACGCCATTTTCCTCAGCAGGAAACTGTACACGTGCTCCAGAGAGGTGCTGCGCTGGGCACCGTCAAATGCTCCGAAATTACAGGACAGACTGTCAGCTGCGGCAGGTCATCTGCTTGTCTGAAGTAAGAGGCCTTTGCTAATCTAGAGATGACTTGGGTATACGGGTATAATGAGTTTGCTGCACATTTGAGCTTGTTTTGCTCATGAACAAAGCTCTACCTAAGACAACGGCGACTCCTTAGCCAGAATATTGAAGTCTGGCTTCTTCCAAACCACCCTGAATCATGCAGAGGGTAACTAGAAAATGGGAGCCATCCAAAAATCTTTTGGTTCGCATTGCACTTTGCCTTTTAAATTTTGTATTGAATGTTACACTTTGCAAGGCGAAAAAAACTGATATGTTAAAAATGTCACATCACAACAAAATATTGACGGATTTCATTCTGACAATATTGAAACAAAGAGCTCTATAATTGGTAGAATTTTTTATAAACAAAGAATTTCATCATAATCAATAAGATTTCACGAAGTTTTTTTTTCTTTTTTTTTTTTTTTTTTTTTATAGCTGCATTTGCCAAAGGTAATCAAAGGGATTTGTTTTTGTTTTTCTTTTCCCAGTTAGCTCTACTTTAGCTCTATAACTCACATATTTGCACCTTACGGCTCATCTCAATGCACTGTGCCACTAGATTTCCCTGTTCACTAGCAAATGGTGGGAGAAGCCTCTTCTGGCCCTGGGGTTCCTGAAAGCCTGAACTCTGCAGCTTCTCAAACCCTGAAGCAGGCTCAGTGGGAAGTGTAGCTGAACTAAAATACTGATGCACCCCAGGAAAATTGGACAAAACACTCTGTACATCTGCTGGGTGGCAAGGTCTCCTGCGGGAAAATCTGCAGCAGCAGTTCAGATCAGCTCGGAAAGGCAATTTTCAAAATCGTCCCCACTTCAATTCAAAGCTGTCCCCACTTTGGACCACACCACCAAGAGCTCTCGGCACACACCTATGTGAAGGTGGTGTGACAGCAGGGAGATACATCATTTCCTAGAGCAAACAAAAAGAACTTCAACAACCCTAGAAATTTTATGACTCCACAAAAATTCAGGCTACTTTAAAGCTAAAATACAAGTATTTAATGACTAAAGGAACCTACTAGTGCATCCAAATTATCCCACAATGGGGAGGTTAAGTACCAGCCCTTGAGTAAGTACCCCAGCCTTGCTCAGCCTTGGTGTCTGGAACTGCAGCCTTGCTCTCAACCCCTCCTCTTCTCCAGTTTAATCACACAGAATTGTGGATGATCAATCTGCTTTAGACACAGTTTTCAGGATCCAGAAATCCAGAAAGTTAATATTTATTTATAAAAAAATTTAAAGTTATTTTTGGTCAGAACGGATAGAAATCAGTTGCAATAAAAAATGCGTGAAGGAGCCCAATCCCACTTAGTTACTAAGGCCAACAAGACAACTCAGCAGGGCTGTGGATCAGGCCTAAATTGTAAAAATTGTTTGAAAAATTAGCTAAAAGAAATTTGTGCAGAAAAGGTGTTTCTGTAGAGAGCATTTTTCTGGTAATAAACTTTAGCAAATATGAATAATACTTCTAGAGAAAAATTGGCACACAGCAGCAGCAAAAATAAAATTTTTCAAGACTGCAAAGGGAACAGAGCCCCACACTGTGATTCTAATTGTCCAGCATTAAAACCTGCCTTTGCAGGAAAGGAAGTTATAGGAACACTCTTTACAGTAAAGCACCTTCAGGACATAATTGCGGTAAGCAAACAATAAGAAAAAAACCTCCACGACACACTGAAGCAGAGAGAAGGCAGCTGAATGTTAGAAAGACAGACAGAGATTACTAACCCATATGTAGCTGCTATTCAGAAGGGATTTTCATAGCTTTAGTTTGCAATCTTACAGCCCTTCTCTTTAAAGCTTTGCTCTTTCTCGTACTAAATAACTTATTTCTCTCCAATGTCTTCAGAGTATTGAAGAGCTTATAATTTTGCTGATGCCAACCCCACAGCAAGTTCCCGACACACCTGATCATTAATCCAGTAATGTGATGTGATAGGGTATTTGAAAGTCTTTACGAAATAAGAGAATTCAGGTCGGTCTAATTCCTGGATTTATCCCTTCTATCCTTAGCTTTTCTCTACAGAACATGCCAAGAAACTCCTGCAAATTTTGAATTACTGTGAAGATGACCCTGGTTCGACAAAATACCTGGATCAAACACTGCGAGGGGTACCTTTTGCTGATATTATGAGGCAGTTCTGACCTGTTCAGATTTTCTAATTAGCTTCTATAGAAAGTCAAGGAACAAGAGTTAGCCAGTTCATATTGCTTAGTAACTTTTCAAACGGTCTTTCTTTCTCTCTTTCTCTCCTTTTGTTTCCCTGCTTCTTTTTTAGCAAGTTACCATTGGGTCACATCATGGATAGCTAAATGAAGGTGATTTCATTTATTTAACTCTGTGAAATAAAGTTTCAGTCCAGATATTAAGCTAAAGTGAATGCAGAGTTATTTTTTTTCTTCCTGCTTTCTACAGAAAATAGATTTGTAATTTATTGCTTTCTCTACTGGAAACTTAAAAATAGGTTATTTAAGGAATCTGACAGTTCACACTTAAACAGCAGTAGGTAGGATAGCTCAATACTGTAATTAGAATGCTTTTAGTGGAAAGAAGTACCAAACAAATCAAAAAAGCTACTTTCATTAAAAATAAAACTAAAAAATAAAACTATATTTCTAGTCTGGGAATTGTGGTTAGTTCGTTTATTTGGGGGCTTTTACTCCACTTCAAGAAAAAAAAGCGGTTATTAAGTTATCATAAAAACACTCTGTCATAATATCCAGTGAATACGAACACACAGTGTTTTTTCACTCTTCCATAGCATTTACCAAGTCTCCTTTCAAAGCACTTCGCAAATATTGCACCATAAGCCCTACAACAACCCGGCGTACAGCACTGCCTATTCCCAGCCAATTTAACTGCTAGGGAAGGTGGCTGAGGCCGGGAGATGCGAAGACTGAAGAGCACAGGGCTCATCGGCACCTCAGAAGACTAAGCGATCCCGCGGTCTGCCGGCTTTTTCAGACCAGAAGCTGTTAAGAGATGGACAAAACCCAGGCACCTATTTCTACAGTCCTGCAGGTGCCCGGCAGCATCCACGAGGACATTGTCCAAGGCCTTCCAAGAGGTGAGAGCAGAAGAAAGAGAAGCTCTCAGTGACGATGCACCGAAACCATCACTCCAGCTAATCCGGGCTACAGCACTTTATTCTGCAGATTCAGCTCCGCCGTTCCCCCACCTGCAGACAACCTTGCTGAAACGTGTGGGATCCGTCGCTGCCCTGCAGGAACCTCCTCATCTCGGGGGCCTGATGCCCGCTTAGAGGGCTGACCTCTATTAGCTGAAGTGCCAAACCGCCGTAAATTTGCCCGCTCTATTCTCCTCCTCCAGAGCTGCAGCAGTTCCTGACCTTAGGACGTTATTTGGTTGAGAGAGAATGAATTTCAACCAAAACAGAGGAAAGTTTCTCTTTTGTTCCCTTCCCTCTCCTGTGCATGCATTCCCCTGGAAAGCATCTCCCAAAGACAGCCCGAGAACAGGAGCTAGAGACTGCACGAGCACCTCACAGCTGAATATTAGGCTGGTGTTCTGGCTAGCACTCTATTTCTGTTAACGAGTACCGCACATCCAGTTATCACTTAGCAAGTGATTTAATCCACTAATGGGGCCTTATGCTACTTACCATGAAAACACCTCCTAAAACCACTTATCTCGCTTCAAATTTTTCAGTCACCAAATTAAAGAGTTGACAAAACTGTGACAAAAGTTTCCAAGCATGCACATAAGCATGAGACAGCTGATACCCATCAAATAAATGTGGACTAACTTAAGCCCAGAAACACATCACTGCGAGAGACACCAGCGTAGCTTACTGTGTAAAACATGAGTACGCTGCTCCCGTAGCAGAATGAGCAAAGCTGCTACCTTCACTTTGTAGATCACCTTAAAGACTCGGAAGACTCAGTATTTTTTCTTTTTTTTTTCTTTTTTATTATTTTATTAATTTTTTTATTGTTTTTAATCAAGTACCAAGATCCCTTTCCCTCTCTCTATGACTACAAAGATCCACTATGCATGAATAGATGAAATGCTGTTACTAAAATCAAGTGTTGCATTGCAGAAACAGCAATGGGAATCATGTGCAAGACGCTGCACATATGCATAAAAATATTTAGTCAGTGCTTGAAAGACGGAGAGGCCAACACTTTCACTGCAGTGCAAGCCCCCCGGGACAGGGGACTGCTAACACATTGCTCAAATCCTGTGCAAGCCCTGCGGCTTGAGCTTGCTTTTTGCAAGGTAGTAGATCTCACCCCAAATCAGTGACTCCTGTAGAACAGCCCTACTGCAACTGCTCGCCTGAGGGTGGTCTTGTTAACTCTGAGAAAGGAGGTACTTTTGGTACAGAAATACTTTGCTGTATTCATCACTGAGGAGCAAACCACAGCAGGCTCACAGAAAGGAAGAGGAGGAGATTTAAATAAGCCAGACATACTTCTATTGATCAGGATATTACCAAGCATGAGAGGAGATGGATAAAGCAATAGAGCTTGGAATCTAGGTTGAAATTATATCTCTGAGGACAAAATTATATCGAAACAGGCATTGTGTTTATAAACTTTCTATTAATTTCTACAAACCGTATGTACTAGACAACAATTCTGAAACAGAAGTGTTTTCAAGGAAAACGTCAGTTATTTTCACACAGAATCTCTCGAAGTCTACGAGAT
The DNA here is from genome assembly GCA_034781795.1 of Crypturellus tataupa. Lineage (NCBI taxonomy): Eukaryota > Metazoa > Chordata > Aves > Tinamiformes > Tinamidae > Crypturellus > Crypturellus tataupa. The sequence goes on from JAWLRI010000274.1 coordinate 657,770, forward strand.
GTTACAACGAAAGGCGATTTACACAACTCCCACGTTCTCACAGGCACCCCTTCCTCCTAATTAAAGGAAAAGGGATCTGCTTAGTTAAAGAAAGTGCCAATGAAAGCCTCAGCGGTGCAGCCTTATATGCAGATCCTGAGAAGAGAGGGAACAGTACTTGAGATTTTATGTACCAGTTCCTTCCCAGTGCTAATTCCCAAGTCCTATCCTGCATTCACATCCTACCTTGTTCTCTTTAATGACACCAGAGATGCTAAACAAATAGATCTTTGAGCTAGGGAGTCAGACCAAACTTTTACCTGTATTTGTTATCCCTCCCTATCCACAGAGATACCTTTCACTCCTTGTTTTAATTTCCTCCACAAGCTAGATAGGGAGCGGGTCTTATTACATCCATATGCCTCAACAAGCCTTAGCCCTTTTTTCTATTTGTACACCCTTTGTAAGCTTTATGCTCTCACGCAATATCTTTTCAGGTTGTCATAAAGACCGGCGCCTCTTTGTTTGCAACAAAATTTCCAAACTTCAAGAAATTTAAACCCTCCTCCAAGTCGCACAAAGTTTAGTTGATCTGCCTTTATCACTTAAATCCTTCATGTCTCCATGTTTGTTGCAATAAAAACTCTCTAATGCCCTCACCTCCTTCCTGCTGTATGTGACTGACTCGGCTGGACAGGACTGGTAACAATCTGTTCCTGAACACAACCCCAGGATCTCTATCTTAAATTTGATCTTTCTTTAGCAAACTATACCCCTGGTACCTATACTCAGCACCCATCCTTCTGTTATCCCCATAAAATCTGAATTCACATCATCTACCAATAATTCTGTTTCCTCCCTTTCCTGCCCTACTCTTCTTGCAGTATTACACAAATAGTTTCTGAAATTCAGCATGAAAACTTCTCTTATCTTCACCATATCTACCTCATTATGATTCTCAAATATTGTTTTTTTTCTCCTGATGCTCAACATTTTACTCTCCGGTTTTCTCTCAGACATTGCTATAACCTGTTCATTTTGCTCCCTATGTACATTTAAGAAATATTTGTATTAACCATGCTAAGCTCAGCCCCAGGAAGCTGGTAGCCCAGGTGCTCAAGTGGCGTCCATCAATCAGGAGACATCCTTGTTTCGTGAACGCTTCCCAGTAGCCAGACATCCTCAGCCTTTCCTCACAGCATCAACCCTGGAGCCATCTGCTCTTCTTCATTATCTTGTCATGCCTTTGCCCTCCTTCTCCGGGGACTGCACGAATCCCACTGAAGATAATGTACGTTGAAATATCACTGGCACCTGCCAGCCAGGAAATGTCCTCCACGTTGAGCATGTTACACCTTTTAAATTGAACGAACATCTACAGAGAAAGTCTCACAGTCAAAAATCTTCATTTCTCCAGTGGCCACAGAGCCAGGTAAACCAGGCCGTTTGCCTCTCTTTCCCGGTTGCTCTTGTGCTATCCTATTACAGAGCAGCACAGAGGCATAAAAATGAAGAAATGCTGCAGTAACACTACTAAAAGAGGAAAGGGCAGATACAAGATACTCATTTCCCGGGATTAACTAACTGCAAGTAACAGATTTGGTGCTGGAAGATGATCTTACATTTTACATCTAAATACGGTTACCTCCTTGGTCAGTATAATAATATTCTTCTGCAGCTGATCTTAAAAAGATCTTAGAGCTTAGCACCCTGTGCATGTGGCATTCACTCATCTTGAAGATGAGGCAGAGTATACACAAACTGCTACCCCAACCTTGCTTAATGGGCAGAGTCTAATTTCATTAATCAGGAGGTGCACAGAAGGACCACACAAATCATTAGAAATCTACCTCTATCATAAAAATTAATCAGAACAATGTAGAAATTTTTAACCGACAACAAGGTGACCACTAAGACAGAAGCCTGCAGCTTTTTGAGTGATCAGTAGAAAGTTCTTTCATTTGCTCATAATATCCCAAAGTAGTCAGCACTGAAATGCATACAAGGAGGCGCCTTTCATACAGTTCACAACAGAACTGTGGAATCCACTGCCGTAAAGTACATTGGCGACCAAAAAAGGGCTGAGAGAAATTCCAGGAAGACACATAGGGTAGTGGTTATTAGATATGGCCATCCAAATGACCTCCTCTGCCGCAGGAGCTCAGTAAATCTCTCTGTTGAAAGCAGGAAGAGCCAAAAAGGGATGCGTCACTCCACCCTCGCACTGCTGGGTTACCTCTCTTAAGAATCTACCTCTGTACTTTTGAAGACAAGGGGTTGCTATAAACCAATTTGGCAGCTCTTATATTACACATTTTCACATCATCTTTTTCATGTTTTGATATGTAAATTATACCAGTTTAGATTTCTTTACACGCTGCTATTCTGCGCATAGGTATGACAAAAAGCCTACAGAATAAAGGCCTGCACTTCTGAGAAGGTCACACTTACACTGCTTTGCACACTACTTTTAAAGCTGGCTTACTATTTACAGAGAGTTCCACTTCAAACCTTTTATCTGCTAAAAACATACATCTTTCTATGTAAGAATAGCTGGTAGCAAAACACAGTCACAAACAAATACAAAGAAATGCCAACATCTTGTCCTGAACTTTGTTGTAGCAATGCGTGCTTTCACTGCCACATAGCATCATTGCTCTCACTTAATGAAAAGAGGAAGGCGGTTTCTTTCGTCCCATCAATTCCGTAACATCTTGAAAGGATGAGGCAGATCTATTCATCTGCTAGTGCTCGCAGAATCACAATTCCTCCTCCCAAGAAAAGGCAGGAAGAAAAGGATGTTGGTCAAATAGAAACCTAAGGAGTCACTTGCTCGGGTTTGGAGTTGCAGATTTGAAGCCACGTGTTAAGTATCACTAAAAACCCTATCAGTCAATCGGCTTCCTCAAAGCAGGATCTTGAGGTGATCTGCTTTCAAGTTTTACAGGGAAAGTATGTAAAGCATTGGGGATTTCAATCTGAAAACAGGCATTTAATGAAAATGCACACATACTCAAGTACACTAACATTTTAAGTATGCAAAGTTTGCAAAAAAAAGTTGTAAATACCTGAAGTGGCATTATACATTTTTCCCTTTGTTTTTCAAATACTATAGAATAAGTTTATTTTTCCTTAATAGCCAGCTTTTCTGACCTATTGAAAGTGGTAGCGCTATACATATGACCAGTTTCTATTTAGTGGAGCCATTTCTTTCTAAAAATGGAGATATTTCAACGTCATCTCTATTTTGCCTTACATTACACTAACCCTTCTGAATTACGTGCACTGAATTGATGACTAATAAACACTGAATTACAGTATTTATTAGACATCTACTGAATGCTGCGTATTTCTGGTACGTGGGCCCCATTTGAGATTAAGCCTCACTGTATCACAAAAGAAAGCTGAGCAAATTAACACCTCTGAGCAGTTACTAGGAGGCAGGACGAAGGTTTAATAGCAGAGAGTTATTCTCTGAGTTAATAGTGAAGTGCAGTTTTATATGCCACGTTTGTTTCAGGGCTAGGAGATACCAGGAGTGTTTAGATCTATGGGACTATGTCAGCTTCACCACATAAATAAGTGAGACCCTAAAGAGCTGCACACTTTTATAAGTTCTTGAAGAATACGTAACAAGAAAATATGAGCTACCCCAGCCTTCAAAAAAGAGAGTTGTGCTCCAGCTAGTATTTCAAAAGACAAGCATTTTTCTTTGTATTCACTTCTATCCCTGCAGCTATAATGAATTATTTAAGCAATATCTATACAGTACAGGATTTGTGCTTTTATTTTATTTATTTGTCTATTTTATCACAGGCCACTTACAAGGGCAAGTGTGCTGAGTCAACACAGGTGTAAATCACTGCAGTTTCATTTTAATCAGTGGGACTAGGCAGAGTGACATCCATCAATAGACCTGACTCCATATATCTAGTACACAAGTGTTTGTATTGCATTATTACTAATGGACTTATTTATCCCTTTTCCTTAAACAACAGAGGTGCAAGGTGCACTCCTCTCCCTGCCAGTCTTTCCTCTAATTTCTTTTTAATAGCAGTATAAAACCAAGAAATTTTCTGTGCATCTCAACAATATCCAACTAATCTCCAGTTCAGCACACATCTCTAGAAAGGACTCTCTTAGGTCTAACTCTGTGAAATGCTGCAACGTAGAAATCTTCAAGCCAGCTCTGAATGACCTGACACAGCTACCTGGAAGAGCACTTTGCCGTACAGGAACGTCAGCTTGGCTTCTAAAGCAGGGAAGTTGCATCAGTGCTGCCTCCTGCCCGGCTTACCTGGGTCAGGAGAAGCACCCCACCGAGACGCCTGCATGGTTTCCGATTGCAGAGGTCACAGTTTCAGAGCGAGGTAGCGCCTTTCTCTCACTCCAAGACTTAGACCCTCTTCACGGATGCCTCCACACATAGCACGGAGCTCTACACGTGTTAAGTTTCACTTAGAATATAACTCCACTTACAGACAAAGGTCTCTGCTGTCTATACCTGACTTGAGCATGTTCTTCAACACCAGCTCTCACCGGACAGTAGGGAGCTTCAATAAAGTTGGTGCCGTCAAATTCCGTGATAGAAATGTGATCGCTTTTGAGAGACTATTAGTGGTGAAGAAAAAACATAAGGCTATGCTGTGCACTGGCAATTTGCACTGCACTGGAAGCAAAGCAGAGGGAAAGCTAACTAGATTGCATAGGTGGCCGGTTTCCAAGTAAAAAGGTAATCCGTGAGCAATAGTGCTGGCTCCTATCAATACTTTCTTGGCACTAGGAGGCAAAATACACAGCCAGGAGACAGGGCTCATGTCCAAAGCGTTTCTGTATTCCAGGTAATGTTAGCTGGCATAAAAAGCTCTCGAAACCGTAACGAGCTATTACTGTTTATAGAAGCGCTAAGAACACGGCAGCCACAAACATACAGAAATCAGCACTAATAGTCTACGTTGTCCTGCACAGGAGGACAGGAGCTGGAAGGCACTATCAGAAAGGGAACCCTGTCTCCATCCAGGCTAAGCAGTCTGTCCTGGTCACGTTTTCCAATGATGTGAAGGTGGGACCCATAGCATTGCTGCTCATCTCAAGTACACCATAGATCTCATTTTTAATTTCCTATGGATTTTAAGGGAAGGTTGGAACAGCTCTAGTCATTATACCAGTGAAGTGCCCTTAAGTGTTACGAGCAAGTGAACGTGCAAGAAAAAGGGCAGAAAAGCAGAGGTGCCAATCAATCCCATACTCTCCATTTGAGGCCATCTCATAAAATGTGGGGTAAAGCTTCAATTTTAGTTACTTAGGAGCCTGAATCTAGAAGGAGTTTTGGCATCTGGAGAGGAGAGTCAGGTCATGATCACTGCAAGATGAAAAGGCAGAAGAGCAGAAATGTTGAATCTCTGCCCTAGATGACGTTTCTCCTACTGTCAGGAAAACAAATGTAGTACTAGTACTGATATTAAGACTGTGCTTTGCAGGCTCCGAGTTTACATGCAGATAGACAAGTATCTGTATATTTTATGACGGTGCTTTGACCAAATACCACTGAGTGCTTCCAACCAACATTCAGAGGAATTCGAGTTCAGCTATTCTGCAGCTCACACAGCATAAGATTAAAATTAGATTTAGAGCAAGATCCCAAGGGCTGCGAGGAAAGGAGGCTTGCATGCTGCTGCTAAGACTAATACAGTCATAGTTTATTAATGCAGACAGTAATACATAATGAAATGTCATTAATTCTCACATGTAATATCAGTTTCTAATTTGAGGAATTGTGCTCAATTATCTGTAGTTTAGTTATTCAGATTAATAACCTGGCAACTCAGAACAAGAAAGTGCTGATTTCTCTTCCATTACCTGAGAAATCTGAAAAATAAAATACTTATTCCTTATAAGGACAGCCTGTATATTTCTCAAGTCCTTTGCTGTTCTGGATTTATAATTCAGTTCTCCATGGGAGCCACTAAAAAGTCATTTGGTAACTCTTACTGCAGAACTTATTTGAGATTTTTATATGTGTATATATATGTACATATATATATATATATATATAATGACTTTCATCTGTGAAAGGGCATTTTGTTTCAGCAGGAATCTTAGACCTGAGAATATCCAAGACCATATTGTCCTATTAAGCAACTAAGGAGGCATCAGCGTAATATATCAGCAAGATTGGTATCTCTTGCTACTTTTAGGGATTATTTTTCAAAAATGCCCATTGCCATTTCAGACCTTCTGAAGCTCCTCACAGAAATGGCTAAAGAACTCGACCCTTTAAACAGAAATACGTCATCCCTCATAGCAAACACTCGCCGCTGATCTCAGCTGCAAGGCTTCCTCAGCCTCCTAAGCAGGGAAGTATGAAGATTTCAGGTAAACATAATCATGCTATTTGTGGAGAGTGTGAGATGAAAAGGAGGGAGAGTAATGAAGCATAGACAGAGCAATTCAGCTTCCTTGCCTATTTAGGTAGATTGTCTTTCTCTAATTGTTTTTCTCCCTGAAGGTACAAACACAGAGAATTTTGATACCATAAAGTTAAGCTTTATTATTGCAGCTTTCAGTTCTTTCATGAAGAAATATGTACTGTATTAAAGAAGCGCCCAGTGGCAACGCCATAGATAAGCATGTGTCAGCAGTTGTGCTACAGAGCTCTATTTTACCATGAGCTTCTAAACTCAGATGTAAAAACTATTATTAGGCTAAAATTAGGCAAAATGTGCATGACTAGAATCCTGTCAGCCTGTTGAGAGAATAATGGCCTAGGCACATTCTTTGGTGACAGTGGATGACAGCAGCCCTTAAAGAAAAAAGCAGATAGATACAACTTAAAGGCTTTGTCTTGCAAGAGCATAAGTAGTATCGCCGTTGGTGACTTCTCCCATTATGTCAGTATGAAATTACTTTGTTTTTAAGCAAAACAAAAGATCTAAATTTTAATGGAGTTTGTCCAACAGAATGGCAAATCCAGTCTAGCAGGGCATCTACTTAACCTCATTAACACTTACGTAGGGAACAATTCATTTAAGACCATCAAGACAAGACAACTCGCCTTCTTTCAGGACTTTCTTCAGAAGAAATCGAAATGCCAGTGTACTTTAAAATTCAGGCAGACAGTCAAAGACAAAGTATTTGTGTTCCATAGAAATATTGCATTTTCTTCGGCTGTATTTCATGCTTAAAGAACAGCCCTCTGCTGTATTTCATGGCGAAACTCTCAAGCTTAACAACTAGAGATTGTGTAACTACTCCGTAGGCAGACAGCAAATAGCTGCAGAAAGTTTATTCTAAACAGTCAGGTCGGCAAGCACACATTTATATTCAGACACTGGGTACACACTGACATCCAAAATTATATCTGCATGGAAACAACGCAAGACATCAGTAAAGTAATGAACTTCAAAGTAAGAGCGAAGAAAGCAAACACCAATGTGAGATATAACAACTGATAGGAAAGCAAGCTAATAATGGAGTAGTAAAACCTCACTCTTATCTTGTCTGCTTTGGAGTACATCTCACAGTGTTTCCCAAGCTATCTGATAGCACTACCCAGATTTCACAGACCGGGAAGGCAAGGCATACAGAGATGAAAAGATTCAGCCAAGGTAATTCGTCAGGCCAGTGACAGAACTTGCTCAACAGACTCAGTACCAGGTCAGCATGGTCAACATGGTACCTTGCTGTCCTGCCGTTATGTTGCCCGAGTGGGATTGCCCCTTTGCAAGAGCAGGTGCCTCCAGGCTGGCTTGGACCCATGGCCTGATGGGCACGGGGACACCAGGGCTTGCACATCCACATGCACGGGGATCCCCAGGGAGAGCCGCTCCTGCGAGGGAGCATCACGGAGGAGGGACTCATTAGCCCGGCACTGACACGCGGGGGCCAACCATTCCCTGGAATTACACAGTCCTAGGCAAGGGAATAACCCTGCTCATTCTCTTCAAAGTGGCTGGCTCGGGAAAGATAGGTATTATTTGTTTTTTGAAAAAGGCTCAAGTGGAAAGGCTTGAGAAACACAGAAGGCGGAATTAAATGCTCACAGGAAAGAACACATCAAAAGAAATTATTTTACCGGCCAAGGGACATAGTCATAGGATTACACTGCTGGCCAAATCTGAGGCCCACATTATTGAAAGAGTGCCAGATAGTAAATAGGTTAGTGTAGAGAGCTCAGTGTTACAGTCCGCATGAATAGAATATGATGTATTTATTGTCCTAGCTATACTGTCCACCCGTACCTTGTCAGGACTGTACTGGTCTAGCAAAAACATTGTGTTACATATAACACAATGATCTTTCAGCTTATATAAATGTTAAGCACCTGGAAAAATAAGCAAAATCCACAAAGAGATAAGAAAACTATTTCAAGAGGGAAAAAATAACCTTTGGGGTTTGTTTGTGTTTTTTTGGAGTGTGATTTTTTTTTTTGTCCAACTAATCTGGCTCAGTAATTAACTTGAGAGCTACGAACTGTTCAATAAAGCTTTCAGCTTGCAGGATTATATTCAACAAAGGGTTTGCAGACTGCTAACAGAGTCAAGACTTCTGCTGTTTAGGATTTTTTATTTTAATTTTTGCCTTTCCCATTTCCTCTCTCTTGCTGCATTTCTTTCACAACCATAAACAGACAAGGCATTCACAAGGCAAAAAAAAAAAAGACAGGAAAAGACAAAAACAAAACAACATCAAACGCCATTTCTTACTCGAATATTCAAACACCTAATCTGGATAGGTGGGCTGGAAATACGCAAGATGCTCTGCTGCTAGTAGCATCATCCAAAAGGATAAAACTCTTGATTCTTGGTTTGCTTAGATTTTTGACCATCAATGTAGATTGCTGTCATTTCATTCATTGGTCATTTTTAATCCAACAGTAAGTATTGCCTTTGAATCAATGTGATTCCTTTCTATATTAAAAACACCTTCTGAAAGGGTCACCATAGCACTCTAAACTAGCAAGAAGAATTTTTGCTATTTTCTCTCTCTACCACCATCTTCCCCCCAGCAGAAGTCCAAGTCCAAAGTCTAAAAGAAGTCTAAAAAAGTATTATGAAAATGACATGATAATCGTTAGAAAGCCCACCTCCTGGCTTCCTTTATTTTCCTCTTCATTTTCTTTTTTTTTATTATTATTTTTTAAAACTGCCCTGAATCCCTTGAAAAAGCCTGTTTTCCCCAGTGCGAGTCCTTTGGTGTGGTCCTTTTCATCTGCAGAAAAGAACCGCAGCTCAAAGGTGCAATAACAAACACACCCTGCTTCCTCTGTAGAGGACATGAGCACAAATAAAAAAGGAAGTTAACTTCTTAATCCTTAACCACTACAAGTGGAAGTGATTAAATACACTGGCGTACACAATAAAGGAATGTTCAATACCAAATAAGTGGCCTGGCTTTTGCAGTGCTTTTTGATGCTATATTCACTAGTTTGCCTGCCTTTTCATTTCATATTGACATATACTTCCTCTCTCCTGGCTAAAAGTTTTATATATGTCCTCTCCTCTCCTATGCCACGGTAATTACCTCACTTAAAATAATGCATGAGTTGAAATAAAAAAGCATTTCTGTACAATATTAGGAAAAAAAGTGTCCTAAAGAAAATTACAAGTGAGAGCAGGTAGAAACTTTATAGGGATTTCCCTCTCCCCACCCCAATTTTTTCACCTCCAAATGATATTTCTAACATTTAACTATCGAAGGTAAGAGCTCCTACTTGAACCATTCTTATCTGCACACAGAGTCCAGCTTTGTTTCTTTCATAGAACAAAAGCAATTCCCTGCTTTTAACTTTTATATTTGCTGTCATTAGAAACTGTGTTTGAAGTCTGAGGCTCAAAAAAAGCCACGGGCAAGATGGCTTAGTTTATAAACCTAGGGATGTCAGGAAGGGTCACAAAAGCCTGAAGAGCATTTGCCTTTAATAATTCAGGTCCCTGCATCATAAATCTCATACATATAAAAAATGCCAATTCACCATATTTTCAATATTTCCAAAACCACAGTCCTAACTTTTCTCTGCACCTTTATAGGAAAACAATATACTTCCTTCTTACTTTAAATTCATTGAACTTCCCAGATTATAAGTATACTTTCTCAAAATTAAAGTGCAATACAGAATATTAAAGACAGATCAATTCCTATATTCCAAAATCAGAACAATTAAAATACTTAGAAAACTCAGAAGCAGAAGGGTACAGTACCAGCTAGTCTGACCCCTGATCCAATATTAATTATTGCCTAGCGCTACTATTATCACTGAGGTACTTATATAATAATCCCCCAGGAAATTACTGAAGGAGTGCTTGATGAAAAGGAAAGGCTTACTGTATTAAAGGGCTTTTAAAAAATATCACAGATTAAAACATATAAGAAAGGTAATGTTATATCAGCCATATACCAGGGACTGAAGACTATTATAGTGAAGTCAAGATATAATCTGAAGTTTATAAATCACTTTGAACAATAAACAGATTAAAAAGAAAAACAATTAATGTAGTGAAAAATGGTTTATGGTCATGTACTTTGCAAAGCGGTTCATACTATCACATAAGACAGGCGCTTCAAAAAGAAAGAAAAAAATCGCTTTTTTCTCCACAGTAGTGGTGCTTCAGAAATGGCACTTCCTGCCTCCACTATCATTTCATATATCATTTCAACGATCACTTTTTACAATACATTTTATTCCTATAGCTTTAAATTGCAGTTTTGCTTCTGTTAGAGCACAGCACTGGTTACCTGATGTACTTTGGGAAACTCAACCTTGTTGATACTGAGAATTTGCTATAAAACTATCAATGTTGACAACAAACAGCGAGTGCAAATAAAGAGTAGAGGTTTCATCGGTAAAGAGGATGAATCCATTCCTGTTTGGCCTTAAAAAAGGACGTTTGGGTTCATATATGGTTTAACATGAAATGGAAACAGTCACTATAACCTCACCTTAGATCACTGTAGGCACTGAAGAAATCATAAAAATCTTAGAACAGGCTGGCACAGCCTAGAAATGCTGTCCAAGAAAGTATTTCCAAATGAAAAGTTGTTAGAAAAAAAAAAAAATATATATATATATAGAGAGAGAGAGCACCCAGGACAGCAGTGGTTTTACTGACTCAACAGGATTTAAGATGTCAAAATGCCTAGTGGTTATTCAGGGGAATCGAGTGGAGAGTGTGAAAGGCCTGAGACGCTTCAGATCCATCTCTGGATCCTTTAGCTGGGCATCTGAAATCCCAAGTTATGACTTCAGACATTAAAGGAACTTTACAAGCCCTGTACAAGAGCTGGATACTTTTTCCAGGGCCAGCATGGATCAAAAGCTGTTTTACAATTACCTTCTTTATTTTCATATCCTTATCCTGGAGGTGGCTTTCGGAATATTTTAAAGTGACAAGCAAATGATTTTGCTTAATAGTATTACGAGTATAAAACAGCAGATTTGTCAACTGTCAGGAGGTAACTGTTTCCTTGCAAATGCTCCAGCTTTTTCCTATTCTGTTTTTTTTAAAAGTACATGAGTTTACTCGTTACACAAAGAGACTCTTCAAATAGTGCTGAGGTGGTAGAGGTGCCTTAATGAAAGTGACTTTTATTAATAGTCTTCCATTAGTCTTAATCTTTAATCCCCCGAGTCTACTTACATTTGCTCATTTCCAGTAAACCTTTGCAAAAACGGCACAGTGACTTCTAGAAACACAGCATACGTGACCCAAACTTCAGAGAGCGTCAGCTACAGAGCACTGACACCATTTCAGGTTTTCTGTGAAGCTCTGACCCTATTTCCAGAGCAGTTTTAAGACTGCCACACAATTGCCCATCAGAGGCTGAGCAGCAGTGGAAGCGCAGGCGACACTGCAGCTCTACTAGATGGGAAGCTACATAAAGGTCAATGCCAAAATGAAGCAATATAGAGCTAGCAATATTTCTTATTTCACATGTGCAGTGTTTCTAGAGAGTAGTAGTAGTTTATATTTGAGATAGAGATGACCTATAAAATCTGTATTATTATTATTATTTCTCGTTCCCTTTTCCCTTCTCCACTACACAAACACGGCCAGAGGAGATTGTCATGTTATGAAACCTCAGACTAAATAAATTGTTCTGGTTAGTGTTGAGTCAAAGAACCAAAAAGTCAATGCCAGTGTTGGTTCTTTACGTTTTTGTTTTACAGTTTTGGCTTAGGTACCTGATTAAGCAGAGTATTCCAAAAATCCCCTTTAACAGTTACACAGGTGTAGCAGATTACTGCTTCAGTAATAATCAAGTTCTGCTTCTGTATTTTGTGTTCCTCCCGAATCTGAAAGTCACTGTGAACTAGACTGTCAACCAATGTGAACCCCTACAGATTCAAACGTGTTCCAAAAAGTACTGGCAAAAATTGTGGTGAATAAGTCAAGCTCAGCTGTACTTCGAATTCACTGAACAGGACATTTTTTAACATTTATTAATTTTCTGTGGATGGCAAGTGCACATTGAGAATGCTAGAAATATTCTCAGTGTTAAACTAGGATTTTCACCCCAGCTCATTCCAAGAGCCTTGGGCTCCAGTACACTTGTTTAGTTTTGCTGTTTTAGAGCAGGCTTCGCACCACAGCAGTAACACCGCCTTGCCTGCGTATGTTGTCCATTTACAATGAAGTGTTAAATTCAAGTTATCTGCCTTGTGCATTTGTGCAATTTTTTTTGCACGAGAAGAAATAACCAGTTCTTCTGAAATTGCAGGAATGTCTAGCAAATCTGTGTGTGTACCAAATTTCCCTCCAATTTATGGCACTGACATCAACGTAAATAGATCTGAGGTTGCTTTTCCCTTTTTTTTCCAGTGTATTTCATGGCTGCCAGGCTGCCCCCCAAAGATGAGCCTTCACAGCCATAGCTTTACCTACACCAAGAACATTACTCTTCCTAATGCTTGAGGTACCATATAGTCTTTTTCCTTTATCTTTGCAGTTACTTACATCAAAGGTGAATATGCAATTACTTTTAAAGGCACTAAAGGTTAAAAATCTGCCCTCCCCGCCCCCCCCCCCCCAAAATAAAAAATTAGAATGAATCAGTGTCACAAATTTAGTCCTTTTCTATTTGTGAATTTGTTTGGTGAATTAAGTTTACTTTACTTCATACTTTAAATCATTAACTCAATAGTTGCTATAAATCTGCTATTCATTTCTAGCAGATCCAGTTATCAAGCTATTAGTCCTTTGATTTCTGTTCATTGCATCTTCAGCTTTCCAAAAATTGTGCGAAAAATTCAAATCACTGCGCTGTGGTGAAGCCAAGGCTCAAAGCCAGCCCAGCGTTAAGTGAATTCTGCAAGATTTTTATTTTCAGTGGAACGCTAAGCCACAAAAATTTCATTCACTTAGTTTCGCTGAGCATGTTACAAATTACTACGTTTGCCCATAAATTCACTTTGCTATTTATTTGATTGTTTTGTAAAGCATTTTGGTACTCCATGGGTAGAAAAATATATCATACAGGACAGAAATTAAATTGTCTGTTCTGCTGAAGATGAAACATTCTCTTAAGTGTTTATCATGCTACAAGAGTCAGGGCTGTGTAGAGATAAGAGGGCATTTTATAATTACTTGAGCTTGAATACTACTATCAGTTTCATATTTTTAATAATATATCAAATATTTAGATCCATAGGGTGCCAAACACAGAAAGAGAAATGAAACACGGACCTCATTAACTAGCACTTTGTTCTTTACAGGGCCTTGTTACTACTGAATCCTGAAACTTACCCGAAAAGTTCAAATGGTGCTTTGAGAAATCAGCACTCACAAACGTGTCCACTCTTCTCTAAGCCTTGTTGTTGAAAATCATTATCTGTCTCTATGAATGTTCTCTGAGAATCTGAAGTCGAGAATAAGTAATGGGATTGCAGCAACTCACAGGATTTGAGGAAAGCTATTAGAAATCTGCCCGGGCATCAAGCTCTTCCTTCTTCTCATTAGCGAGGACACGACTTGTTGAGCCAGTGGCTCTGATAAACTGACCTTATGTGTCAGCAATGGGGAACAACAGATTTTGCCCACCTCAGCTGAGGGTTGCAGAAACACCACGGAGAACTTCCTCAACTGCCCATCCTGTTATCACCATCTACCGCTTAGGACACTGAGGGAAGTACATGCAGCTTCCTTTAAACTTGTCACTGCTCTGAGCTTAGGATTACAGCAGAACCCAGCACTTGCTGTGCTTAGATGGTCTCTGTGGTATAGACACATCAAGGGGGTGAGGACCACAAACAGAGAAAGCGTTACAAGAAAACAACTGTTTAGTTCCTTGCTATACATCCACTCCAAGCCCTTGATCCTGCACCCTAAGGATTCAGCTGCATTTTGAGGCCTGTTTCAATAGCTGCTCTTCTGTCCGAGTTCCATTTTGAGTGACAGTTCCTTTGAAACACACTCATTAGAAAGAAAAGAAATTGCCACAGGGTTCAATAAGCCCCTGGGGTGACCAAAAGGACTCCTCTGAGGTCAGAATACTGGAGCCACAGATGGACAGCAGAAAAAAAAAAAAATGCTATCTATAAAGATAAATTCAACACAAATTGATTAATAATTTTAGAAGCGAAGTGACTTACAGCTCTGATCCTCACAAAGTTCATTCACAAATTATGGTTAGTCATTAAGTAAAAGGGAGAGTAGAACTGACACAGCAAATAAACATAAGACTCCTAGTAAATAATAATTATAAACAGTTAAGACTATTCTCCAAAGACAGAAGTGAAGTCCCATTTTCCTGGCTAGTATAAATACATTTTCCTCATTGTGTATGTGTTAGAAACATCATCTTATGATCACAAAACACGGAGGATACCTCCAAGATAAGAGATGTCTATTTTTTAAGCTATTTTCTCAGATAGTGGCCTTGAAATAATATTAAGATGCATAATACTGCTGTTAAATTTGAAGCAGATTTCAGGAAGAAGAAATCAGTATTGTGAAGAACAGGAGCACCAGTTCAAAACGAGGCAGCCTGGGCTGGCACTCACTGTCGCAGGGCTACCTGGTTTGCTTCCAGAGCAGCTACTGTAGCAAGAACTGCATTTTGGTGGACAAGCTCATCCCCCTAGGCCATATCACAGGTAACAGTGCAGTCCCCATGAAACAGCTTACTGAAAACCTACTAAAACTAGAAGGGACTTCCTTTTGGCTCCAAAGATCATTGGATTGCAATAGATCAAAAGTTCGTTCAACCACTGGATCAAAAAGTACACAAAGAAAACTTACAGAGCACATTGTGAACACAGCCTTTCAAACTAGACACCATCCCTGAATGGATACTCAAATACTCTGAGAGCAGAGAATGGCTTTGGAACTGCCTTGCACAGGAAAGAAACTAAAGTCTCCCAAAGTCGCAAGTGCTCCAAGTTCAGCCCTGCTGTTCAAGACGGGTCCTTACACTTCCTATGCATAGGAAGAAAGGGTTTAGGGAGGAAAACGCAAACGTAGCAAGGCACCAGCATCTCTGAGGGGAATGATACTTAAAGTCCTAAGTCTTTTCTCTTAATAAGGCAGCTCTCCTCAGCATCCTGTGTAACACGCTGTAGGTGACCCTGCGTGCACAGGGGGGTTGGACTATACGACCTCTAAAGGTCCCTTCCAACCTTAATGATTCTTTGCTGTTTTCCTGTGTCCCACTTCCCAACTTTCACTTGCAGATCTTAGACTTGCAGCTCACTCCTAAAGTCCTGGGGTAGATAAGCCTCAGTGTGACAACTGCTACCAGCCATAGAAGAAAACAGTCTGTTTCCTCGCAGAGACAGTCTGCTTGAAAGGTGTGTGCCTAGACGTGTAAGTGCATTAACAAAAAAGGAAAATATAGTATAGCAAAGAAGGAAAATATTTTTAGTTTTGTCTACCTTGTTCCTTGTCTTTTGTGCATTTTGATCTTAGCCGAAGACATTTTAACAGATGTGTCAGAAAACAGAGAACACAGCAACAGGGCATCATTCTGGATTTGTAGGGTGGAAAGAAGTGAATAATGCAAAGTGACATCAGCTCAACCTCCTAAATGCAGGCTCTGAAACAGAAGTTTCTTTGAGAAGCTGTAATATCAGAGACCTGTTTAAACACAACAGGACGTGCATGTACAGCTACCCTTATAAATGTGCTTTGTGTATTCCCACACCCTTGGAGATGTGATTGCAAAACACAGGAGTCAGATGGGGCAGCACTAAATTGAGGCTGTTCACTTCAGCGTACCAATCTTGTATCTGCTTTCCTCTTTGCTGAGGAAGTTCAGAAGATGCCCCAAGATACTTACAGCATAGGCAACATTCAACTCGGAAAAGAGAAAACGTCCATCTCTGAATCACAAATTGAATAATTATGGTTGGCAGAAAGAGAACATAAGCACCAGCCAGCGACCTGCCTGAAAGTCTCTGGATTTTTCATTAAACACAAACGGTGTGGCTCTGAGACCCTGTTGTTCTGCTCCCACAGTAAACAAATACCTGAGGAAATAATAGGCTGTCAAAGATAAGCTCACATCTACACAGGCAGGGATTTCACTCGATTCCCCCCTCTCCATGTGGTATTTTAGCACAGTTGTACAGAAGTGATTATTATATCCACTTTTAGCCAGTCCACAGGGACACGCTTGCAAACAAGAACTACTGTGGTTTATGCATCACTCTCAGAGGAAAACAGTGCAATGTGTTTTTCTTTCCATGCTAAGAGAAGTCTCGTTCTTTCTGGAAGTTTGGAAGTAAAGCTGCCACCTCACCCTATAATTTTACAAATTCCTTTATAAATAAGAAGTTAGTTGCATATGATCCTTTAGCAAATTTTACCATCCCATCAAAGTAGTAGTCCAACTGACCAACATTTCTCCTTGAGTAAGCTCAGTTTGATGCAACATGCAGTTGGATCAATGGTCAAACACAGTCTTCAGAAAGCTCACGGAGTCAATCCACCCAAGTCAGTGAACCCAGGTCACCTTTTTCTTTCCATCTTTGTAGCACAGCAAGGAAATTTAGCTGACAACAGCCTTAGCCACACTGACCAGTCTTACTTTTTTAGTGTGTACTGACAGGGGAAATTGTAGCTGTGGACAAAATGTGGTCTACAGAACACTGTCCAATACGCTGTACTATAAATGCAACAACATCTGTCATTTTTTAATGGGCCTACTGTTTTATTTCAATATATCTTGAATAAAGCTACTACACTCAGGTAACTGGGTATATTCAAGATCTCCATGTGAGCAATGGCTATTTTAGAGTAGTCTTAGAGCTGTCAGCTCTCCATTTAGCTAATAGAATGGGACTGGAAAAGTAGTAAGGAGAGGGATCTACATAGTAGCCCTTTGCATTGCAAATAATTATTCGCGTTTGCCAACACACAAACTAGACAAATGGATGTCTTCGTTATCAAAACCACTAAGATTTTCAGTACCATTGATGCTCTAAAGTAGCAGTATAAGAAGGAACCACTTTTGTGGGGAAAAAGCCTCTCACCTGTGGAAGACAGGATTTCCCCTCCGCCCACAGCATGGCTAGGTTTAGTAATAGGATTTCAAATTCATGCAAACTATATTCAGCTGGAAGAGTAATGTATGAAATCACACTGAAAAGCCAGACATGAGCATATTCCCCATCTCGCTGTCAAACCTAAACCTCTCTGTGCCCAGTTTACCTATCTACAAATTGGGTTTTAATAATACTGTTCTACTGCACACGGAGAGACCTGGTGATTTATCACATGTAATGTGGAGGGAGATAAGTAGTAAATCATTATGTAAAGAACAAGTGTTATTTTTCAGCATGGGTACAGTGACAGTAACTTGCATTTATAGACCAGTAAAATCATGAGATCATAGGAATAAATTTAGATTATCATGTGTCAGAGGGCTGTGGAAAACTGTGACATCCTGGCTTAATCTTCTAAAAATCATTTTTGCATAACAAAATCTGCTAAAAAACATTATGCAACAAATGGAATGCATTTCTTTCCAGAATATGGAAATTCCTGGAAAAGACAGTTTTATCTGAGAAACAGTAATAACTTCACATAGCAGTTAGTCATGTCTTTCTGTAGAGCTCAGAAAACTTCACATTGAAAGTACACGCCAGCTTGAAGTATAGAATTAAACATATGCAACAAGAATGAGAATGGGGAAAATATTTACTTTCTTTGAGTTATGTAGAGAATCAGTTAAGCTATCCAGCATCCATTTACTACTAATTCTTCAGAAGAATGTAAACTTAATGAGCTTTCCTCCTTAGTGTGTGCTAAGCGCTCACCTTCACAAGCCACATTCATACGGTAACACTCATCCACGTGACCACAAGCAGGACTTTGGTGCAAATTCCTCCAGGTTTAAAAAAAGGAAGAGTAGGGGAAAGAGAGACTATCATAAGGAAAGTACTGTCCAATAGGGTCCCATTTTTGGATAGACACCAGCAAATAACTGGTAACATCTTTCCTAACAATGTAAGGAAGATAGACCTGAAGTTATGAGACTTCATTTTAAATAGATTCTTGCTTTGAGCTCTACGATTCAGGAATGACAGTGTGAAGTTAACTTCAAATTTGGAAGAGGCCTTGCTTTCCTCTAACCTAACAGTTAGGTCACCACTGCTCTTCTCTGTGCATGAGACATTTATTTGGGTAGAGAAAAACAGATTTAGTTATATCTTTACTATGGAATAGTTTGATCCCTTCAAATTATTTTTTTCTTTTAAATATATATACATACAAACCCAAATATGCTAACACAACACAGGCCTTTTTTTTTCCCTCTCCCTCTAACAGGGTAAGAAATATCTAGAAGAAAGAGTATGTGAGAAAAAAAATAAAATCAATATAAATAGCAAAGAAGAAATGGAGGGAATACTACACAGACCAGATAAGAGAAAGAGTAGAAAAGAGACCTACAATTCCAAGAAATATAAATACCCCATATAAAAAAGTTACAAAAGAAAAGAAAACAAAAAAGCAGCAAAAGAAAAAAAATAGTGCAAGCCACCACACTTTACTCAGGGATAGAAAACAGTAACAAAGTAGGAATGGAGTTACAGTAAACTGTTTTCTACTGTTTAAAAATAAGTATTTTTACATCCAGAGAAATGTAGAGTGTCAAGAGAAATGTATACAAATCAAGAACATAACTGCATATTCATTTGAAATAAAAACACTATCAGCAAAAGCTTGTCTAAATGCTAGTTTATAAATAAACATTTAAATTTTCTTACAGTATTGTTTACTTTCTTATAACACTGTTTACCTTCCCTAAATCCTCCCAGAAAGATCTGACAAACAATATTTGATATCCATCATTTTAATACTCTGCCAGCAAATTTGAAATATATCAAATGGGAACTGATAAAGAGTGAATTAAGGAGAGGAGAAAAGAGGGTAGAATCCTGCATATAGATCAACAGGGAGAAAACCCCAAATTCCCTCATTTCCTTTCATTCTTTTTCTACAGTCCAGAAAGGATCAAATAGTTTCCTCTCAACCAATGAAATTGCCATTCGGGCAATGATAGAAGAAACCATTTTCTTCTCCAAAGCACTCTTAGAGTTCTGGAAAATGCAATAAAAATAAAACAAAACTGCAAGTCTGGCAAAAACATCATTTCTTCAGGAAGAGATCCTATACAACTAGCATTTTTAGTTTGTAAAAGTGGATTCCATCAGAATCGTTTCATAGCTCACGAGAAGCAGACAGCAGTGGCTGCAGAGGAGATTTACAGAACTGAAATACATAGCTTAAAATAGGTGGAAAAACATTGCAGATGCACTGCTGATACAGGACAGCAAGGACTGCAGTGCACCTCACCATACCCCAAGCAATACCTGTGCTTAAGGAGCAAACTTATCTCTATGTTCGAGTGAATAATACATTAAACAAATAAGCATTAAAAAAAAAGAATATTCTTCCCTAACTACAGTAATTGGGAAAATGATGTAAAAATAGATCTGGTGTTAATCAATGCTTGCCAAACTGGGAAGTTATCCATTACTTTATGACCAATATAAAAGCCTTGTTTGAACAATGAAGAGGATACTTAAAAAAAGAAAAAATCATGTTCAGTAAATATGCAAGCAATTTAAGTCAAACTATAAAGATTTTTATAATGCCTAAAGTCTGTTTTCTTTCCTTTATTATGTGCTACTAATGAAAATAGGACATTATGGCACCTATGAACGATGCTTGGATCAAATGGTTAGTTGACTAAGTGCTGCAAACAGCAGATTTACAAAATACAATTTCCCAGTACAAATGTTCTGCCATTCTCGTTCATTTACAATACCAAAGATGATGTGCGTCTAACATATTTCAGTTCTCCATTTAACGTGTTGAGAAGTGGATTAGGCCATACAAGTATAACACACACACAATTATATACGAGTATATAATTAAGAATCCACTCCTAATCCTGCTCCCCAAGGCATGAGGAGGAGGAAAGGCATTGCCCCTTCCCGGAATACACAGCACTCCCTGATGCCAGGAGAAGTTGCTGAAGAGTTTAATAATTAAAAAGTACATATGATCTTCCAAGAAGCGTCCCAAGAGAACCATAACAACAATAGTAATTATGGCATCTTGTTAACCTAGAGAGCAGCATCATTAACATCAGCAGAGTAAGAGGGAGCATTTAAAACTCGGGTTATTCCAAATGGATCTTTTCCAGATGTTAGTCTATACTTCACTAAACATGGAGAATCAGCTTTCTTAAATAATTATGTTTATTCTGATCTAGATGTCCCCATGAAACTTTGGACTCCAAAAGCAAGTAGCATTTTCTAATGCATTTTAAAAAAGAAGGGTTTCATAGTGAAACAGAAAAAGATTTTTAAGTGTATATTGCCATGATGAACAGATACAATACCTAAGTCTTATAAAAGCATTAGTAATTCTTTAATGCATTTCTTTTGGAAATTAAGAGCTACTTAGTAGGTGTGTTAGGTCAATACTTTTAGGCATTTATATAAGTTTTAATAATTGCATGCTTGCCAAAAACTCCAACAGCCACGTATAGATAAAAGATACTATAATTTAATAGAAAAGATTTTATATTTCATCACCAAAGATTATGAATAGGTGACTTGGGAAGAACTACATTGGACACAGAGATATGAAGCAGTATGGATGCATTGCGGTTCTGGTAAGCCTTGGAGAAAAGCATCATTGCTTATATGGAGGTATATTAAATATCTCTTATCCTTCAGATTTTTATAACTAACTACTCTCTCACAGTTGATACAGCTCACACTGTTTTCACCTTTATGAAACTGGTCATTCTAAAGCATATATTTGCATTTAAAACACCCTAATTTATGTGCTTCTCATGACATTACTTAACTGCTAAGTACTCAGTGTATAACACACTGCTACCCCCTGCTCTGTAAAACCATCCTGTGCACCCTGGTAACACAGGATCACCAATTTCTAGAATAACTGGAATTTCAAGGGACTTCTGCAGAACAACAATATGCAATAACAACGGAGGATGCATTCATACACACGCACACCAAGCAGCCTGAGCACCCAAAGAAGTGCTCATATAAGAGAAGGCAACAAATCTGGTATGAGCATGAATACGCTGGAAATTGCTCACGGAAGGATGAAATAAACTGGAAAAGGATTTTTTTTTTCCAGGATCACCCAACAATGATCAGAGTTTAAGCAGAACCGCCAATGAACAGCCACTTCTAGAATAGTAAGGACAGTTTTCCTCCTTGGAGATACACTTCCTTACTATACCAGCAACGAGAAAGAGAGAATAACATGAAATCACAAACGGAGAAGGAAATCACAAACTGTAAGGAAGTGTTTTGCATGTGTAAAAGAGCACATGTGCACTAACTAAAAGGAAAAACACACTGCATGTGCCACAGTAAAAGGGAGGTTGAGGGAAGCCACAGGGCAATCAATACCATCAAAGAGAAAGCACAAGAATTTACTTGTAATGAAAAAGAAGGTAAATGACAACGTCCAGTCCCAATCTGTCAATGCGTTAGGTAGCTTCCACCTGACTAATCCTCTTAACTAGGAGGCTGAGAACTCCCATTGCTCTGTAAAACATTTCCAGAGCTGAACAGGAGCACGGATGCAGGGGGAAGAGCGGAGGAAGGGAGTACGAGCGCACCTTTAATCCCCACCTCACGCTCCACGGGGCTGGAGACATAAATCCAGGCCAGCACCGTGATGCAGTGGGAAACATTAGAGTTTCCAAAAGATAATAAAGGTCAATCCATTCAAGAAATTTATGGAAAATTTGATAATACTGAACTACCCCAACCAATTCCTCATGCTCAGGTCAAATTTCAATTATTGAGAGACCTTTATGTCAGGGGAAATTAATTCTCAGCATTCGTAGCATATGCCACGTCGGCGTAAATCACACAAACCGGGTATAGACGCATCCATCTGCACTCCTCGGGTCTGCTTTCGGAAACCTTTCCATGCAGCCTGCTGCTCTGACACAGACTAAGCAATGATATCCTTAGTCCTTCTGTGCCACCACCGCAGTTTTATCTGCTCTCCAGGCATTCGCAGGACTGCCCGCTTTTCTTCTACAGGATCTCTTTCCTACCAGAATTATTGCAGTTTTTCCTGAGGGCTGTGGGTTAGCTACTTCTCTGGCAGGCAAATTTAGCCACCCTTACAGGATAATTTGCTCAGAACTCAATGCCAAGAACTTTTATTTATTATTTCCCTCCACATTCTGTAGTTTTGCTTCATGAAGGAACAGGAGAAGAAGGGTGCAGTCAACAGATACAGAAGCTCACACAGTGGTTTGATATGTGTAAGATATTCACAGAGGAGGAAGAGGAGGAGGAGAGCATCAGCCTCTGCAGTTGACCTTTCCTACAGGAGCTCAGCAAGAACTACCACCTCGCTTGGGGAAACCGCAGCGGTGCGCTGGTATGGAAGTACACCAAGGGCTTCCCTCATAAATGTCAATTAGAAAGCCGCATCTGTCACATTTGTGCCTGTACTCACGCTCCTTTACCTATAAATTTAATGACTATCACTGAAGAAAGGAAGTACACTCAATTGCTGATTTGTGAGCAGAGAAAAGCTATATTGGAGAACAAAACGCATTCCCACAGAGTTATAATTGCAATAAAAATAATACTCAGATCATGACCTAGTTAAAATCTCAGCGTTCTTGATATAGAGCAAATGGCAACAGGCTATCACAACATACTGCTTCCCAGCAGTGCTCTGAATTTCTACCTGACCCTCGTAAAAACACGTCCAGCTACAGTATCCTCTAATATCTGATACCATAAGATATTTATGAATGACTTAAGTGGAATAATATCCCCCACACAACCTGAGCGTGGAGAGCAGCAACCAGAGGTGTCCCCTTGGTGCAGCAGAGAGGACTGCAAAGCACATCTAGACTCTCTGCATTTCGCAGAAGGAACCCTGAAGGCTTTGGAGAAAGTTTCTTCCCTACTTCCAAGCTGAGAGTTAACGCAGAAAGAGTGGGGAAGTCTCACGTATTATCTCTCTTTTTCAAACAATAAGAAATAACACTCCGGATTTTTATTTATTCAGTTTGTCTTCTAGGAGGGAAGTGCAAACGTCGCCTTCTCAAAGCGACACTGATCAACAGTTCTAGTCTGGCCTCGCCAAGTGTAAATTCTGGGGTCTATAGATGGCCACAGCACAGTCTTTAACTAGTATTATGTGCCAGGGCATGGGATATTCATAAGGGTTTCTTTATCTAGGTAAGCAAAACTAAAATGCTATTTCAGCTCGACACGGATACAGAATTACACAGGAACTGTTTTTTTCCGCTGGAGTGATCTGCTGTAGGAGTTAGCCATATGCTTTAAATATGACTGACAAGTCTCTGAATTTAATGTGTCACCTGCTGAGTTCAGGAGCTGCTGTCTATCCCTCAATGTGTAAAAAATGAATTGCTTCAAAATGATTTATTGCCGGTGAAATAGGATGTGAAAACAACAATAGAAATAGTGCTGTAAAAGCATCCTAAATTTAATAGCAGTGTTTGATGAGTAAATTATTTCACAAATATAATCAGACCTCCTAATTGTGAAACTCTCAGCCTTGATAAAGCTAGTGCATAGCCTTCAATCTCCAAGTCGAATTCATTAGCTGCTACTGTCATTAAGAAAAATGGAGGCTCCTACCATTCACTCCCTGGGTTTCATTACGGCTTGCAAGCCAGGACAGAAAATACAGGGTTATAATTTCACTATCTACCTGTGGAATTATCCCCCCACTACTGGCTATTATTTTCCCAACATCCTCACCAATGTAGCTACAGAAGTACCTTTAATAATGGGTTTTCATTCTCCTTTTCTTTTTACAAATAGACAACTTGCTTTATAAAGCTCATCTGAGTACACGCTGGCAAAGCCTGGATATGTGGAGCCATTTTAAAAACGTCACAAGTAAACCTTCAGAAACATTAAGTGTAATGACGGATAATTAACACTTACTCTTTTAAATATTTTAACTTTAAAAAATTAATATGAATGTTAAAATAGGTGATAAATAGTGAAGGTAAAAGTTCCAGTTCATCAAGGCACTTTAGTATGAAGGTAATTGAGCATGTGAATAGTTTTCCAATATCAACAGAGTTACTCCTGTGCTTAACAGTAGGTTTAATTAGAGTCTTGTGGCAAACTGAATCACATCTCCACATTTAGAGCGTGCAATCCAATGAAGTTTCATAACATATTTTGCAAATCCTTTGCAAACACAACAAAAATGCTTACCTCCCTCAGAAGACTTTCTCTATCATCCGTGGTGGGGCCACCCGCCAGAGCCCTTCCTAGAGCACAAACAGAAGAAAAAAAAAATAAAACTGCTGCCTTGGCCTTCCAGGTGTTCATGCCAGGGCTCCTGTGCCAACTAGAGCAATGCATTCCTGTCAAGTATCCGTCTGGGGAAAAAAAAAAAGGGGGGAGAAAAACCCCACAGCAATAACAACAAGTGCTACCTATCGGGTACTTCTTGGCTACTAAAGCAGGCTCTGCTCATCAAGCTGTTAAGGGCTCCAGCTTGCAGTCATCATGACCACTGCAGCCCTGACCTTTCCCCCTAGGGACCTCATATTTGGGATTCTCGTCTTGAGCGGGCTATGTCTATGCGCATAGACATAGCCTGGCAAAACGGTGCTGGACCGAGAGTGATGCAGCAGCAAAAAGGCATGAGGACAAAGCCACTCGTTTCCTCCCAGCCATAAGTGGTGGTTACTTCTTGTCTGCTAATAAGGAGGGCACATAAATGCCTCCTCCATGCACATCTGATTCACCCAAAATGCCTTGTTTGTGTTTAAAGGAAAGAGAAATGCTGAATATACACGCAAGTGGTGGCTTGCCAAGTCATGATAGGTTATCTGAGCTGTTGATGAGATCTAGCTTCTTGCTGGTGCTTGAATTTACCCACAACTTTCCAACATACAATTTTCCCTGTTTTGTGAATGTTGCCAGTCATTTACCATAGCACGCTCTGGGCAGAGCAACACTGATATTGTAAGGACTATCACATAAGCAGAGAAGGGAGCCGGGAAGTGGCAAGGGAGAGCTAAGAATCTACTTTCTGCAGCCTTATTTTCTTTTTTAAATATGTATAAAAGTTCGAAGGGAGCCAGCTGCTGCTTTATTTAATATTCATGAGCCTGAACTCCTATGGAGAAACAGATATTAGGTACACCACAGTGTTAGTTAGGGCTCCCACGTACATCATCGTGACTGATGGCACATAGCGATAGTCAAAGTTTGCTCCAAAAGACTTCTAGGACAGGCAAGTTCTAGACAGGAAAATAAATAAATAAATAAAAACTAAACAAAAACCCAATCGAGAGAGTTAGGTAAGTTCATGTGCCCATAATTATGTAGTAGGTTAATTGCAGACTCCATCGTTTGGTGTTGATTGAAAGCCTGTTTGCCAGACCATAGGCATCAGCATGACTACTCTGGCCACCCACCGCACATTTGTGACCCGAGGTCTGCTTTTTGGGAGAAGTATGTGTTTAAAAGTAACACCTCTTTGTTGATGATACAGCTACCATTCTATACACTATACTACGTTATACTGCAATAAAAAACAGCATTGGGTGTCATGAGCCTGATTCACATGCAACTCCAAAATTAACTTCAGAAAAAATACCTTATATCTATATTGCTAGAGATTCTACTTTAATTTTCATACCCTGGAGGAGAAAGAGGCTGACTATTTCCGCTTGCTCTCTGTGAGCACGCAAAGGAATTCCTTTGCGGAATGATAATACAGCATCAGCTATTCCAAATGCATTCTCTTAAAAGTACAAGGAAGTCTATTGTCATGTTCCCTAAGACACGAAACACAAAGAAACTCATAGGACTTATGAATATTATTCCTTTTCTCTGTTATATTAGACATATATATATATATTTCACCACATTGCTCTGAGAATAAAGAGCACAGGTCACCGCAAGCGGTTTTGGATACATCACCTCTTACTGCTCATTCATTTTCCCCATCCTCCCTCAGTCCTACAAGGCTCTGTCCTCAGAGCACAGCCCTTCTGCCTTCATGCACCCAGCTGCAACCAGTGTAAGACACTAAGTTTAATATTTGAAGGTAAATTTAACATGCAAAAAACCCATACAATTTGAAATTTGGGATTAAATATTACCATCTCTCATTGGAGGAGCGTGCTGCAAAGAGCACGGAGGGTTTCTTTTTAAATCCTTGCACAGCACTAAGGCTGCCTCTATCCAGAAAAGGGACCTGATCTCCCGCTATAGCCCAGCACAGCCTGTACACAGAGCAGGGGCATCAGGGCAGGTCTCCAGCTCTATCTCTGCAGAGCGCTGGCAAAAGTGACTGCGCAGAGGGGGAAACTCTGCCACATTTGCTAGTGCAATGCCTGGACATGAAACATCCAGGTGATGTGACTATGTACAGCGCTACCTCTCTATCTGCACTGCTTCCTCACATACAGCACTTGCAGATTAAGTGAATTATCTTGAATCCAGATTTTTAGCTCAAAATGTGCATCTAATTTATTCCCTTTTCCCCTCCCCTTCAGGTTCTACTCTATAGGAGAGACTCAACAAAACCTGTGACAACACTTAAATTCACCATAATTTAAGTTTTGCAATTTCCTTTCTTTGTTCTATTATATTTGGCTCTGGAGTCAGACCTTTACTGTACTTCAACTACTTCAAGGAAAAAAAAAAAAAAAAAAACACAAAAGTTAAATCCATTATCTATTAGTAATTATTTATTAAATTTATATTGCCCTCCTATGAAACTTTGGAGATTCTTATGAAAAACATAGCAAGAACCAAAGCTTTTCTCTTACAGAACCAAAGCCGGGGAGCTTTCCAGCTAAAACAGCATACCCCAGGTAAGTTAATTCCCCCAACCCAACAGGTCTAGTTCATCATAACCCAGATTGCAAAGCTTCATTTACCAGGTAGCCCCCTCTGCCTCCTCTTAGCTACTGGGGAGACACACCATTTATAGGACAGGCTGTGAGGCTCAGGGAGGTGAACAGGCAGGTGGCAATTCCTGCTCTCCTACTTTTTAAGTAATCTCAAACCCAATGCTGTTATCTTTCTGTCTGCCAACACAACTAAAGGCTGATAAAATGTGCAGAGGAAGTAACAGCATCTGAGCCATGGGCTGGAGCACGCTACCCCCTGCCACCAGTGCCCAGCCCTCTCCCCTAACCTGCTCCTACTTCCCCCCTACCCAGGACCAGCCGCAGGGCTCACCCACCAGCACCCCAAAACTGGAAGCAACTCACCTCCTTCTTACACACCCCTCCTCAAAACGCCACCCGAACCCCAAGAACAGCCCTTGGAAGGTGCCCGCAACACCCTACCTGCCCTCCTCCCCTGGGGCTTCCAGCACATTCCAGCCTACCCCCAGCTGCGGCACATTAGCAGTAATTAAGATCCCAGCCCCCAGGGAAGCAGGGATCAGCCCTTCACCTGCTCTGGAAAACACATGGCAAACAGAGAGGCTGAGTGAACCTAGGGTGGTCTTTGTTGCTTCAGGTATGAGATCAGAGTGGCCAGGCTGTATTAACACAGTGCATTCGGCCCATGAAAATCTTGCAAATCGTATTGGAATACAAGGGAGGCCATATAGCAAAGAGCAGTAATAAATTTTGATGACTTTAATAATTATCAATAGAAAAAGAAAAATGATCCCAAATAAATATATCAGTATATGCATGTTCATTAGCATTACTAATCTTGGAAAGAACTGCAATGTCTGAGTCAGATGTATCTTCTTCACAACACTTCTAAGATGAAATGCTTTTTAGCAATAATAAAGAATATGATTTATCTAAATGATGTAAGAACAAGCTTTTTTATATATATAAAAGACATAAGAGTGGATGGATACATAGATAGACAGGCAAGGACATCCTCACAGAAAGGAACAGCCAAATCTGGGTTGCAATCAGCTATGTTATGGGAGGACAAAAATTCTGTCTCCTAAGAGTCAAATGTGGGTGCTAGAGCCTGAATGATTAGAATTCTATATTTTGAAGGGATACAGGGAAAGAAAGGGATTTTCCTGCTTTTTTTTTGTGGAAAAGCTGCAAGCTTAAGCATTAGAGTCGCTTTGAGTAAGGGAAGGAAAAGAAGCTTATAAAATCGCCTCCTGCATTTCCCTGGCAATTTGCTCTACCCCAAAGTCAATCCCACCTGCTCTGTTGGGGAACGTGCCCCGCAAATCAGTGCTTCACAAGGTGGAAGAGCTGAACACCTCTGAACTACTGGCCTTGCCAGAGTTGTATTGATACCATATACAATATGACATAGTACTTCGCAATATTATAGTGCGGGAGAACCCCCATAAACTATCTGAATAAGTTTGTTCCTCTTTTAAAGACATCTAGGAATGGAGGGGAATGGGGAGAACTGTACAGACCTGTTCTTTGCTGTGGTGGATCCAGGTAACTCGTGGCTGGCAATTTGGCAAAAGAAAATCTGTTTCCTTAGAGACACAGAGTATGGCACAGTGTTGCATCTACCCACCCAGCAGTGGAGGTTAGGGCTGGAGAAATGCATTCATTCTTTTATTCCCGGTTTGGATATAAAACTGTGGATACGGCAACACGGAAGGAACTATGCCGATATATTTCACTTACTTCCACAGGGATATTTTGTATGTCTTCTGGGATAAAAACACTGTTCTTTGACTCGTTGTTAAAAAAAAATCAATGTAGAAATTGTTAGAAGAGCCCCCAAAGTAAAATAAACAATCAATCCTTTCTCTATTATGTTTAGCAATATTAACCACTCACACTAAATCAGTGGTTTTCAACTTATTTTTTCAAGGAATAATAAAAATCTCCTGGATTTCTTTACAGAAGTGAACCAGATTAATGCAGTAGCATTTAAACACTTTCACAAATATTAGAATGAAACACCAAAACCCACGAGTTAAAGTTTTTTTGTGATATATTAATAAATAGAAACAATACTTCAAAACTACATGCTTTTGCATGTACCTTAATATGCATAAGATTCCTAATAAACATTATGAAGTCTAATCATTGTAACCATGCCAGATGCTGGATTGTACAGGCAAAGATTGGTTTGAATGTGCTGTCATGTTAGACATCCTTGCCAATATTAAACAGACTGTGACTACTATCTCTACATTTGTCTCTCTCTAGGGCATTTTTTAGAATTTTTTTAATTAGCTTTTGTTCCCAAGCAGTGCTTTCATTTTTCTTGATAAAGCTTTTGTTTTTCCAGGTTTTATTGAATTCAGATTAGGTTCCACATTTCCTATATTCATTACGATAAGAATATGAAGCTTTTAATAATATATGAAAATCAGCAATGACAAGTATGTTACAGTGCTTTCGAATTCAGTTAAGAACGAAACAGTTTAATGGTTGCTTTCTTTTATTGTTTTAATTTTGGCATAATCTCGCAGAAAGTATTTCTCATTACGAAACTCAAATAATGGGAGGCTATGAAAAATGGATGAGAGGTTGAGTCACGGTGACAGAAAGCACCCTCCATAACGCAGGTGCCAATTTAAGCACCTCCAGCGGGCAGCCACCACCTCATAAAACTTGGATCTCATTCAGGTTACTCTGCGTTTCCTCGTTAAGATACAAAGCCCTCAGCCAAGGCCCGTGTTTATTTTTCCTTTACTCTATTTCTCTTTGTTTTGGGAGCAGATATATTTGCCCTCAAATATGTATTCCATATGTGGCCAAGAGGATACAAAACTAAGTATGACTAGAATATAGTTTAGCGTAATCTGTAGACTTTTAGACTCCCTTGAGACAGAATGTATTGGTCGTGCCTATTTTCTTTATCTCCTGTGATTTTTCCAACCAACCCCAGTCAGGGCAACAGATGATGCAGGTCCATACCTACTCCTTTGCGACGGCGGTCAGATTTCAATGAGAGGTAACAAACAAACACAATTTTCCACAAATTAAAGGAACCAAGCAATTGTCATTTACCTTCACAGATATTAACAGTGGGATGACCACGTAACTGTGTGCACTCTAATGTTATAAAAAATGATGTTTATTAATGGTGTCTCATTGCCTTTCACAGCAGGGTTTCTCATCCTGTTTTGGCATAATGATGGAGCCAGCAGTCAGATTTTAAGAATGAATGTTATCATTATTCACTACGGTACTGCACCGAAGCTTCGCTGGGAAGCAATAGAGAACAAAATGTGTATTTTAAAGACCCTCATTTTCCCCTAAATGCTTGAATTAAGTTGCAGACTGTGGCGCTCTGAGAATTGAGTTATGTCCTAGAGCAATGCTCTGAAGAAGTGAATTATGCCTGGAAATTGGGCTCTGATTAGCCTGTGAGTTTTCTAATACAGGCTACTGATTTTCTGCTACTGTAGCTGCCGCTGGATTTTGTATTTTGGCATGGGGATTCTATCTTTCGCATGAGAGAATGATGAATAGTCGTCTGAGTAGCTCCAAGCACATACTTATTTCCTCCTCAATAAGAACAACAGTCAATATCATTTAGGCAGAGAAAAGCATCGCTACGACACAACAAATCTCAAGGAATGCTTTCTTTTTGCTGCTGATTCTACCTGCTAAATCGCAGCTCTTTCACAAGCTTAAAATTATTTGTGCTGCTGCTGTGCTCCAGTGAACAGGCAAAGCTAGGGAAGGTTTGGGCCTTCAAACCACCTGAGACACCAAAACACAGATTCCAAAAAGGACAGGAAACCGTGAAACAGCAGCAGCCCCCAAATTTATGAATCTCACTCAGATTTGATCCTCATTTTAATTTCAACAACTCACATGTAGTCAACCGTGTAACACCAGCAGAATGCAGTGCATGCAAGAAAAAGGATGGGTCTTGGTTAAACACTTTTAAAGGCTTTTTTTTTTTTAACTGGAAACACTGTCAATTTACTGAAACTGAGAACTTTGCATCTCAGCTCACTTGATAAATTTCATGACCTGAATTTTTTCTTTGTCTGAAGTAAGAGCATGAAACTGGTAGAACATCCTGTTTTAACACTGTCAAGATGAAATACCAGGCGGGGGTGGAAATTAATAGACTTGACTTTTCTTTTTCTAGGTTCTAATAAACCAAACTTTCCCTCTGGTTACAACTGAGGATGGGAAAGTTCAAAATTACAGTGAAATCTTTTGAAATGGCCTAAATGAAATGTTTGAACATACAGAAATCTGAAAGATGCTTAATGACTTTTTTGTTGATATCCCACAGTGGACTAGGGAAAAAAAAGTTAACACTTAGCAGTTAACATTTCTGAACATTTCAGATCTATAAGGAAGCATAACTTATATATGAGCTTATGATTATAAGATTCCATAAAATTTAAAAGACTTACTGTCTTCTGAGATCACAAGGCTGAGTAAAGCTTTCTTGCTAGTCACCTAAGTCCTGATCCCAGGGTCACTGGAGTCTAGGAAAGACCCTTTGGCTAATTAAAGGGGGTCAATTTGGTAAATTAAATACTGGGTATTGCACAATGATAACACTCAGCAACCAGCTTCAACCTTTCTGACCATCCTGGGGTGGGAATTGCCAATGTCTCACAGATACTAAAAGCTCAGGACTAGGCACACCGTTCCCCAAATGGCAAAACACTGTAATTTCCATCAGTGCAAATGACAGCACAGGTTGTGCCATGAAGGACAACGGCTCTCCGAGTATCTACAGCCTGTGGAAGCTCTGCAGTGCTCAGTGTTCCCTCGTGCCACGCACAGGTTTTTCATCAGCTTTGCCTTTCCGAAGTGGAGAACAGAATCTGGTACTTCCATCCAGCATTTGCAAACATGGTGTTTTAAAATTAGCAGGAAGAAGGAAAATCAGATGCAGAATGGAAATCTGACCGTGTGTAGAAATGCTCTTGGCCTGCCCAAGCCTGAGACCCACCTGTCGCCTCTGCGCTCTCTATTCCAACGCGTGATGCTCACGCATTACGGATACCTCATGGTTTCCTGCACCTTTTCCTCACAGACTCCCTGATTTCCAAGGCAGGGCTTCTCCACCTGGGCTAGCCCAGGCCAACATAGTACACTTGCAAGCTAACGACACGCTTTAGAGTTATTATGACTGATAAAAAATGCAAACAAGGCCCTGAGATCTACATGGCAGCCGAAACCTGCTCTCAGAGCTCTGCCCCCCAAACAGAACTGGGTAATAACTAGAGCTGAGAGAGTGATGCGCACGTTTTCTGTTAATACTGATCTGAATTTTCAAATGAACCCATTCCGGCTGCTGAGGCACCTGAATTTCTAATTAGCAACCAAACATGCATTCTCAGATGGATGCTCTCAATTAAGGGGAGGGAGGAAGAAATAGAAAAATATCAGATACCTGCGTTACATACTAATTTTAAGAAAATTTTTTTTGCTAAGCTGTTTAGCATGAGTGCCAATTTGCGCGTCAGCCTTTCCACCGCTTGGGATCTAGGGGAAGAGGCACCGCGCAGGCCGAATTTGGAGCAGAGCGGCTGACAACCCGAGTGTTTGAGCAGGGGTGCAGAAAGCGCTTTCCGAGCACCTGGGCCCCTACAGGCTGCACACCTGTAGGCGTCAGGACGCATTGATCTTCTCCGCTCCCGCTTCCCCGCGCAGCCGGGCGGGTGCTGGACGCGGCACCCAGGGACGGCGGACGCAGGGATGAGCCCGGCCGCGCGCGTCCTCTCTGCTTCCCCTGCTGGGAGCGCGGCGGGACCGGGGCTGCAGGGACCGCCGCTCTCCCGGGGTGAGCGACGGATGGGAAGGTGGGGATACCCCCTTCTTCAGCATCGCGCTGCACCCCTGGCCGCGGGCCAGGCAGGACGCAGCAGGGTAGCTGCTTCTTTTTTAGGTCAGATTCTTCCAGGCTGTGTTTTCTGCTGGGAAGCTCGGCTGCACACATATCTAGTGCAATATTTCAAACACAGGCGGATAGAAGAAAATGTGCGCTTGACATGAAGGAAACTGAACAGCATACCCTTTGATATGTCACATTATATCAGAGAATATCAACAGCATTCTCCAAAATACGGCGTGTTTTCAGAGCTCAAGATTCCTGGCAGGACTGTGCTGAAATTGCTATGAACAACTCACTAAAGAGTAAAATAATTAAAAGAAGAAGTTTTATGGTTGTTTATTTCATCTCTGCCAAGTACTGTGGTAAATTATCTGTGTATATATGTTGTGAGACTACTGAAAGTCAGAGCCTCAGCGAACCTAAATCAGTAAGTCCTAGTAAAGACAAAGTAATTATTTTCTTTTAAGACAGAGGAAAATACAGCTCAGGATGTTCTGTCAGCTCTCATCCTCTTTCTCCCTCTCCTCCCAGTGGGACCCAGGTTGTTGGAAAGATGAGCTGGTGCAGATGCATTGAATTATCTGAATATTAAACCCAGGCAGATTGCCATGACACGATGGGCTTCTCAGAGAACCTATCTGTAGAAAATGATGTCATGGTATCCGCTCTTCAGGGCAAGGATCTAGATTAGCATTGATCTGCCCTTGACGTTGGACAAAGTACTTACAAATAGCGAGTTCTTCATTAGGACTCTTTCAAGGGCTTGTTAGTTGTGGCTTGATTAGTTGCTGCCAATTGATCCCTTATTCGATCATTCTGTTTGCTCTGCAGTGAGTGACAAGGTAGCAGCAGGATGGCGCTCCTGGTCACCTTCTTCCCCTCCAACAACAAGGTCAAAGCAGCAGCAGCGACACTGACAAGTCAGCTTGGCTGTTCTAAAATTTCTAGACAACAGCTACTTAGTTGGAGATGAAAGGAAGTCTCTGCTCTTTAGATTTTCTATGACTTTTTTTTTCTTCCTAATGAATGCATTTGCACTGGCAAGATTAATGGATTATGTTTTGACACGTAATGAAAAGAACTCTCACAGTATGAAAGTTTGGAGCTCATCAAGCAACAGTAAAATTTAATTAGTACCTGGGATGTCTAAAATGTAGAACTTGAATTCATATTTTTTTAAAAAAAGAACAATCCAACACCTAGCAAGTTCTTACAAAAGTACCTGTGACTTCGCTGACTTTCAATGCAGTGAATTAGAAGACTGCTCAAACTCATATATTGAGATGCTTCACAAAGTCCAATAACTGAAAACCATTGCAAAATTACCTAGGGCCTAGCCTGCTTTATGATACAGTGATAAACTGCCTTCCAGTCTTTCTGCTCATACAGAGAGGACAGAAATTGATGAAAAATCAAAAGGGTAGTTTTTTTGTTTTTTTTTAATCTATTCTGCAACAGCAAATATGATCGCTAGGATGCAAAAGAGCACTCAGAATAAACAGGAGCAAAACACAGCAACACGTGGCGACAGCTCCACTGAGAACTAAAGAACTAGACTCATTTACTCCACCATACCTTATAACACCATGAGGATTATAAATATAA
Source organism: Crypturellus tataupa (assembly GCA_034781795.1). Taxonomy (NCBI): domain Eukaryota; kingdom Metazoa; phylum Chordata; class Aves; order Tinamiformes; family Tinamidae; genus Crypturellus; species Crypturellus tataupa. The sequence goes on from JAWLRI010000274.1 coordinate 692,595, forward strand.
AAATCTACAGCCAAAGTAAGAAATTATATAGGGTATATAAATATATATGAATGGTATCTATACACTTTTTTCACTGCATTATTTTGTATTCAGCAGACCTGTATCACTGTAAAGCCAGAGTGCAAAGTTGGACCTCCTCCTTTGCTTTTATTGCATTTATACTGCCACTCCAGTTTGCTGGCTGACTGTTTTAGGGAATAAGTGATTTTTTTCATAATAAATATTTGGAAAATGAAAGATACATTAACATCTATCTAACTTTCATTTAGATCTGAGAATTTCTGACTAGATTAAAAAAATAAAATTAGATTAAAAAACCTCCTTATTTGAAAGTTCAAGCTAAACTCGCAGTTCTTCTCATTTTCTGTATTATAGAGAAGTCTAGCTACCCTTTTGTGAACTTTGGACTGCTGGTTTCCTTTTTTACTGACATTTTTGTTATCGTGTCTCCTTATTTATTTCATCAAAAGATGGGAGCTTAAAATGCTACAACATAGGCTGTTTCAAAACACTACAAGATAGACCGCTGTGTTAATAGTTCTGGCCCAAACGGCAGCAGCAAGTGATAGGATCTTGCCGCAAGTTCAATTTCAGCTCTTCCCCGTCACCAGCACAGCACAGAGCCCCCCGAGTTTTGCTGCCTTCCTCTGCACGCCGCAGAGAGAAATCCATCAAGGAGCACAGAAAATCGGGCCTGCACGCTGGGGTTATTTTCCACCAAGAGCCAACCAAGATCTGCGCAGATCAATCCAAGACTGTGTTATTGAACCTAAGGAGCCCTAGGTCTCCCGGACTCAAGCTGATTCTCCATTTGAGATACTGCCTAGATTTTGCCCCTAGCTTGACATGTATATTGGGCAGTTCAATACAGATTGCGCTATGAAATGTATTTGGAAATATATTCTTTAAAAGACTAGCACATAACAGAGAAGAAAATTGCTAGCTAGAACCAATCGTACTATTTTCACCATCATAAGCCCTGCTATTAGCCCCACTTATTATGAGCCCTATGCCCGAGCTAAACAGAGTTATACATTCCTTAAACGCTGAAGGAATGCTGAAATCCTCTATTATCCTTTCTCCAGCCCTTCCTTCTTGTTTCCTTGGCTGGATGTTTCTAATAATCGAACTTGCACAGCTTCTAAGAACGGCACCGTATCACTGCTAACGTGCTCGCGGGGTGCTTGGGAACAAGTCAGCACCCAAAGTACATTCCCGTACACGCTGCAGTGACTCACTGGTGCTGAAATGTCTATCTATTAGTGCTTGTTAGGAAGAACATGTTTGGGGACTGTGTTAGAGCGGGTTGCTGGTGATCAGACGGGCAGCTGAGGGCTTTTGTTCCAGCTCCTGATAGACTCATACGATGACTAACTTGGTATCGATGTTGGCTCTTCTTACCAGCACTGCCTGTACTCACATCTACCACTTATTACAAAAGTTAAGTTTGATGCTTCCTATTACTTCCCTGCAACGAATTTGTGGGATTAATTGTACAGGATAAACAGGATGTCCTTATTCCAGATCTTCCTTCCTATTTATCCAGCAACACATACAGAAATATTATTCTTTGATGGCCAAAGATTTGCTAGACGTCTGCCAGACACAGTCTCGGTTAGAGAAATACCTTGCTTAGAGCAACACTCTTAAAACTCCAGCTCGGTTGTGTTTGATGCAGAGAACACAGAGACACTCAGAGAGTTTAGGGCTGTTTTTCTTTTTTTTGTTTTGTTTTTTTCCTAGGAGGAGAGTTTTTAATATAGTGTTGACACGAGGAGAGAAACAGCCTGTAAAAGTGTTAGCAGAGAGTTACATTGTTTGAACTGACATGAATTAATAGTTCAAGTTAACCATGATAAAGCATTCTGCGGTTACTGTTTAATGCACCGAAAGGTCAAAAATGCTTTTCATTTTAAACCTGTTGTAGTTTACATCAAAGTTTAGCAAGAAAGGTCAGAGGTCTCATAAAAGCCTTGAAAAGCTGTTAGCTGAGAGTAAAGACCTGCCTCCTGATCTTATTGTCCTGTAAATAGTGTGGCCTTTTATTTGGCAGCCTAAGCAATGATCTTCAACATCACTTACGAGGGCTTTTTATTTATATACGTCTCCAGCCATTAGCGTCCAGACTCGTTATGCACTGTGTCATATTCTTACACAGAATGCGAGTATCAAACAAACAGGCCTATTGTTCATGGAGAAGCCAGTGTGTGGCATCCGCACAAAGGTCCATAAAAACAAGAAGCGTTACTAAAATGAATTACAAATGCAATTAATGTCTCTATAGACATATTTGGCAATAGCTGTAAATTGGAGAAAAACTGCAGCAGGCCGTGAAAGCCATACGTTAAGTACAGAAAGGGGACAAAATGGAAGACTGGATGCTGTATAATGGACAAGAGAATAATCCAAGGGTTGATTTATTGTAGCAGCTGTGCTTTGGAAGTGCTGCGGATCAAGCGGTACTTACCGCAGCCAGCCCCGAGGACTTCAGTCCTTTCTTTGAAGGCTTGTTAGTTCTTGTGTTTCTTCTCCCTCTCTTTTTTCCCTTTCTTCCTTTATTTTATTTTTTTCTTTTTGTAGTGTTTGTTTTAATGTTAAACTCTAGTATTTAATTTCCAGGCCCAGATGGCCTGAAAGTAGGACTTCAATGACATTCAAGTATACATGTAAAAGTCCGGGTGCCCCCAAAACTCTGGTACAAATTGCACCACTGGATAGAAACAACAACAGCAAAACAGATAAAATGTAGGCAAAGAGTAGCCCGACAACAGCGCTTATGCTAAGGGACAAGGATTTTCAGGGGTACATCAAAGTGGCAAAGGGAAAATCTGTAGCCACGCTGCTCGAATCACGGCTCTTTGACATTAATGAAATGTGCAAAGTCTTAATTTAAGAATGTTTTGCCCACACAGGCTCACATAGGACTCTGAGGGTATGAAATACGCGGGCATCGTGCAGATGGTGCCAAACACAGCAGACCCAGCAGGCCGGCCGGCAGGTCGTCTGGCCGTTTCGGAGCTCACCGTCTGCACAATATTCCCTGGCACAATATTCCCTGGCACAAAATTGGCAGAGGTGACGGCACATCACCAGACCCGGGCTATCGCACGCGCACTGGTGCCGGTGCTGGGAAGTACTCCGAGGCACACGAATTTACATGGAAGTGCTGCCCAAGGGGTTGCTTGCTGCAATAACCACGCAGCATTGTGAAATTCCCATACGGGCAAGCAAGAAAACGAAACATGAAAAGATTAGCCGGATATTTACTGCGTTGTAAATGAAAATCACCCCAGCAATGCTCCTCTATGCTGACTGAAACTGACTTTCTGCCTTCTTCTAAATTCTGGTCATTTTGCAGAAAGGGCATCTGCATCTCTGCTACTGCAGGAACCATGGCGAGTGGCACCAGGAGCTCTTCGTGACTCATCTCCTCTCAGTCCCGCACTTTGGTACCTCTCCCAGGAATTCAGGCGTCCTCTCCTGCATCCACATGGACACCTAAGGCCGCACAGGTGAGAGAGGGTCTGCATCCTCCCTGCCCCACTGCCGCTCACCAGCAGCATCACCTGATGTGAGCTCCCTTCCAACAGGAAGGAACTGCCAGAAGCTTTGCTACAATTCGACTACTTTAGCACCCCAAAATTCCTTGAATGGGTTTTCCAGCCTGTACTGGATGTGCACTGGATGTGCAACTTTTCTTGTCAACCCAGCACAAGCAAAGCAGGAACGCCCAAATGCGCCAATCAGTAGCGCTCTGATAATCCCGTGTTTTCGCATCCTATACGTCTTACCTGAAGCCTTATGCCTCAGAAACCTCATGCTTTGTACATTACCCAGCCTCTCTATTCCGTCAGATTGCTGGGGCATTAAAAGACGTGCCGAGGCCATGCTTGACTTCAGCCCCACAGAGACAACCGCACGCTGCACATGAAGGATGTTCTCATTACCGGGGAGCTATAGGTCGTGCCATCACCGTCACCCCACTTGGGCAGTGCTCACTTAAGCAAAGATACATTTTCTCCCTCTCTGCTCCCTTTTATCTCCCCTTCCTGAGGTGCGGGGGGCTGCAAGCTTGTCTCCTTCCCTTTCCTCTTTAAGGGAGCTTCAAAACACTTTCTAAGCGGGTGCCTACCCCCTCTACAAACCTACATACAGTGGACAGCAGTCCAGGGAAGGGAGCTCCACTATCTATTTATCTCTCTTTTTTTTTTTTTTTTTTTTTTTTTATTTGTGCAAAAAGATAAAGCTTAATCTATTCATCAACTGTTTCCTAGGATTAGAAGCATTATCTGTCTCTTCTTTCCTTACTGTTCTCCCAGTAATGGGTGTTATTTTGGGTATTAGCTAAGTGGCATGGAACAGTTAGAGAGAGATGAAAATTACAAGACAAGTGGTAAATTATAATGTCACCTGCCTGGTTTTAATTACTGCATCTTACACGGCAGTCATCCTCACTGAACTGCCTAACTCTGAGGAGTGATTTACAAGTGAGTTTGAATAAGCTGGTAGCAAAAATTTTTACACAAAAATCTCCTAACTGTATAACACAACATTTCTTAATCTCTCATCTATGAAATCCATTCCTTGTCCAACAGATAAAGAGTTGGGATAATTTTATTTTGAAGGAAAGAAACTTATCAGTGAATAAATCCTTCATCCTCTTTTTATTGGTTTCAGTCACAGCTACTATCACAGCTGACCCTTTCAGTATCTACAGCAGAATGTTATCTTAAATTGGATATCAAGAGATTACAGAATAATGACTTTTGTGAGTCAAGTTTAAATTGCTGGGGGTGAGGGCAGCTGTTTATTTGTTTTTCTGAGCTGAAGAGACCTAAGGCAAAAAAAAGGGAAAAAAATGGGAAAATGAAAAAAGGAGAAAAAGAGGGAAAAAAAAGAAAAAAAAAAGGAAAGGAAGAAAAAAGAAAAACAAAGGAAAAAAGAAAAAAGGAGAAAAGAAAAAAGAAAAAGAAAACAACAAACACGCAACATTTGGAAACAAGACGTGGAAACAGCACAAATTACTGTGCTTGAGTCATGCTGCCGTCCTTGCTTCCTGCAAATGCAGCCTTAAAGATGATGACAAGAAATTGAATGTGTAGCAGTGATAGTCTAGTAACAAACCCCGGAGAACTTGGCAAGCCCGAGGAAGATCATTTACGGCAATGCTAACAACTGCTGCCAAAGCTCCCAAGCAGTGCGGGGAGCGTCCCTAGGGCGAGAAAGGTGAAAAACCCCTTTGATGATTTCCCAGGTCTTTGATGTTAACCAGCACAGAACTGCATGTGTGTGTTCTCCTCCTGAGCATGACACAGAAAAAGTGTTTTCCTACTAACTCTGGGGGCAGTCCCCGAGACCATCCTGTGTGGCACCTTCACAAATTACAATTAAAACGAAAGCAACAACAGGGTCGGGAAGAAAGAAGCCACTAAAGGCAGAGACCTTTGTGCCTGCTGGGGAACATACTGCTCAGGGAGAATTGTCACTGAAAATAAATAAATAACGTAAAAGCATGTAAGCCTTTGCCAAGAGCAGGACCACCAGAGTATGAAGCAGGGGCGGTCTGCATTGGTACACGTGCATTTTGTGCTCGCAGACAGCATGACCTCAGGCTCAATGACCATTGAGGCTCTGTGCATAGAAGATCTGGTGTGTGCACAAACCATAGAAAAGCCCTCAGTTTGAGCTTGCTCCTTCCTACGCTAAGTTTCCTTAATTATGTATCCCAGATGCAAAGCGAAGCCAGGCTTTACTGCTTCCAAACTCTTCAAAGCAACTTGTTTATTCTGTGCTCTTTTCCCTCGCAGAGCAATCCGGGATATTTATTGTCACTTCCTCCGAAGGGCTACACCTTAGGCTCAAAAGTGCAAACCATAAACACTAACCAGAACAAGGCCCTTGGCTCCAGGGAACTATTACAGCCTGATAAATGCTTGCCAAAGTTAAGAAGGGGCTAAGTAATCTGGCCATCAGTTAATTTCTCTTGTGCATGATTTTTGCCTCCATACACTTGCCTCTGAGCAGGAACAATTTGCATTTCATTAAGGATTAACAAGATCTGCTGTGAAATCCTGGCCCCATTGAAAATACTAGGGAAATTCCCTGTGATTTGAATTTCATCCAATGAACGTGAGGGAAACTATCCATTTACAAAAATGTTTCTTGCTTCTTGCAAGCGTAAATGCTCTTGCTCCAAACAAGTAAATAATACAGCTCATAGGCAAAACAGTGATTAAGGCCTTCAATTCTGGACTTGCATTATTTACTGTCAGAGACAAATTATTCTTCTTCATTTTACATAACAGCTGTAATGCTACTGGATAATAATTAATTTCTTTCTTTTTGAACCAAATTGAACATGATATAAAAGCTAGCTTTGAAAAATTAGCGAGATAAGGAGATAATCTAGTGAAAAAAAACCCACGACCATAGTTTTAAGAGGCTTTTTTTCCTACTGATAAAAGCTTATTGTAGACTTGTCCTTTACTCCTGCTTTAGTTCTGTGGAGTATGGTGTAGACCTAATTACATTACCGAGAGTGATGGGGCACACTTGTCACCTCAGAAAACTGGGATAAAACGAAAATACAGAGGCAAGTAAATGAATCATATCCTATGCAATCTACACGTCCGGAGAGAGGAGGTAAGATTGAATTTACACCACCCTTAGTCTCAGGATGTGTTATGCCAAGTCGCCTGCTTTACTGTAACTTTACATCATGCACTGCTCGCTTCTTGCCTAAATGACAAGAGTGTGAGAGGTGCTGTGACAACTGTCGTGCTTTAACTTACCAATAATTTAGGATTCAACCTCTACTCTACACAGCACACAAGTCTGTTGTCCAAATTCAAAGGAAACATGTGCAGACCCACAGGTTATGGAAGGAGCAGTTAAAGACCATAAGAGAATAAAAGAATAAGACCATATAAGCCCATGAGACAGCGTTCCCACACTGTGTTTTCTGAAAGGCAGTGATTTCCCTAGAGAAAACACCAAGTTCATCATCAAGTAGGTTAGTGATGAATTTTCTTGGAGCTAGCAATAGGCTTGATCATCAAATAAACTCTCCCTCGTACCTTCTCTCAGACCATTGTAACTATTGAATCGAACAAAATAGGCTAAGGTGCTTTTCCCTGAAGTATTTGCTTTAGTGAAGTTATTTGATTTCCAGAAATACCCAAGATTTCTTCTTCTTAACATCAAATGGTTTGAACGATTAAGCTAGGTGCCAGCCTGGGATATTTGGAGATTTATGTCCTTCTTGCTCATGTTGAGGAGGAGTTTATCAGACATCTCCTCATGCCGACCTGCTCATTCGTCTCAGCAAACGGGACCAAGTAGGTTCTTCCAGGAGATGGACAGAGCTCACACTCAATTTGCTGTTGTCAGTGGCTCTCCTAGATGTTCAGATGATCCCTTGTCCTGATGATGGCTGTTGATTAAAAGCAATCTAAGAGTAAGAACAAATCTGACAGCACTAATTTGCTTCGTACAAACCAGCCTGAAGCTTATCTTCAATTTCTGTCAAACTGGGGCAGCTTGGAACTGGCAACAAACCAGTAAATGCCTCCAATTTAAAATACCCAAGCCACCCAACTCTGCACTGAGGAATATATTTTTGTTTGTTTCTAATTAGTTATTTTTAATAATGAAAAAATAAAGACTCTGAAACACTGCACTTCCTCCCCTTTATCTATTTTCCACTTTCTATCAGCACAATACCTCTGAAGCAGTTCAGGTGGGAAAAGAATAAAATAAATGGCTTATGAATCACTTTTTTTTTTTAAATCTAATCTGCCATTCAGGAGTTCTAATAATTGCATGCCAGATGCAAAATAATTAGGCTTATACCTGTTTGCAAGCTGGAGGATAATGGAAGTAATGACAACGTGAAGCTCTTCAATTATAAGGAAGAGATGGACACATCAATTTAGAGAGGGCTGGATCTTGTGCTAGACTGAATATCATTCTGGCGTATTCATAAGGCGTAAGACATTCACCTTCAGCTATCAGCACAGTATGTATACAGCTAGAAGAGGTCTAGTCAAAAAAACTAATCGTTCCTGTATTCACCCTGGGTAAAAGATGCCATACAGGAACTTCAGAATCCAAGCACAGCAATTACCAGGTGAAAGAAAATAAGAATCTCTCTTCTATCTACAATAAAAAATAAATGACAGTAGCAGAATCAATTGGCACAAGTGGAATCAATCGAGGTTTCCCATGCTTGTCTTCATTCACAAGGTTGTGCCTGAAACCATTGGAGAAGTGACTGAAGTTTCAGGAAATTAACTCATTTCAACATTTCATCGAGAAAAGCTGTTGCACCTGAGGCTCTGCTTTTGCTCTCCCTGCCCCTCTTAGGTAGCCGCAAGCCCCCTGGCTTTACCCTACCCTTTCCTTTGTACACGAGATCCTTCATCCTTAGCACCAAAACTGATCAGAGAGAGCAAGTTACTCCCAACAGTCTCCTAGTCCATTAAGGACATTCTTGATGTCATTAAGATAGGGCTTTTCTACCACTGCCCTCCAAGCATCGGTGCTGGAATCAGATAGCCAAAGGAGGCAGAAAACGATTCCTCCCAGCCTCGATAGTCGTACTAGGCAAGGGGAGAGCATCAGCGGGGAGAGCATCAGGGGAGAGGGGCTTTCTTCCCTTCTAGACCTGTGAACCCCAGTGGTGTAACTAAACAACAACAACAAAAGACACTCCTCAAAGCAAAGAAAATGAACATGAAAGAGAAGTAACTTTATTTGTGCAAAGAAATTAAGTCTGATCACTCAATTAAAAATAAATCAGATAATACACTCCAAAATGATTCCAATGAATTAGTACTCAGGAGTTTCCGATTAATTGCTGCCAGCCAGCCAGAAAACATAACTCCTGTGTAGTGTTAATTTTAATTTCAGAAAGAAAATTACCCTTCCAAGGAAAACATTTCCTGTGCCTTTAGCACAGTTATTGGAAGTGTCTTATTGCACAAGGTTAAAACAAACTGGCTTTCTGCACTACAGAGGCAGATCAGAGCGAAGGAGCTGGGGGAGAAGAGCGAAGCGAGGTCTGTTCTAGGTCTGAAACCATAAACAGCAATTGAAACTCGAATCGTGTCATCTTTCAGATAAATATTGAGGGTGTCACGAGGGGTGGAGAATTTTAAGAAGTGCCCAAAGATTTTTTCTCATCAAAAGTATTCTGCCTTTTTTCGCAATACTGCATGAAACAGTCAGACCCACATTTGCAACCGACCTGTCAAGAAAAGAGCCCCTCTCTCAAAGGTAAACAATCATGTCTATCATTTCATTAATGCGAACATTTCTCAATACTTCTGCAGTAGTTTGTGCTGTCTATAATTTGGCTTGCAATTTTATCTGATTCAAAATCTTGACCACTGTCACACAGCCAACATGCTGTGGCTGGGCTGCATTAGAGAGGACCTCGTAGCGTTACTTCTACTCGCATTTCCAAGTGCATTCACCGCATAATCAAGATATGCTATAAAATCATTGTACAAAATATTTGTACACTGCATGCACTCTATCGGCAATATATATTGTATATCATTTATTATATAACCACTATACTTCACCACAGCCCATTGAAAAATACTTGCTTTTTTCATGCATTCATTCCTCTTAGTCAGAATAGCCAAGTTCTTTTATCTGAACTACTCCTTACCCTGCAAACACATATATTTCATACAAAGATGCATTGTCATATTTGTGATAAACAGGGCGTGCAACTGCAAATGACCCTGCACTAACTGCATGCGCAAAAAAGCTTTCCTCAAACATCTGTTTGCAGAAATTAAGACCTTTGAAGAGGATTCATGCATTCTCTGTTTGTGACACAGGCTCAACCTGTATTGAAAGTATTGTAACCAACCCCTCAAGTACAGGCATAGTCCCCAGAAGAAGCCAATATGTGAACACAGAGCGCCTGAATGCAGGAACTTGATGGGACGGGCTTGGTTTCAGCTCCTATCTATTCCTGCTGCCCTTGTCTTCACAGGGAATTCTCTGTCACGAGATTGAGCCATAGGTTTGATTGATGCACATACTTTATATCAGAAAGATCATTTAGAAATCCCAGGACTGTGGCAGGGCAGTCACGGCCCTCCCTGACTCACAAGTTAGGAGGCAGGAGCCAGAAAACTGAGAGGGTTCGAAAAAAAAAAACCCTCTTGTATTAAAGTTTCAAATTGATATTTTTGATGGATCACAACCTCATCACTCATAGCCAGAAGGAAGAGCATTAATCAAAAAGAACAAGGAAGTAAGGACATCTCTCTCTCCTTTTTTTTTTTTTTTTTTTTTTCCTCTCTCCTTTGTCTGCACTACTTGAAATTTTTAGGAAGGAGAAAAGCACATTTGGACAAAAACTGCCGTACGTCCTTCTGGTCAAAACGCAGGGAGAAAGATGCAAGGAACCCTAATCAGTTTTGGAAACTGAATTCCTGAAGTCCCCTCAGTCCTCTGACACTGGCAGACAATCATTGTTTCGCTGTGTTTCCCACAGATTTACAACAGTAAAAGACAAACGTGCTCAAAAGATGGGCACAGAGAAAGAGAACATTTTTTTTCTTTTTTTTTTTAAACTTAACTGCTACTGTAGAGTGTAAATCTTCATCTGCACACTCCATCAAAGCCACCTGTTTGGACCCAAGAAACATTCCATAATTTCATCTCTCTCCTCAGACGGTCAGCTGTCAAACTCAAGTCACTCGTTCTATTCAAAGGTGGAGTTTCCCATGTTGAACACGAACTTTTCAATACATTTGTCTCTAGGACTGACGTGTACATCACAGTCCACCAACAAATACCAAAAGCAAAGTTGAGTTGTCAATGAAATAGCTACTTATTAAGTCTTATAAGGAATAATTCTTTAAAGTAATTGACCTAATTTTAAATTTGAAAAATATATAATTTACAAAAATTTGCAAATATTTGAAAATATTTGGTGTTAGCAGAAGATTTTTGTTTTACTATTTTATTTAATGAAGCAGTCAGGCAATTAACCAAATATCTAAGGAATCTCAACTACCTCAAAAACTGCAGACAACAAAAGGCTTCAAGGCAAATCTCCCTTATTTCTTACGTGTAATTCTCATTTGCAGGTCCAAATGCAGAAACTAGAATCCATATTTTTTGCTTTTTGGTAGCATTTATTATTAGCAATGTCAGAAAAAAATATTTGGACTTTACATGCAATGTTCTAGATTTACAGTTAAGTATTTTATGGGCCCTTTTAACAGTGAAGCCTTTATAAACTTGCGAGCTTTTAAATAAAAATTAAACAATCAGGAAATGTGTTTTCTTACAGCATCAGGCAGCTCTCCTTCCTTAAAGAATTCAAATATATTTTCTTGGTTCTCGTGTTGAAGACAGGCAGACCAGCTTTACCCGTGTTATCTCTAGGCCTGTATAGCTCAAAGCATCGTTGCATATACAGTGAAAAATCATAGCTTTAGTCAGGCTGTTATGTCCATGCACACACTTTGCCAGAGACTAAAGTGGATGCTATCAGCTCGGGAAGCAGGAACCCCAGAGGCTCGATGATGCCAGGAATATATTTGCAACTCTTTAAGGATGCAGGGCTGAAAGGAGGATCCTTGAGAAACAGACAGATTTTCTCCTACCTAAGCAACAAGGGAAATGCTGGAGTATTGACACAGGTTGTCTTTGGAAGAGCTGGAAAAGGAGCAGCAAGTGTTCACCATGAGCCCAGCAACCGAAGGAAGCTCCTTCACTAGCTTGCACGTCAGTTATTCTTCAAAATGCTTCCTAATAGTTTTCAATATTACATTCAGATGCTTCTCAGTGGAGGCAACACTAACGAACATGTAATTTTCACGCAGAAGGCTTCTTCAAATATTCTGGGGAATCTAAGTATTTTGCCCTCTGTTGAATGCAGAGCAGTGAGGCACAGGGGCCCGAATTTTGTACTGAAAGCTGAATGGAAGGAGTGCTTCTTCATAGGGCCAGGGGCTTTCTGCAAGATTTCTTAGGGAGAAAAGCAAAACTTCTATGGAATTGTGCATATATATTACATTTTCAGCATTTTAGTTTGTATTAGTGGTATCTTTTGGAGAAGAAACAAAAGTTTTCACTTTGCTGCTCGTTAGTCATGAGAAAATATAGAGAGGTCAGAATTTCAGCCACGATTATTTAGGGGGCAAGTGAAACGCACGTCTGCAAGGGCATGTTGATGCTGCGGGCTGCAGACTTACTGTAACACCAGCTAAAGATAGAGCCACTCACTGAGCTGGTTTGGACATCAAAAACCATCTTGCCAGCACAACAAAGACCTCGCAGGAGCTCATTTACTTTGCCCTCCTTTGGTGCTAATGTGCGTGTTTGATGTTTCTTACATTATTCAAAGGAGCACCATAATAATGAAGAAATAATATCTCAGTAGCCTTTCTTTTTTCCACCCTAATATTGATGCTTTAAAGAACACAATGATAATATGACATTATAATTAGGGCACCATTAGACCCCGTTCTGAAGTTCTTTCTTAGTTTCTGCTCAGGAAAATATAGCAGTTTCTGAGGTCTAAGGTACAATAGGCTCATACAACACTTTTTTTTAACCTGTTTTTAATGGAATGGTCTAAAAATAGAAACAACAGTAACAAAAGTTTGTGTTGCAAAAAAATTTAAAAAAAAGCCAAAAAAAGTCCAGGAATAAACATTAAATCATATGCAGAGGCACATGTGAGTTACTGTTATTCCAGCATCTTTGCTATTTCTTAGACTAATCTGGAAATTTTGTCTTTAAAAATCAAAAGAAACAGCAATACAGAGGAAAACTTGGTTGACAACAGTGTATTCTTTAATTCTTGTTCTTTGCGCTTATTCGACCAAAAGAACGGGTAGGTGCAACTGAGGGCCAGGCAACCGTCTGACTCATAACCGGGGTGGTGGAGTGCCTGGCTGTGTAACTGGGACAAACACACTTCATCTCTCAGTGTCTTACTTCTTTAAAACAGAAATGGTTATTTTTTTCCGTTCTTCCCACAAATTATATGAAAGTACCATTCATTAATGTGAACAGGCAATGAGAAAAATAATGATAAGCACGTTCTCAAAGCTTATAAATAAGCGCAACATATCCTTGCAATCCGTGACAGCTTGGCTAGGAAAGGTAACTACAGAAAGCCAGGAGAAATGAAGGCAGAATTAAAACCCAGTGGAGACAGGATTCATGGATTCAGGTAGTTTTTCTTCTTACTATGATGCAGATTAAGGCTATTTAAGAACAAGACAAGACGTGAGCTGCCCAATACAAGACTGAGATGCAGAAGTACAGAACTTTGGGTAATTCTGATCCTAAAGTATTTGGATTTCAGGTGTCTATGGTTGATGCTTCAGCCACCAGCCTTATGACTTAGGCCCCTCAGGTCCTCTCCGATCAAACCCTGCAGAACTTCTGCAAATCTTCTGGTCACTTTGTACAACTGCTTCTGCAACTCAGCACTTTAAAAAGTGTTTAGATGTTTGTAAATTGCACAGAAATGATCACAGGATTTTCAAATGCTTCTAAGAAGATAAAGTGCTAAAATCTATTTGAAATACCTTTACATTCTAGCAGGTGCTTGCCCATATTTGCATAGCTGAATGATATTAAGATTCTGCTATGTAGGCACACTGGAAAATTTTAACCAAGTCCTCTTTGTGATGATTTATTTTGTGTCTCCCTTATCAGTAACATATGAGCAATTACTGAATTTCATAGGATATGAATCATCTGAAAAGACTGTGGCATCGGTTTTACTTGAGCTTAAATAATTGAAGCCTATTACTTGTGACTTACCATTTATTTACGTAACGGTGGTAATGCAAGGCTATACGTTATCCAAAATGATACAAATAAAAAGGAAAAGGAAAACCTGCAGCTTTTTTATGTTTCTGTATAAGTCACAGTGGTTGATCTAATTTCTTTAAAAAGCTCTACATTATAGCTGCTCCATCACGTAGAACTTCCACCAACCCACCACCTCTTTATTTGAATGTCACCTTAGTGCTATGGCACGATGTTAAAATCTTCTCAAAAAAAAAAAAAAAAAAAAAAAAAAAGAAAAAAGTTCTAAAAGCTATTAGTCTTAATGTATCTGATGCATCACTGTGCCAAGAGTTTTCCATTAATAGATGATCTTAAAGAGACAATATAAAATGTTACATAGATGAGGAAAGCTTGATACATCGTCCAAAAGAAACTGCTGAATCGAGGACTTAATTCCCTCCACGTTGTGAGGACAGTACAAAGATTATTGATGTCAGTAAATCAAACTTTCTGTTAATGATCTGCGTGAGACCAAGGAGAGGGTCAAAGCCATCATTCCTACAAATGTAAGCTTCCTTTTAACTAGATCCATCTCTACAAAACTGGGACATCCATTCCATTACCAGGATCCTGTAAGATGCATAATGTTGATGTGTTTGGCTACAAAAATGATTTGTGAGGGGAAAGAAAACAAAAACAAAAACATGAAACTCAAGAGAAAATGTGAATCTAAGAGACTCGCTCACAGATTGATTTTACACATTAATTCCCTACTTAATCTGTAGCATTGTGTATTACCGAGCAGCATGTGTGTTACCCCCATCAAGTGCTATGCTGGATGGTGTTGAGGGTCAAACTAAAGAAACCATGAGGTGGCTCAGATATACTAATATAGACCAAGACTGGGGGAATAAAATACAAATACTTGCTATTCAAAGGCAAATCTATGAGCTAAATGGACAGATCAGTAAAGTTGGTTACTGCTCATTCACTAGTTGGCAGATTAACAGGTGACTGAGTTCACTTTCTTGTGGACAAATCTCAATGATTATGAATCTCAAAGAAAGAGAAAACCACTGCCTATTTTCTCCATATTAACTCCTAAAATCTGACAGCTGAAAAGCCTCCCATTTTCTATCACCATGATACCATCCTTTTTTTTTGTATACAGGCCAATACCAAGGTTATTCACATCATCTCAGAATTGAGAATAAGCTTAGATCAATATATTTTTATGAATGTTCCCAAATGAACTGTTACTAATTTATCTATGTATTTGACTTTGTGAAGTGAATTCACATCTTCCCAGAATCTACCAAGGATATTTGCCAAGGGCTATACATATATCAAGAACTGTATACCTCCACAAGAAGCATGCAGAGGAGCTAAGAGCTCTCAGTAGCATTATTTAGATTTCAAGCAAATTAGAAAAATCATTTTAAGACACAAATCTAGCCAGAGACTCAGTCCAACAGCTACAGTTGCACAAGTTAAGAACAGAAAAGGAAAATTTATGCTTTTGTTTGCATTTACGTTTGGAATTGATTTTCATGCAGCATATGGGATTTTCTGCGGCGAAAAAAACATAATGACACAAATCAACAACACATATGTCATGAATCAAGAGAGAGAAACGGTGATCTCCCAAATGGCCTTGAAATTACCAGAATGTGTAGAAGTCTCTTTCCAGTCCTGGAGCTTACCCTATACCAGGAAATCCAATTCAGCCAAAAATTGCCCAATAATATTCATGTTCTATTTGGGACATACCCCAAAAAATTGATATATATATATTTTTTTCTTTTTCTGTCTATATGTAACAAGTACAGAATATAAGAAAACAGAGACCAAACAACTTACATATGTCTATTTAAATCATGTAAGAGGGATCATTCCTTCTCATACTTGTCCAGTGTGGTTTTCAAACTCAAAATATAGAATCTTTTAGCAGATGAAACCTTAGCATTCAGAGATTTACAGCTTGTTCAGAGACTTGCCATATTATACTAAGGAGACATTTTATCTTAAGATGAAATATTAAGCACAGTACTTTCCAACTCCAAGATTACAACTGTTATTTCTACAGGTATCTGCCTATCTCTAGCATATGAAAAATATTTTTGACACAGTAACGTACTAATAGTAAGCCCTGTGAATCTTCAATAGCTCATGACACATACTCGTTGCCCTTGGACGAGGATGTGACATTATGTACCTTAAAAGCTTAAGGAAAAAGTCACTTGGGGTTCTCATTTGAAAGTATTTTGTCAGATCTAGTCTATAGCTTCCCACTTCTTTAGAACTTGGATCATTTCAGCTATTCATCAAATAATTTCACTGGGGAATTTTAATGTCATTCCTCGGGGACTCCTGGATTTGTCTTTTATGATACTTTCCCAGAAACTGGATTGATCAATAAGGGGCAAATTTTTCAGTCAGTGGTTTTCAACTAGCCCTTAATTTATGTATTTTTATCTTCACTGTAAAGGCTGGTAACATGGATAGTTTTTATAAACTATCTGAGCACGTTCAATTAGACACAAGTAAGCAAATCCTCGATGTGTTTAATAACATGTGATAATTACTGAGCTACACAATTAAGGGGAAGGCTGAAAATATAAGCATCGAAGTTGCAATGCAGAGCTAGCAAGTGCCATTTGAACAGGCAATCCTTATTGTCACTTGTCTGATGTGGTGACCTTTCCTCGAGAGGTGAAGGATTGGGATTCATTCATGTTTTCTAACTCTTTTGATAATAACAAGATACTACTGAGACGATTAACATGTTTTATTCTGAAACAGTGCTGTCTTCCTTTGTATTTCCCTCAATTACTTCCCAACAATAAAACCCCAGGGTTTGTTACTAGAAGGGCTGAACATTTCCAACTCCCACTGACTTAAGCGAAAATTCTGCATTTTCAACACTTCTAAAAATGAAGCCTGCAGCACAGTGCTTCTTTCTCCTTAAGAAATGTGCTTGAGGATTTCTCAAACACAATCTCTGATTTTACAGTCAGCCTAAAGACTCACATAAGAAATCTGTTTATAAAAATATCCACTATCTCTGAAGAGTTTCTGAGTATCATGTCAGAGGTGTAGACAATTACATGAGGTCTAGAGATAAAAACACTAAACAGAAAAAATTAAGACTCCTAAGCAGCTAATAGCGCTGATGCAATTAAAACAAATTCCTGTTCAGCTACAATAATAGAAGCAATTGCACTCAGCTTCTGGGGTTTGGAAATGCTCATCAGAACATTTTCCCTTTTGTCCTTTGAAGTGTACTCCCTCACTTAACCTATTAATTTTCTGCCTATTTCCAGAAAGCAGTTAAATATCAGCTGTAACTTTCAATTGCCTCATTTCGATGCATGGCTGTATTTATAGGACAGCTGAAGAGGTATCTGACTTCAAGTGTCAAGACAGGGATGGAGGAGGGAAAAGGCAAGAAAAGACAGAGATACTCTATAGAAATTGAACCCTCCTATTGGCAGAGTTAGTAACAATTAAACTAAACAATGTAAAGAAAAATATCTCTAGGGAAACACTTCTCTCCCGAAAAGCTATTTGAACATAAAGGACTGCTCCTTTCTTCAACTGCTCTTTCCTTCTGCAGGCTCAGGCTGCCTATTAAACTAATAGCTCTATAAAATAAAGTGATCGTGTTGGAACAGGTTGTGCGTGCTGAACGCCAGGCCCGGCAAGCACGCGCGGCCACCACCGCTCACTGCAGTTTCTGCAATACACAGCATTTGTGGGTGCTCCCTTCTTCCATGCTTCCCCAGTGTGAGATCTCTTTCAGGAAATAAGCTGTCCAACTATTAGATTGATTGGTATGACTACCACAAAACAAAAGAAAGCAAAGCCAGTGCACACTGTAAGGAAAAATTACTTGAAGTAATATAGCAGTTTTTAAAATTTAATAAACTCTTATTTCTTTGAAGAGCAGAACCACTGGATGCATTCCTTTTTTGACACATCCATATTATCCAGAATCCTCTCCTGCCTTTATTTTTGGCAGCAATCCTAAGCCAATGAGGTATTTGTTGCTTAAGAGGCTTACCCCTAGGCGCAGCCCCGATCGCTCGCTATCGTGCTGGATCACATGGTGCTGGCCATGCCTCACTCCTGGCAAGCAGAGGATGTTGTCATTCAGCTAGCTCCTAATAAGCAGCAAACCTTATAAACCTTCTTATTCCCTATTTGACAATTTACATGAAATTATCATGCAGTAGTTCTGTAATGCTGCTTTCAACCTATTTTAATGCAAATTAGACCTATTACCTAATACCTAGATATGTTCGACTTTAATAGCATTATTTGGGTTAGAGATTTGGTTTTTGTGTTTATTACCTGTCCTTCATTGCTAGGCTTGCATATATTTTTGTTTGTCCTCTTTCTTTTTTGTTTCTGGACTTAAAGGGAAAATATAATTTAATGGATATTGTTATTAAGACCGTCTTTGAGGTAAGCTATTAAAAAGTGTTCTACTCGCATAGCTCTCATAGCGGAAAGTGACACCTTTTCTTCTTTAGTGCTCCAGAAAGTTCCACTTCTACTTACTAAAACGAAGAGTGTATAAAAACGTGATGAGTGAGGAGTCCTGTTTGCTCTATACTCTTCCCTTGGTGTGGCCGGTTGTGTCCATGCACAGCTGCATTTCCTTGCTCTCCTTCAGAAGCAGAGTCCTGGCCACACCAAAATTTGGTTTCCAGCTGAATAACAAAGTCCCGGAAACATTTCTGCCTAACAAAACTAACATATAGATCCTCAGCCACTTAACATCATCTCTTCAACAACTAATCTTTTTGATAGAGCGTCTTGAAACTGGCTAATTACTCCAGTTAATGGCTAAATTGCCCTTGTTAGGAATGAGGATTTCTTGCATGACAGGCAAATAGAAACAGGAAAACTGGGCTTATTGGCTCAGACACAGAGCCATCAGTACAGCTCCCCTCCACAGCAGTCAGTGAGGAGCACTCCCTGCTCTCGCCATGGTATTTCTGGAGGATTGAATTGCCCACTGCCAAGGCAGTAAAGGAATCTAAACAATCATGCAGCTACCGGTTCCTCATTAAAAACTATTTTTTTAGACACATAAACTTTGCTTTTCCTAGCAATTACTCTGAGATAATGCCACCTAGGGAAAGACATTATGCCCAGAGACTATTCATAGGTAAAGCCATGCATCTGCTCAGCTTAATAGTTTTATGTGAGTTTTATAGTGCAACGCGAGTCTGAAATTCAGTGTGCAGTTCTGGTGCTACTGCAAGAATCCTGGTTAACTCCTTAGGAGACCAAACGGTGAGCAATCCCGCTGCAATCCCTTCTGGAACATATCTGCAGAGGACATCTCACTTAATTAAGCCAACCTGGCAGAGGCATGGATATTGCTGAGCATTTATTAAAGTGCTCCTACATTGCTATAGCTGTGCGAAATCTAATTAAAATAGGAGCCAACGTATATGGCCTTATAAATAAAATGAAGGCTCGCGGTAGAGCCCCGCTGTCTTTGCACATAACCAATGCGATCATCTATACAGCAGATGGCCACTCAGCCAGTTGGCAAAGGGTTACAGAACATTTACATTTATAAAAAGTGCCTGAGAGTTTGTTAAAACCCTTTCAAATAGCGGATTTTCCATGATGCACTTGCCCAGCAGAATAAAATTAAAGGCAGTTTATTAGCTAATTGCAAAGATCAAAATGAAAATCAAAATGGCTAATTAAGGGGCTGTTGTAATAACACCTTTTTATCTGTTTCCACTAATATTCCTTGGTTTTTACTATCCTGAAGAAAATAATGACACTTCAGCGAACATAAAGCTTAACTGCACTGCTGCTCTGGATAATCTTCCAGACATTTAACAGCTTTTTAGCCATATGGACAATGCATATACAGTTAGGAAACAGCTTTTACCCAGATACATATGAATTTACAAGGAAATACATATCTTGCAAAGCTAAGAGCAAGCATCTGGCAATCCCAGAAAATACATAATTTGTAAACCAGGTATACTGGAAGTTCTCTTCAAATAATAGCACTAAAAATAATTCAGAGCACAGATTCATGTGTTTATAACATATATTTGTATAAACAGACACAGAAAGATTGGGGAGCGCCCTATAATTAACTGGTTTTAGTACATCAGGTAAGAGGGAGTCAATCTTGGCATATCCTTTAAAATCACAATGTATCCTTCCAAAACTTACCACGTTGACTCATTATAAAATATATTCATACAGAATGAATCAGAAATCTGATAATTCTTTTAGGAATTGAAGTAAATTAAAAAATAATTCATTTCAGATACTTAACACCCCATGCGATACTAATGCTAGTAAAAAAAGTAATGTGGACCTCAGGCTTTTATATAGTTAAAACAGTGAAATGTTATATATAGGCTACTCAGAAGTTTTTGAGAGTTCGGGTTATTTCTACCCGAACCCATTCTTTTCTACTCATTGTACCAGGCAGCTCTTCAATCACCGTGCTCTAACGGATGAACAGTTGACTCCGAGTCACGCCGTAACCAGCAGGCTCATCTAAAACGGTTGCCATCATTTATTCACCCCCAGTGGGACCGCAACCTAAGCTAAGCTCTAGCGATACCCGTTACGGGACAGCTTGGACAGCCGTCTCCACCTCCTAGCAGCACAGGATGCCGCTGCGTTCCCAACAAACACGGAACTTCGGATTCAATATATATGGTGCTTTAAGCTCACCAACCCAGGTACGTTCATGCCCAGATATGCCTGGACAGGAAAAATAAATAAATAAATAAATAAAAATAATAATAATAATAAACTGTAAGCAATGTCTCTCCTAGTTAGACAGCGAAAAGGGTGGACAGACATGCAAGAGCAATCGCTTGGCCTGAAACCACAACATATATTTCGAATTGCTTTGCAGAGACATACTGCGGCACGGGCAGCACGTAAGATTTTGATTTCTTTGTGGGGAGGTCCTGGAGCTGGGTGCAGCAGCGTAGCACAAGGGAGGCAGGGGCCGGGTTATCTATCACACGATGCTGCGGATGGCTCTTGGCCTGTGCTCCGCTGAGCAGCGCGGATGCAGGCTTGACAACGCAGGGCGCTCTTGATGGATCGCTCTGAAAGCGGCTCTTCCTTGCGCAAAGAACCATTTCTGAGACGGTAACTGCGAAAAATGACCACTCATTCCAACCCTATGATTTCTCGATAGCTGCCCACTGAACCTTATTACCTCGAGAGGCAGGGAAGAGGGGGAGAGCAGAGTGCGCGTGTGCTCACAAAAAGGAGCAAAGCAGCGAGGGAAGGGTGTTCGCCAAGGATATTCGGGGTGCAAAGGAGAGAAGCCCCGTGTGCAGTTCTGGAGATGCTTAATACATGCAATTGTCAGGTGCACACACATTACAGAAAGCTACAAGGGGCCAGAAACATGTTCATAGGTTAAAGCAAAAATCTAGGCTGACAAAACACAGTATCTCTCAGTCTAGTTAAAATGGCTGGGTTACGCTGGCAGCTCTGTGCAGGGATAACCAGGTTAGAATGTATTCTTGACCCAACCGAAAGGGATGTTTTTACTCTAGAAAGAGCTAAATAAATCCCCCTCCCTATCCCCACAAAACTGGGCTAAGGTGCAAGGTGGCGTCTATGTCTAGGATTGAGTAAAATATTTGGAATTATATGAATTACGGCCTAAGAATTCATGATTAAGGGCAAGCTTGGTAGCACTCCCATTAGCTCAGTTTAGAAATCTGCTCTAAAGGTTCAGAAATGACTTTTAAGGTAATAAATTCTTCAGTCTTCCCATCCTTAAAACCTTTTTTGAGGTAACATTTACATTTTACTTTTTAAACTAACCTGTATGCTTCCTCTCTCTATAGATAGATGTGTATGTGTGTATATATATATATATTTATATATATATCTTACTGTTTTTATACTTTTTTCTTCAATAGACATATATCTTTAAATGATGTTGCTCCTTTAGGTATTTAAGATAAATGAGAATGGAAGAAGGTACCCCCCCCTTACCTATAGGAATACACGAAGTTTCTTTTTATATTTTTAGGCAAATAGAGTTAAAATAAATGAATATCTTTCTCAAATCCAAGATGGTTCTTCAGTTGAACTTGAGCTACTCCTTTTTAGATTCCAAAATACTGGCATAACTCCTTCTGCCCAACTGCCTAAAACAGGCATCTGTTTTAGACTTGAAAGTAGGTCATGAACTGACAAAATACAGTGACAGGATTTTTTTTTTTTACTCAGTACTGTCATCTCTAACACATTTTAGCTGGTGGGGATCCCTCCCTGCTGAGGGCACAGAGTAAATCAAGTTCCTGGGGACAAGAGGTGCTGGGCAAGGGGCTGGCACATGTGCCACTGTCACTCCTGCTTTGTCCAAGAGGAAAAGAGCTCAGAAAGCTGTTACCAAAATGATGTTCAGGGAAGTTCTGGTGGGATTGGATCCCTCTGACCCCCCTGGGAGAGCTGTCCCTCTTCTGCAGTATTGCCAGCTTGGGGCACGTGAGGAAATACTGGAAATGATAAAAGCAAACCCAACCAAGCAAAATAGGAATTAGGTTTTCCATGTATGTTCACCTCAAAACAAACCTGCCTCTCTCACACCTTTTCAAATTTCTTCCATCGCTATTTCTCAAGGCAGTCATTGCCTCTAAGAATCTTAGGTGAGACCAGCCCTTCCAAAGATTGATCTCCATTTACTGAGGCAGCAGATTTCTCCAGCTCTGAGTAACTTGCTAAAACACAAAAGCTTGATATGTAGTTTTTGTGAAGTTTCATTATTTGCAGTCCTTTGTGTCATGATTTTCAAATGAGAAAGGTATTTTTTTCTAGATAATAGTTCATTAAAAAAAAAAGAGAGAGAGAGAATACAGTGAGTTGGGATTCATTCAAAACCTTTTTAAATTAAAAAGCCTGTCATAATTCCTCATTTTAGTCAGTAACTTACAATAATAGTCACTTTTAGTGTTCCACTGATTAGTAATAAACAACAGGCAGTATTTCATTTTTTTATACTTATGCCCACATAAGCAAGCACCTGAGACATGACTCATGTATGAGAATAATGTCCAAAGAACAAGTGCATGCTGTGAGAATGGCATTTCATCAATGGACTTTCCATTAAATCACCCTTTCATTTTGTTAATGTCATGGGTTGTTTTTACTTTTAAGATCTTGAAATCACTACAGTGTGTCACTGCAGAAGAAAATCTCTGTAAATCGTAAATGCCAGAGGAAGGAATGCATATTACTAGCTTTGATAACTAAAGCATTCAAAACTTTTTTTTCCTCTTTATAAGACTATAAGGTCTTCATCAGACATACTGCAATATAAACAGGGTGGCACTAGCTGCAACATGAAATTCCAATAATAAAATCGGAATGTTTCATCTTCAGTAAAAGTTATTTAATATTTCAATGTATTCTTGCTCTTTAAGATAGTAAGTACTTGTACAGGAAAAAATCACTGTCTCTTAGCATAACTTTAAAAAGCAACAACAATGAACCAAGGCTCATTGCTTACAATTTCTACACAAACGTAAGTATTATACCCGGCACCACTTTTTGTACTGTGCCTGGTACATACATACCAGACATTTTCCATGAACACAGGGAAACCCGCTGCCTTTGAAGTACAGCGATTCCCTAAACAGAACAATCCTCTCCAAACCCACAACCTCACAAAAGGTTTTTGAACTGTCAGGGAACTGAGGAAAGGAAATCTGGAGCACTTAGAGTCATATATTGGAGAACCATGTTTTTTTTATTTGGTGTTTTTTTTTTTCTTCCTTTTTTTTTTTTTTTTTTATCCTCATAGTAACTCTGGGAGTAAGGCCGGATACTCTTATCGCTTTCCACAATTCACAATTATTCTAGCATGCACTCACATTTATGCCATCTTGATCATTATGTGTCAAATGTCCAACAACATGATCCAATGCCTGTTGATACTGATAGAAAGGTCTTTTTTTTTTAATTTCACTGAACATTAAATATGATCAATTTTAACATTTGCAGAGTATGAAATGTACCAAATTCAAGCGTCATGCAG
>JAWLRI010000274.1:722198-775500 GCA_034781795.1 Crypturellus tataupa
TAGCAAAACTCTAGCTCTTCACACAATTCCTTTTGGACACGTGCTTGGGAGTGCTGGTACGAAGAGAAGGAAATTGTGACTTACAAGAAAATTTTTCAGCTTGTTGTGATTTAGAACTTCTTAGGAAACTGAATTCAACTCACACACTTAAACTGCGATGAGTGACAAGGCTCACATTTAACACAGATGATTTTTATGCCATGCAAATTAGTTACAGATTGGAAAGATAATGAATCAGTGTTTTGAGCTGTTGCGTCTCTGTTTTTCCTGTCAAGTCGATGGGTACTGGCCTCCACAGCTTTACAACCTACACACCTCTACAGCAGGTGCTGAGCCTGGACAGCAGCTTATATTTTTATTTCCTATAACACATAAAGTTTGAAAGGCTCTGCTGTTACTACTAATGAGCAGCTTCATAGAGTAAAAACAAACAACTGAAGTTAAATGAAGTCCTCAGAAGCTATCAACTGTCTTGCATAATAATTCCCTGTAACAACCAATGAGTTTAACAAATTCAGGGGAGACATTAATACTTGTAAATCATTTTAAATATATTCTTTTTAACCAAAAGCTTTTTCACATTTTTTTTGTGAAAGATAGAAAAATATTAAAAACTGAGTGAAAAACCTCAGCTAAAAGAACTAACTCCAGTTTTAAAGGACATTGAGACATTTTTCTGTGTCCAACATTAAACCGGACTAATCTTTTACATTCTAATCTTATACAACTCCATATGCTCAGGGTCTAAAGAGACGTGCTGAAAGACTTAGTTTGGATTGTGTGAAGGCTTCGTAAGTGTGGCATATAAATGAATGTAGCCAAATTTCTGGTATTAAGTTAGATTTTGCTCCAAGAGAAGTCAATCCTTCCTGCTTCCCAAGAAATCTAAAAGCATCTGCACTGCCACTGCAGCAGGAGAGCTCTGCATCTATTCTTGTGCAAACGACAAAATGTCACATTCTACTGTCTTGCTACTAACCAAGCAGCTGGCTAACACAAGCATCGCCTACAGCTTTCGATGTCAGGAATATAAAAGGTTCATATGATTTAACTAATCGTTCATTTTCTTTTACTAGCTATCAGTTGCCTTCAGAATGAGGAGGAACACGAACTGCTATGAAAGACAAAAAGATCAAAAATGGGAATAACAAATTCTTGACCTTTTTCCAAAAACTTCATTTTAGCTTCCCAGTTTAGACAGAACAATAATGGTTTTGAAGTTCCTTAATGTGATTAAGGCATGATAATAACAAAGCATTAATCAAGCAAAGATTGAGCAGCTAAATCATGCATCATCCATCGCATCATACTCATCCAAAGCATTATACTCATCACAGGATTCTTAGTTTCAAGCCCAAAGAGGTGTAATGTTGCTTTCTTTCTCAGAACAGAATAAAAAATTCATAGAAATGCTGCCTACACATCATCTTTTCACTTTTCTATTGCCATCAAAACGGTAAACTTGCATTTCTTTTCTTTACATGTATTTTCTTTCTTGTTTTACTTTCTCTTGATATGTCATTCTATTCTGATTAGACCTTTTTTTCACATTTTAGCTGCTAGCAATTTCATCGCTCTCATAAGAAAGCTCCAAAGCAGCTTTGCCTTCTTCATAGCTTTATTCCGCACTCATTCAGGACAGCACATACCACTAAGAGGAACCAGTCACCCCACACAGGCTTTTGCTAACCAGGTTTCCCCTAGGCAGCTTTTCATCATGATGAGATACCATCACGTTCAGTATAGAGTGTTGGGCCAATGACCATCAGTAGTTTCTCTATGGAGAGCTCAGTGTAAGCTCCAGCACTCCCCATCTCTTCTCAACCCAAAGCAATTCTAAAAATGTTTAATCTACTACTCATCTACACCAGATGAGCTTCTTTCTATATGAAAAGCCATCCTTAGAGAATAAAACATGACCGTTCAGTGTCAAACACCCAAACTAAAGCTCATGAGGGAAAGCTGGGAATTCTGAAAGAAAGACTTCATGAGGAAAGAAGAATTCATGAAAGAACATTTTCAGTCAGGAGCTTCTTTCAAGCAGAAGTTACTTGTCTTTTCTTTTTCTTTTTTTTTTTTTTTAGTGCATATAAATACTTCCTCTTTAGACTTCGGCTATGCCTGTAAATTATAATGGAAAACTTAAAAATCAATTCCATAACAGAAGAAATTAAAAGCAAAAATAAAACAAGCAGAATACCCACAGTTGAATGATTCCCTATGAGTTAGAAAATAGCAAATGAAATACTAAATATTTTTAAATCACTGTATTTTTTTTAGCTGCAAAGAAGTCTCCTGGTATTTTCATTAATGAACCATTTCTGAAGGTAAGTATTCAGGTTGCCATGGTTAAAATGCAATTTTAGGTTGATGAATAGGAGGTTTGTTTGTGTACCTGGCAGGGGGCACTGGGAGTCATGTTTACATTTGAAGTTAATGTTCTTGTAGAGCACTTTGTTACGAAGAAAACAGCACTACTGTGATTGGGATAAAAAAAAAAAAAAAGCTGTTTTTTTTTTAACTTAGTTTTCATATTTTAACAATGCAGAAAGAAATAAATGTTCTGTCTATTCAGCTGCAACACAGAAATCTTCATACAAATGCTTATCTCTCTGATAGCTATCTGTATAATAGCCCTGGAATAAATATCAGATTCATTCCCGTAAGTGAGAGGGAGCACCTTATCTTCTTAGAAGCAAACTAGAAGGGAACTAGGGAAAATAACTTATTATCTCAAGATAGCAATAGCAAAACACTAATATTAAGGCTATAGCATTCACAGCTACCTCACTTACACATTCTTTTCAGATTCAACCAATCACTTTTAGGATGACAAAACTGTATTTAAATGCAGAACATTTACTCCACTGCTAAAACAAATCAATGCAACTAGTCAAAAACATACTTAATTGATATTTAAAAATAAATGTTTAAAGGAATATGATGTTCTCACAGAAATTTTTGAGGGGACTATGGTGAAGTTGACTTTTCTTGTTTTCCTTAGTCTCATGACACTGTTCTGTGGTGAAGCAAGCATATCATTTTTGCATTGTCATTTGGATTACTTACATTTCAACATTCACCTTCATGTATTAATTTTTACACAACACTCACTATTTTGTTCATTGCAGTATATTGTCTCATTATTGAAATGAAACACTCAACATCAAAATGACCCAACTCACTGTTTACAAACTGAACTTTTTCAGACTTAACCAATCCGTGCACAATGTTAAAATTTCATCCTTTATACCAATCCAGAATGACACTTCAGAGACTAAAAGGTTCTTTTTATGTTTTATCAGTGAACAGCTGATTAACCAGCCTTCTTCGTTTTGGAAAGTATGGACATATGGTGCAGCTGGGCAATGAAGTTTTACTTCATTGGGCCAGATTGTTTGAAGAAACAGCATGTTCTTACAAATGCATTGAGTAATAAAAGGAAAAAAAAGAGTGAACTAGAATAAAAAAAATGAGAGCATACTTTGAGGTGAATGTTGACTCTCGATTTAATGCTCACCACCAAATTTAAAGCTTTTCCTAAACTACCACTGCACTGAAAAAGTAGCCCTTTTGGTGCTACACACACAAAAAAGATGCGTTCATGCAGGGCAGTGACAGAATGTAAGTATTCCTACCAGAGGGCAAGGCTCACA
Source organism: Crypturellus tataupa (assembly GCA_034781795.1). Classification (NCBI taxonomy): domain Eukaryota; kingdom Metazoa; phylum Chordata; class Aves; order Tinamiformes; family Tinamidae; genus Crypturellus; species Crypturellus tataupa. The sequence continues at coordinate 725,855 of JAWLRI010000274.1, forward strand.
TGCTGTTTTCAGACGCTTTTAAACTCTATGGCTTAAACCCAAGAATAGCCTTGTCTGAAAAAGGATCTAGTGACTTTCAGAACCTGGTTATGCATCTTGGTGTAGAATTAATACATTCTCCTTCTTAATGTTCAAACAACAGCTATTCAGAATTACACATGCCACTGGAAAAGATGATTAGCCAAATGATAATATAAAGGCATTTGAAACATGTGCCAAGGTTATTCCACTGAAGTTCACAGTATCATTTTAATACAGTCTCAATAATGACTGATATCTTATACTGGAAGAGAGATTTTTGTCTCCTATTTTTATATAAAATATGTATGTATGTGTGCTTCCTTGAATATAGTAAATTTAATGGATAAAATGGCAAGTCCAAAAAATAGTTGCCATAAAAACAGGCGCAATTAACGCTTTTCCCTTTTATCTAAATAATAAGCATTCACCTATCTGACAAGATTATCTCAAAGAGAAAAGATAATATTTGATTTTTCAAGGGCAGATTTTCCAAACTACATTTCTTTGCCGAGATGCTTGTCAGGCAGCTCCTGCCAATTGTGGAGCAGGTGACAGAAGCGAACACCGGAACAAAAACTAGAGCAGCCAGAGCGATTCTCACCAGTATTCTGGCTTTTAATCATCACTTTCCTGCCTAGGTACCAACATATAAACTAGTCCGGGGAGAAGGATTTTACCTAATTTCCACAGTCAATATTATAGTGTAATGCCACATGCTACCCCATCACTCAAACACGTTTGGTCTTCACCGAGATGTGCGAATTATAACTGTACCATGCAAGTGTTGCCTAGGTCAAAAATGCCACGGATCTCATTTTATAGGAAAATGAAGCAGCCTCCATCAAGCGTTAGTTGCACACAGGCAGTGTTTACTGAGCATTGCCATTTTTTCCTCTTTAGCTATGGGTCACCAAGTTTGGATTTAAAGACAGTTCACAATCTATTACCCACCATCTACAAAACATCATGAAATGGATTGTCTTAACTTCGGAGAATCCTAGAACGTGCAAATGTGAGAAGGGAATTACTGAATGTCAATGGTAACTGTCAACATTTACATTAATAATTAACAAAGTTAGAGCTGGATCTCAAATCTCTTCTCCATAGTGCCCCGCTTTCAGTAGCGGATGTTGAAGTGGTAGCTAAAGCCAGATTTCAGCACAAATTAAATGCAAAACCTGCTTAGATTACCGAGATCTACTGTTCTTAGATCCCACAACATCCATTCTGTTAAACATTCTGGCACCAGTCCTTCGGTGATGCCCTACCTCACATTCACTAAAGTGGTCTCATATCAGTACTAACACCAATCTGAGGCATAAAAGGGACCTTTAGAAGCAGACAGGTCATACAAGTGACAACCTGCAGTGTTTAATATGGGCTTGAAATATACTTTATAAATATATTTATAATATTAAAGAACTGAAAACAGATTTTTAACCCTTGCAAAACTTTACTTACAACTGGCAACATGCAGAGTATTCAAAATACATATTTTTATGGCTGACATATTGCATATCCCATTAGAAGATGCACTCATTATAGGCATAATTTATTTCAGTACTTGAAAATCTTCTTGAAATATCATTGTAAATACCCTTTGTGTTCCTTAGTGCATGAATAATAATTGCAGATATTCCTTATTAAGTTTATAACAAATATAAGCAGCGTATATTGTGTGCATATGTTATGTATTCCTTGAGTTCATTTTCCACTCTTATTCATGTGCACGGTAGACTAGACTTCCAGCACGAACTTTCAGTCAATATAACCATGAAGTTATAAGGGTGGGATAGAAGTGAAACCTGGTAAAGGATTAAAATTCATTTAACTACAGTACTTCAAAATCTTTTTGAAGGAAATCATATTTTAAATACAGCTTTGGCAGCTGCTAAGATGTTTAACCATGGTTTGGTTTCTGGATGTACATACGGTGGTCTGCATACAAATGCACAAAAGTCAGTGCTAGTAGATATGGCATAATAGATCAAAAATGGAGTGTTTAAAAGTGGAATACACACACACAAAGTATGAATAACTTCTAGAGACGAGTAGGATATGAAAGAGTCTAGACTCATACTTTACAAATCATCAGACAATTTCAGTGTTTGAGATGCAACTATTGAAAACTATTTTTTCATTATATTAGGAGAATATATGAATTTTACACATTACAGAGGGAGAAAATGTAATTTTTCCACAAGTTCCACAAGCACCAGGTGTTCATCATCTGCTGCAAGGATAAACTTCTTTTTAAAAAGTAGGTTTCTGATTGTCCTACCCAACTCCCCAGGAATCGTCTTAGAATTAATCAAAGTTAGAAGACTTTAAAAGGATCTGTACCTGTGAAATAACTATACTTGGTATTTAAAATTGACCCGTGGAAATAAGGCTTTGTTAAAGGTAATTCCATAAAAAAAGCTGATTTCAAAGGATCATGGAAAGCAGATGGATTCTGGGAAGGAATTAAGTGTCTGCTGGTAGGGGGGTTATGGTTTGCTTCATTAATAAAATGGGAACAGCAGGAGGACACTAATGAATACGCACCCTAGAAATGGCTTATCAGATTTATTTCACTCTCAAAATGCAAAACCAAACCAAAACAGCAACAAAAAACAACCAAATAACAACAACAACAAAAAAATAGAACCAGTGTTACTACACTCACAGATTGAAGGAGACTACAAAGCGACTCCTGAAATAGCCAAGAGAAGGAAGACCACACGACACAACTTTGAAAGCAGTGGACCCTTCAGAGGCATGGCTTAGAGCACTGTCACTGAGCATCAGTTTGCTGCATTTTCTGCAGTACCATTGGAAATGCTAAATTATCGTTCGCTAAAAACTAAAAGAAGAAGGGCAAGGGAGCAGCTCGAAATTTTTTTTTCCCTCATTTGTCAAGAGTTCATTGATCCATTTTACCGTTTTCACTCAGCTCAGCTAATATGAAATCATTACTTTGTGCTACCCCAAATCTGGATGGGTTCTATTCATTGGAGCTTGGATGCAGCAATAAAAATATTATGCATTTTTGTCTAAAAGGATTGCAATTTCCAAAGGTCTAAAACAGGGATAACACAGTCCAAACCCTATTAATACAGTACAAGAGGTCTCAGAGTTAAAGCATCCAAAGGAAACTGGGTTTTGAAGTACAATGCAATGGCATTTTTTCTCTGTAAGTTATTTGAAGCAGAAATCCCCAAATCACACTGTAATCTTATGAGAAATTGACTGTAAGATTTTACCACCATTTTATTAACTTAGACAATCTCTAGATAATAAACGGAACTTTTCCTTAGGCTGTCATGGAAAGGGCACAGTCAGGACATGAGAGAGTCCCTTATTCACACCTTCCACCTTGTTCCACAGTCTTTGCTCTTACTGAGGTGGGATGCACCCTGCTGTATATGATAAAGATAGCTTACGTACAAGGATTAGGTGGACAAAGGATGAGAGTATCTCCAAAACAAAAGCAAAAACAAGGTTAGTAACATGGATTTCCTTCCCCAGCAGCACCACCCTTTCAAACTTGCATCAACGCTATGGAAACTGTTGACGTTGTCCAAAGCCCTGCAGAAGCAAGGGAGAGGGATGCACACCATCTGCACAGCCTTATACTGGTATTTTACAATTCAAGGTGGACATCTACCGAGTGGGGCACATGTTCTACTGCCCTTTTCACAGTAGATGCATCTTTGCTCACTTTTTTTTTTTTTTTTTAAAAAAAAAGCAAATGAGACTTAAAAAAACAAAAGTGTAAACTAGATCTATTTTCTTTCAACATTATAAAGCCAACACTCTGGAAAGCTCTTCCATGTTCTCTGTCATTAGGCAACAGCGGTAATACCAGCACTTGGTCCTCTCTCTTCTTAAATCTTAAACACACACACACACACTCTTTAATTTTACACACACTTTCATTCTAAAGATTTCATTTTGTATAAGGTAGGAAAAAGTGGGAATTTTCTCTTTAAAAATCTCTATTTGCATTTTCTTCACTCATTTTGCATACAAGCAATTGCAGCTAGATAAGCTGGGTTCATTAAAAAACACATCTGACATACTTTCTAGATAAAATATTTAGAAATTATTATAATGAAAAAGATACCCACTGTTTAGATCAGCAAGCATCAAGAAAATTAGAAGAACACTTAAGAGACAAAAAGAGTACAGTAATAATGTCAATAATTGCAATGCACCCAGTTGTCTAAAATCACATTTTGACAAATATCTGTGAAAAACACTACCCCTCTCTGGAACTACACATATACTTAAAAATGTATGCTTATAGATGGGGGATATGTCTGTCCCTGGAAACACATTTCTTTATTGTTTGTATTGTGGATCAATTACTTTTTTCTATAGAAAAATCGTTTTGCAGGGTATGTATTTAGTATTGCATGACAGCACATAAGTTAACTTTGCGTACTAACAATTCATTTCTAAATGCTAAATAATTGTACCTAAGGGATTTTAAGGCAGATTATAAGCTTTAGATGCACATATATAAAATACTAAAAAGGCTCCCGCAGCTTGGCATACATATTTACATAGGTGATACATAAAGATCCCCTTTACTGGCTGAGAAAGCAGTGGCTTTTTTTTAGCTAAGTGTAAATCCATACTCCTTTAAAACTGGGCTCTTAAAAGACATTTGTGCATCCAAATGGCATGCAGTGGCATGTATGACTATTCTGGATAATGACAGTGATAATGATTGCAGTGATCTCAAATGTTGTCCATTGCCTTTCATCTTTCCACTGCACCTCTGAGATGCATCTTCTGCATTTTCTCTACCTCTTCTCTATACCACCTCTTTACATAACTCTAGACAGCTTTAAGACCCCCGTTTTACCTTCTGAAGGATGAAAAAATCCAGCTCTCAGGTCCTTTTAATAAGTCTCTGCTCCTGTCTTTTCCAGCCTGTTTAATTCCTTCTCAACAGGAGCTCTGCCTTACTGACCTGTTGCTCCAGCCTCGTAACGCAGCATCACAGAATGGCCAGGGCTGGAAAACATCTCCAGAAATAGTCTAGTCCATTGCCTCTGCTCAAAGTGAGGTCTGCCAAAACAGATCCATGTCCATCTGGGCATTGAAAACCTCCAAGGATATCCGGAGGGACTTCCTAACTGGCTACCCCTTGGACTTCGCACCGGCGATCACTGCTCTTTAAGGGCCCAGCCCATTTCTGCCCAACTTCTCATTCACTTACTCTGACCAGATCTTACCAGTTTGACTTTATATGCTTCCTTTTACTCCAAATGTGGTGGAACTTCAACAACTAACAGCAATTTTTCTATTTGCAAGCAATGAAGTTTGCATGGTGATTCTTTCTTCGATGCCCCAATCCTACGATAAAACCTGAACATGATGCACCGAAATCACTAGGGATTCCTCATGACTGATGGAAAGTCTTAGGATAATAAGATTATTTAGGATCATTTGGAATAGCTGCTGCTATCTAAATATAAATGTACTGTTATTATTTCAATAGGCAATCACTGAAGTAAACAGCAACATTTCTATCAATGTGAAGAGCTCCACTGCAGACAGGTGCACATATATTTGCACGTATCTGAAGCCCTGTGCACTGGCACACAGTTATGGGTTTACCCAGAAATGCAGGATTTGCAGCATGCAGTTTTCAAACACTTCCAGGCTACACCTTAAATGTAAAGGCAATTTTGCCCACACAGCAGGCTTAAGTATTAAAAATAATTTTCATATTCATACATAATATTCATACTGAAAACAGTGATCTGAAAAGGTCTTAAAAAAACAACTTTCTGCTTAGATATGGCTGTTCTCAGAAAGGAATTATGTACCTTAAACCGCTTGGGAATATCTGACATTTGAATGCATGGATATTTTCAGGTTAAGATTTCTATGAGAACACACTTTCTCCTAAAGGAAAAAAAAAAAAAAAAAAAAAGCAGGAAAGAGAAAAGAAACAAAATAAGTCACTACCAGATAGAAAAGCCAGAAAATAGCATCTTGTTGCAATTTAGCTAGTCAAAGATGTTTGCTGTAAGTATTTCAAACGGACAACCAATGCACATGCAAGAAAATAGCTCCTGCAGAAAAGAATAACCTCGGACAGTAGAAAGTTAGTAAGGACACAATAATTAGGAAAGCTCTCCAAAGAGATGGAGCCCTTCTTTTGAGCTCATTGCTGTGATACGGTACAAGTACACTATCAGAGCCCCCTTGTACATACAAATCTTACAAAATCTGATTTTACAAAGTCGTTCCCAGTAGGGGATGCTGCTGTTTTAATTTCCTTCACTCAAGCTAGCTCTTGGTGAATCCTTACTCTTGCCCTAGTCTCCCTGTCCTCCAAGAGGCTGAGCAACAACATCAGCGCGATGCAAAATGATGAAAACATTAGCAAGCTCAGCTCATTCTGCCTACAAAGACCAGGCAGCGGCACACGGGCAGGGAACCGACTGCCATATGGGCCGACAGCAGCACTGAACACGCTCGTTCGCACCGGTGCCGCTGCGAAGCCTGTACAAAGACTGAATATACTCTGAAGGCACAGGGAAATATCCTTAGACCCTGGGGATCTAAGATAGATTATAGTTAAAATAAAGATAAGATAGATAATAGTTAAAAAATAAATAAAAAAGAGGGGAGGTGGTTTGAGCTATAAGCTCATTTATTGTTAAGTATTATTAAGTATGTGAACAGATTTATTTTTTTATACCACATACATGAGGTAAAGAGCTGTTATAAGAAATAGCTTTCTAAATAAGAGTTTGGTAACATGCTTATCTTTAGGAAGCCATGAACTTTCCATAAATGCATAATGAGAAAGGCAAGGGAGGGGAAAGAAACTTTGAGCAGTACTTAGTCTTGACATACATAAACAATACAAAACTCAAGTTTCTAGACCAAACAGGACTGAGGTTATGCCTGCGTATTTTTTCCCTACAGTCCCAAAGCTGGTGTTAGAGATCTAACAGAAATTTCTTTGTAATATTCCTGCTTGTAGGTGAAACTGGATCAGCTCATAAATTGCAAATAGGCAATGAAGCTCGTAAGTTATTTGCATTTATGTTCAGCCCTTAAGGGACTTGCCAATACCAAATGCTATAAAACACATCATCATCGTCTCTAAAAAAAAAGTGCGGCCTTGCCATCAGTGATAAAAGACAAGATCATCATTCCCTAATTATATATATTATTTCTCATGTGAAACCTAGTAGATTTTAGCTGCAAAGTATAGATCAAATTATTTTCATATTAAATGGCATGTAATTTAAAAAAACTCATATGTGTATTAATTTTGCCTTATGAATAGAGCTGGGGAAATGCTGCAGAGATGAAGATTTTGAATTTGTAGCCTGGATTAATAAAAAAAGCTTTAGCTATATGTATTGATTTGCACTAAAGTAGGAATAAAATTAATGAGAGCAATGCAAACATGAAGCAAGACAAAGATGTTCAGAAGTCTTAAGATAAATCAATCATTTATAATAAAAAATTGGGCCTTTATTAGAAAAAGGCTTTTGTAGGTATCTATAGAAAAAAAATGAAATTTTATGAAGAATTTTTGAATTGCATTAAAAACTAGCTTAATTTTTAAAATAAATTAACATCCAAATGAATACTAATTTTCACATCAGATATATATTTTATCATTTGATTTTGGTAAAAACACTTAAGAAAATAATCACACTGAAATAAAAGCCATCGTGCACAGTTCATTGTGCAGTTACAAGATATTATCCTAGGACTAGAAAACAAACCTTAAGTTTGTAAAAACATCTGTACAATTACCAAAGGAAAATCTTTCTCAATCACAATTGTCGTTAGAAAGAAATATATATATTTTATATATATATTTGGACAGTTTGAAAAGACAAATTGTACTATATCCCTGAAAAGAATGCTACATTGCAGCATACAACAGTAGGTTTTCATTGATTGTATTTTATGGTACCTTGCCTAAAACCTGAGTGAGGAAAGCTGCGTGGGGCTCTGCTATATTACGCACATGTGTTTTGTTCACAGCAGCTCCTTATGGCACATCTGTAGCACCTCTTGAAGAGACTGAGCATTGACTAAATAGAACACAAGAGACAAAGACTCTTTTTTTTCTTATATTTTTCTCTTTCAAATTGCAATAAAATTAAATCCCACCAATCACAGCATAAGGCCATAAACTTGCTGCTGCAATATGAAAGAGCAAACATGAATTGACTTGATTGGGGGCAGGATGAGAGCTCAGCACAGTACAGCCTTGCATTCCCAAAAGGAATATAGAATAAAATACCTACATACTGCTTGCACCCATAGTAGTTAACAACTGGCCTCACTTTCCACAGACTGTCAGTCTCAGAAAAAAAAAAATTGGTTGTCCAAAAACAATTAGGAAAAAATAACAAGAACCATCACACTTAACATTTTCATTACTCTTCTGATTAGAAGATATGCCTTAATAATGCTTTTTACACAATTAAATGTTTCAGATTATTTTATAAACGCTCCATCCTAGATTAAAATTATTATAGCCATTAAGACTTTCAAAAGCATTATGCAAATTCTGTTTTAACTATAATACTATTTCATACAACCAGCAGCTAAGAAAGATGAGATTAGTTTAGCTATAAGGAAAGAACACAACCTTTTTTTATTTTTTTATGACACACAGCATAATATATGTTCTATTCTTAGCTCAGACGTCAATTTTTTAATCAAGGCCAAGACATCTGCGGTAAACAAGCTTCCTATCAAGCAATACTTTTTGAGGTAGCATGAGAAAGAAACTGGCATTCAAATCCCGAGCATTCCTGATTAATTATGTAAATAATAAATGCAGCATTGTCTTGTAAACTATACAAACAATTCTGCTGCTCATTCGCAGTACTTGACTTTTAATAGCGCTGTAATCCAAACACTTTCAAACTGTCCGTCTGGAGCATGCACGCAGTCAGATAAAACTATTTACTTGTTTTAAAGGGCAGCAAATCCACCGTGCCTCTATTTGTGTTGCTGTGCTTATTTTATGCAGACCTATGGCCCTGGCTAAAGGTGCTTGGAGACCCTGACTCGGAGGAGATCAGCTAGGAATTTTTCAGCATTCACTAAATGCCACTTGGTATCTTTCAGGAGTCATTAAACCCTTAGCAATAGAGGGGTCTGCACCAAACCTCGTGCTACGGTCAGAAAATCAACAGTCCACAGACTTAATGGGGCTTGGATAGAGTCTGCTGCCACACTGAAGTGATTAGTCTTCTCTTATCTCTGTTGTGAGCAAATAACATGCCACTTGCATTGACCTCATTAATATTGTTTACATAGTTGTTGAAATACGTGTTTATACGGATTACAAACTTGCGTACGTACAAAATTTCACCTAAAGATACACGCATCGCCTTACCCGTGCAAAAAACACGTTGCTTCTCACCGGATCAACAGCTTGCTAATAATTCAGTCAAGTAAAAAAGTCCCACCTGGTTTACCAAAGGGGTATTACCATCTCCAAAACAGTGAGGAGAATCAATCATCGGAGTGCACTAGGGGCAGATACACAAGTCAGGCCGAGCCAATTTGAGGATTAAATGATTCTGAAAGGGACGGTCCCGTCCCTGGTGCCTGGCTGCTACCCCTCCTTCACTGCTGCTGGCTGCCTCAGGCAGGTAGCAGGCCACGTACCATCACTAAACATGCAGAAGACGAAGTCATAAAAGTGAAGAGCTCACCCCTAGGAGTGAACGGAATGGAAGCTTTTTTTTTGCCAATAAGAAATACATAAAGTTTCGTTTTCTTCCCTTTATTCACTCACGTCTTTATGAACTTTTGTTTCCAGAAAACTGCACAGTAAATTGGGGATTTATAATTAATTTTGTTTCTACTTTGCCCTGGTTTCAGATAAGGATGTTTTCCAAGTAGCTGCCTAGCCTCGGGGCGCTGCTGCTTTATAGGCACCGCCATCCTCAAAGCCGAGGCAGCCCAACGCTCCTGTCTCTTCTGGCAACCTCTGCTCTGCATGGAGGGAGCAGGAGGGCACCCGCAGGAGGGCAGTAACTAGAGGGTCTGAACCCTAAAGGCTTCAGAAAAAAATGTGACACAAATTCTCCACCTTCAGACACCTCAGTAAGCAATGTTGCCCTACTGCTGAAAATCGTCAAGGAGATTATTAGTCATGCTGAGTGAAGGAATGGAAGCTCTGGTTCATTTCCAGGGCCATGAAGGAGTTGCTTCAGCTCGGAAAGAAGAGAAGAATACTCAGTTTCTATCTTGGTGGACGCTTCATTCTGAAAAACTGAACTTTTTCCTTTTTCTCTCCTTCCCAACTCTTTTTTTTTTTTTCCAACTCTTTCCAGCATTGGAAGTCAACTGTTAAGGCAGAACTCAGTGCACATGTAATTTTCGGTCAACTTCTTTCAACTTTCTCCCAGATATGAAGGAGATTTACTGAATGAAAATTCCTTTGGCCTCCAGTCCCATCCTGTCTCTTCTGGTGGGCTCTCTGGTATATTTGTCACAGTGTGGATGCACTTCCTAAGGAACCAAAAACCACTCATTTAGATTTGTGAGTTTCTTGACGATCTCTGATGAGCAGCATGTGTACCTGGTGGAGACGAGGGTCACTAAAAGGACTCTCCAAATACACACGGAGCACTAAGAGAGATGGATGACTGCCAGCCAACACAGGCCTGATCAAACACCCTCCTTTATCTGCCAGAGGATGGGAATCAGTGAAAAAACTGGCATCCTGTTTTACAAAATGCTATTATCCACTGCCTCTTGCAGCAGCAATGGCAATACACTTCACACGTCACAACCTGAGCTCACAGTCCTCCCTCCAGCCCACAAGAGAAGACAAATTTGTGTTGTCCGCTTCAACATCAGCTCTGGTATTATCTGGTAGCATTACCTGGTGTTGCCTTTAAGCACAGAGGCTGTCTTGAACTAGCACAAATAATGAGTTCAGCTTCAGGTCACCAGAGTTATTTCTGCTCTGAAGAAAGCCTGGTACTCTGAAATCTCAGATCTATTTATGACAGCGCGCCTGATTCTAGATGCTTCAGGGAATGCATTTTTCCAGAACAGACACTGTGATTTGCATCAGCGATCCCTGAGCGGTGTCACTCTGTTCCTAGTTTAGGTTTGCATATGTTTCGGTTCTTTCTTCAGCAGAGAGACTACTTTGTTGATCCGTTCTATAACTTCATCCAAATGCAGAAGGGGAATATTAAGTTTGCTGAAGGTTTACCAAAGCCAAGTTTTTTTCTCAGAGTCACGACAGTCAAGGGCTTCATGCTGTTGCCTCTTCCAGTGCTGCATCCAGCTCTTGTGCTGCCGATTCGGTTGTCCTAACCCGGACGCCACAGGTTGTCTGGGCCGTGTACCCCAGCTGTACTCACATGAACTCTCCAGTATTTGCAGCTCTTCGCATAGCGGCAGATTGACGACTGCATTTTTAGCAAAACAGGAACAGCTCGAGATCCGCGGCCTGCGAGGAGCTGAGACGTGAAGGACATGGAGGCTTCACCTACACAGAGCAGGAACGCGTGCCAACGCGTGCTGACTCCACATACCCGATAGCTACCTGCACACCTTGGGCTTTTGCGACTCCTTTTGCCTGCTCTGAGAAGGTTCTGAACAAGTCTGCAAAGCAACGTTGTTGAACGAATCTACTGAAACCACAGAAAACACAAGCAGTAAGAAGATTAACTAGACTTCCTGCCTGCTTGCTTCCCTTGGGAGCCCCTGCTTTATGGTGTGCTTTCTCCATGCCTTTTTTTTTTTTTTTTTTTTTCTGCATGTTTTATATTGACTGATGTCATCATCCTTCGGGACTGTTCTCTGTACCTGCACGGATAATAAAACAGCAGCAAAGCTTCCAGTTTCAGTTTGGAAAGGGTCCAAAACTCCGGAGGTTACTTAGCTGTCCTTATCAGGAGGTGGCCTGGATGCTGAGAGCTGCAGCTGATTTACCGAGTTATAAGAGCAAGGCTTATAACTCATCCCTTCAGTAACTTGACATCAGGCTTTTAAAATAATTTTTCAGGTTCATCCTTGTCTGAACTAACTGCTATTATTGATTAGCAAACTTGTTTATTCCTCTTCAGAAACTAAAATAAGTATGAGGCAGTTCAATAAAAAAAGCAATTTCATGCTATGATAACATTGCAAATAAGAAAAAAATATCTAGTTAGGTGTGTGTCTGTGAGAAAAGGTATCTTAACAGCCACAAGATACTGAAATATATCAAATAGCAAATCTATCTATTCTTAGCTCGTCATACAGACTCACACCTGAAGTAAGAGAGTGTAAATTTATTAACTTGAGAACTGCATTGCTTACACCAGATCTGAAATCACACAACAATTTCACTTAACCTTTCAGAAGTTTATGCCCAGAGATGGAAAGAAAAAATCAGAGCTTTTCCAAACTTCTGTTTGCCAAGAATACGGGAAGAGATGTTCTTTCTGGACCACATTAAAAACATAAGATCTTTCATTAGTAACTGCTGCAAATAAATATTGTATCAATTCAACGGTAAAAATATTAATGAAACAGAAGTGGAAAGAAATGGAGGTCATGGTTCAAGATATGCGGTTCTTGGAGGCACAGGCTAATCCAGCAAAGCTTCCCAACTTCTGCTTGTTGTAGAGCATATACCACCGGGCATTGAATTTGGTGTCCTAATCTCGACACAGCCTTCTAATTCGTGATGCAGAAAAAATGAGAGTAGGTTATACTCTCTTTTATACAGATCACAATATATTGCCACTTATCAAACTTATAAAAGGATAATACTGACCATTCCTATTTGAGTTATGATCAATTATAACTATAAGAATTTTATTGAAAGATTTGTATCTTTTTCATCCCCTCCTTCTACAACTGGCTATTCCTACTTACATGTAATATCCCATCCTTATCTGTAGTGAAAAATCTTTATGAAAATTTTTGATCATCTGCCAAGATAATTTTGCAAGTTAAACCTCTCTTAAAACATTTTCACAGGTTTCCTAGGATGGTGTCAGCTGCACCTGTGAGAAGTGTATTTATTTTATCAGTCAATTAATTGCCTAATTAATGCAAGGGAGATAACTGTCACACATGATTCCAAAACATTATCCTCTCCATGAGGCACCTCAGTAACTCATGCTCTTGAGCCATTTCTTGAATTTGCAATTTGGTAATAAAGCTGCCACAGGCTTCACACATGTGATGTGAACTCAGCATTCGACTTCAGTTTAGCTACTGTGCCTTCACTTCATTCTGAATTTGCGTTAGGGTCCTAATTTCTACACCTTTTCAGTGTGGGCTATTTTGCTTTCTTTTCATACTGAAAGTTTAGATTTGTTCTTTACATTTTTAGATGTTCATCATTAAAATTGAAACATAAAGCACATGTGCTTAATGACGTCCCAAAATTCCTTAAAGTTGTTCCTTCACTCACCCCATAAAAAAACAATATTATGCCAGATGAGTGAAGAAAAGTATGCTGAGATATAGGATAAACATTGGTCTAAACAATCCTGATCTTGCATAACCACGCTCTACCCTCCCGTGCTGGGTTTGCATCCCTGAATATGTGTCCATCAATGGGACCAGCAGCTCCTAACTAGGTTGTGCTCAGCCTCTGCATCAATAACGTCATACACGTTTGGCACAGAAAGTTGATCCAGAGATGACAGAAGGCATAGAAAACTGCTGGGGATTTCGTCTTCAGTGCCAACTAGGTTTCTTTAAAGCAAAGACAAAGATCCTTCTACAACTCTGTGAGCTACTTATAAAATTACATCATTGCCATCCATTTGCAAAAAAAAAAAAAAAAAAAAAAAAAAAAAAAAAAAAAAAAAAAGCGACATAAGTGTCCTAAAACAGGTTTGAAATATATATGCAAAATTAGTTTTTTAGGTTTTCTTGGAAAGATGAATAAAATAGGGTGGATTTACAGATTTATTTTGTTTTTGTTTTTGTTTTAGTCAAGAAGCACAAGTCAGCAAGTTTCAGGAAAGACTGCCAGGTTATTAAAGCAGCTTTTGAGGTAAGAAGAGAAGACTTTCATAAAGGTCCCTTTTTATTATAAAATCTTACAGCCATATTCCTTAGGAAGTAAAAATATAATAAAAGAAAAGAATCAATAATGGAGCATACACTGCCTTCCCTTGCATATATGAGTTCATACCCCCATCTATCTCTATGCATCTACAGAATTATTTGCATGGAATTTTACTAGCAAAGAAATAGAAATTTATAACAGTAGTTGTCTCCCAAGGAATATTACAGTTGTATTTCTTCATAAAATAAGTGCAAAGATAACTGTTTTGTTTTTTCCTAAACAAATAAGGAGCTAGGCAAACTGGAGAGACTAGCATAGACTGGGCACATCCTATTAATATGATTCCCAAAGCAAGCAGTGAAAGTTTTTCCAAAGGGTAGTACAGAAAATGAAGATGGAAAGAACCACCGAAATGTATAATAAAAGCCACTAGCAGTCTTTAGAATAGTGAGTTTGAAGGAAAAAAAAAATCTAATGAGGCTTGCCTTTGTTTTTTGTTTGCTTGCTTTTTTAAAGAGGAATTATTTTTTGTTTTCTGGTTGTAGACCTTTAATACAGCCAGACTGAGCCCTCTCAAAACATGTATCTGAACTGTTTCTTGATATTTTGCCTTTCAGGGAATATGTACAGCATCTGATATCTCTCTCTGCCAACAACTTCCTTCCCAGCAACACCATAGGCCAAAATTGAATTTCACATTCAGGCAAGTCCAAAACACAGCTCATCCCTAAGAGTATCACAACTTTTCAGTTTCTTTCTTAATATTTGGTTCCCTTGTTTCTTCACAACCTGTAGGCTGCTTACTTGGGTCTTATACCTGCTTTGCTCTCCCTCAAGGCTACTTTCATCTACACAGAAAGAAGATGATCTACATTTCAGAAAATTTCCCAGTCTTTCTCTACTTCTGGTTTCTCCATATGTAAAAAACAGAAAGTAGGAAGAGGTAATAATATCCACTTTTGCAAATAAAACCCTTGGACTGATGCACACAAGAAGTAATCCCAATAAAGAAAATTACTGGGATTTTTTAAGCACTCAAAGGGCTATGAGAGAATTTTGCCCCTAATTTTCTGTTGCTACTTGTACTTGGATGGTTACTCTTAGGGTGATCATAAAGAGTATTCACATATGTACAAATTTAAAGGGTTGTTTTATAGATCATAAAAATACATACTCAATTACTTCAAGTGACACTTGGGGAACTGCATCTGAATACCACATAAATTACTCAGTGAATCAAGCCGAAGTTGCTTTCAAAATCAGAAATCTAAGGGTAACTGCAAAACACACACACACATTTTCAAGAAGGGAAAGCTGCTTACTGGAGAGCAGTTTTCATCTGCATTGTAAATAAAACAGAGGTTTTCAACAAAGCCGCTTTAAACACGCACCTGCAGCAATTCTATTATTAAGACTGGTAGTGGCCCGAGGACGATCAATGTACCCTGAGCCTATATTGTTTTAATTTGCATTACAGCACACTTGTATTACATAAACATTTATAAAACAGCTTATGTTCCACCATAGATGTTCCCAACAAGCTGACTAAAGCTGTATATACAACAGGCTGTACATTAAAGGTTTGACACCACTAAGTCATAGTAACTCCATGAAGCTGGAATTTTCCCTTGCCATCTAACTGCTGTATTGTTATTATCAAGGTCTTTGTAATGTATATAGAATGCATTTTTTTAACGTGTATTTCATTTACTATGATTAAATATATACATATATATGTGTGTGTGTATATATATATATCAGTTGATACCTATTCAGTTTTCTTGAAGTCCAACCTGGTTCCTACAAGATGATCAGGTACCAAGCTACTTGGTGGCTGCAAGGTGCACAGCTTTTGTGTCATGCTCATAGGAGAATTTGTTGATTCTTCAATCTATAAAGCTAAATGAAGAAACGAAGATGTACACTGCTGTGAGACAGGAGGTATTGATTTTTTTTTCACTACTGCATTATGAGACTGCATTAAAAGTAACGAAATCCAGCAGCTGGATATAAAGGGGAAATACAATCCAGTCAGTATGGAATAAAATAAATATTAGTACTGTCATCCACTATCATTATAAACCACGTCAATCACCCTACACAGGGCAGAGCTCCCCAAACACAGCTTTGACTTCTCGGTTGTTTAAGACTGACAATTCCTTCCAAAGGCAAATGAATCTGAAAATGTGCTTTCCACTGTGTACTTTCAATCATGAATCTCCAGCTAAAAGGACTATTTGACTGGACCTATTGCTTTTAATAATTCACTTCCAAGTGATGCATATCTTGGCTGGGAGCAAAAAGCACTTTTTCCCCTAAGAATTCTTTGAGCCCTAACTTCACTTCAAAAATATCTCAATACCTTGTACTAGAAAATAATGGATAATGCTATGCCAATTACGCCAGCAAATGGGGCTTTATATCACATTTTCCACCCTGCCTCTTCATGCATCTGTGCACAGAACGAGTTCCTCATACGTGTATGCAAAGGCAATGTATTACCCTCCTTGAAATTTCTCCCTCATGGCAAGAGCCTTTCATAACATCTATTTAAGCTAAGCAAGGACTAAGCAGCTTGGATACTGTCCTGGCGACACTGTTCAGAACTTCCTCAATGTAAGTTTTAATGTATTTCCTTTACTGATCCAAGTCTCTCTGTACTCAGCAGTCGTGCACCTGTTAATTGGATAATTTAGTATTTACAGTAAGTTCTACCATACATTTACACAGTGACAGATGCAAAAAGTTAAGTCTGTGAATACTATCATCAACACCAACAGCAGCAGTAGAAGTAGCAGAAATAGGTGTAATACTAATTCTCTTTGATACAAAAATATGAAAATCCCCCTTTTATGGATGGGCTATTGAAACAAAAATGGAACAACTTTCAGAGATGCTTAATGGCATAGACAGAAACATAACCATTCATTTACAGAGTTCTAGAATATTAGGTAAATGCTCTTATTTTATGTCAGAAAAAAAAAAAATCTAAATCTTAGCCTAAATGCCCCAGGTCACCGGATTCCTTGGGAGGAATCTTAGTGCGCGAGCTGTATTTTTGTCGCAAGGCAGCTTTGCCGCAGTAGGTTATCCCACCTCCCCACCACGAGCCTGCAGCGCCTTTGGAAACCCTGCACAGCCGGAGACCGAGGAATGACGCGGCACACGGTGGGCAACCGCGGAGAAACAGCCCTAGCTGCAGGAGAGCCGCAGCCCCAAGGGCTGCACGGGCACCGTCTCTGCAGACACACTATGGTGCTCGGAAGGAAAGCCAGAGAGAGGGATGACGCTGAAGCACATTTCCACACAAACCGTATACATTGTCAGCCAACGCACAAACCAAATCAGCAATGTTTGTGGATAAGATCTTAGATCTCTAGCTCCTGGAGCATATACACCAACAAACAACTTTTGTGTATACTATTTGCTCAATGATACACCAATACTGCTTGACAGAATTAAGAATGGAACGCAGATCTCATGACTCATGGGCCACCACATTAACAAAGAGAATAGGTTGTTTGCTGGTTATCTCCCATCTAAGAGGGTAAAAAATTTCCAAACAGCTCAGGGACTACACTATGAGGTAAGCGGGAAGAAATTCTGGTCCTTCTTTTAGTTTGGAATACTGTAACAAATTCAGTGACTACTCCGTGAATTCAAATGCTTTCAGCCTATGGTATGAAATCCTTCTAATGCAGAGAGCTCACACAAAGCTCACACAAAACTATAGACTCTTAAGGTCTAAGGTGCAGCTTGTACAGCCACATCTCAAGGGAAGCAGATGAGCTCTGTAGGCCCTGTCCCTGGGTAAGTTTCTATCTCAGGCCAATCTTTTGTAGTGGGTAATATATGATAACTCTCTTGCATATGATCTGGTAACTATTCGGGAGAGAAAAATTTAATCAATAGTTTAGATATAAAACAAAGATTTTTGACCTTCAAATCAAATATTTCCTGCTGTATCTGATGATATTGCCAGACCACTGACAAGTGACTTTATAATCTCGACACCGTTCTTATTTTCAGACATCACATGTCAAAACCCAACAAAACATTGTGGTGTAACTATATGGCTTCCATGCAAAAACTCATGCTTTCCTGTGATTTGGGAGCTTAAATTGCTCCTCTGGTTAAAGCAGACAGCAGTGCTATCTTTATCAAACTGCTGGATGCTTCATCCGATTGCCTGAGTCATTGGCAAAATAGCTTGAGGCTAGACAGGTATATTACTCTTCAGAAACAGATGGTGATGCACACAGGAGACTTGAGAAACACAGACATCCTCAACACAGTAACAGATTTCTCTAACATGAGCTGTCCCATTTATTACAGTTTATACAAAATTTTTGCTCTTACCTCTATTACCCTGCCATTAAAAGTACTTGGAAATAGGCATCAACACAAAGGAGTTTTATTTTCTGAGAACCCCTGTCAACGTAAGAGAGCAATTCATTCTTTCTTGTGCAGTACACGTTTTGGCAGACACAACCAATTCAGGAAATTCATGTTGAAGATTAGCATTAGATAAGGACGTTTTTGGCAAAAGTGCCTGAAATGCCATAGTTTTCTGAAAAAAAAGATACAGCACTTAATGTTATTTGGGGTATTAATAGCTTGGAGAGGAAGAAAGCAAAAGAAAAGCAGTGCTGTTGCAACAGTGTTCTGAAGCTTATCTTTCTAGTTTATTAGCCATCCATCTGCATTTTCCTCATGGTAATAACTCAATAGATAGCTATTAAAGGTATATCAATATTTATTTCCCAACCATCTCACAAAAAATGTCAATGTACTCTAGCACATAAGCATTTAATATCACATTCTCAACATTTCTGAGCACAGTGCTCAAGTTAGAGGCTAAATCTACTCTTCAGTTTTGCATAATTGCAGCTAAACTTCCTTGTTAAAAGGTTTGCCGAATCTGGAGGTCACAAGAGAGACAGTAAATAAAAGTACTTTTTCCATATGTTTTCACTTCAGTTTTCACTTTGGATTTTTATAGATGGTGGGAAGAAAGGAAGGTAAATAAGTATCAATTTCCTCTTTGCAAGAGTTAAGTAGTGTAAGGGCACACAAACATCTGACTTTAAAGGAATCATTTCCATGCTAAAACTAGCAGAGCAAAAAGGCAACTGCCCCCCAAATCCAGCCACATTCCCAGTACAATCACCTGTCAATTAAAAAGTCAGCAGTAGGTATCAGGTTTGGTAAATACTTGAGGTTAACTCTTAACCTTAACACTGCAAGTTTTGGCTATGCTTTGCAGTTCATGGAAAACTTTAGCATGTCTGGTACTATTTTATGGAAGATAGCTGAATCTGCAACATCTCTTCACTGTAACAATTCTTATTTGGGAGATGAAATTCAAAATGGACATTTTTTATTCAAGAGAAAAAATACAGCAGCATTTACCTATTGAAAATAGTTAGTGTTAGTGCTAGTAATAACCCTACCTAGGGACTAAGTATTTGCTATTTTTTGTTTCTTTTTTTTTGTCTGTAGTTTTAAAGCACTACCAGTTTATTGCATTGACCATGTTTACAAAAGATGAAAGAAAATGTAAAGAGGAAGAGAGTAAATCTGTGATAGCATATAGTGGATATTCCTCACTATTGGGTGAAACAGAGTTAAAATAAATAAAAGGAATTTAGGAAACTGCTACCAAGACTGAGGCAGTGATAATATTTTATTACTGAGATAGTCACAGAAGGCATCAAATAAGCCAGCAAATTATAAAGATCTGGAGTCCTAAGAGGGAAAAAAGCTGCTTCTGCTGCGTGACTGATTCTTTTTTTCAACTAAATCAGAATGTACTTGCTTGTTTACGGCCTTTTTAGAACCAACAAGGTACTCATCTCTTCTTCAGGAAGCAGAAGATAAACAGCATTAAGTATTACAGCTAAGAATAGACTGACTCATCTTTTACTCTCTGGGTGACATCATTCCTCCAGCTGCTCAGCACGGAGCAGGTCAGTTGGTGACAATCCCTGCCAAATGTGCCCAATAAGCACAGATGAAGAGTGGAGCCTACACGGCATCATAATCTTCTTCCCTTGGAGATCGTGGACTCTCTTTTGGATGAACACAGCACGATCCAGGATTTCTCGTAATTTCAGGGGAAACGTCTAGCCAGAAGGAAACGGAGCCAGGCGGCAGTCGCTCTTGGTGGCACTCTTCCATGGCAAACTGGAAGATAATCCACCAGAAAATCCACTGGAAGTAAGAGCCGACTGGAGATGCACTACCCCTCGCTGGCTGGCGCGGCTCACGTTGCTGTGAGTTCCTCGTGCATATGCATGGAGAGGGAATGAGCAATCTAAGTGAGGCCACTGATGCCATCGCGGCTCAGGACTGCCTTCCCTTGCCAGGGCCAGAAGCCAGGTAGCAGCAGGAAGTGCCCAGACCTCTCTGATTCGGCCCCAAATTTTGCAAGGTGGTAATGAAGATTCGCTGCAGATCCTTATGTTAGGGATAAGTATGGACACTCTCTGTGGCTCCTGGCCACGTTTAAGGATTTGTGGCAAGTCACTCTCCGAATCCAGCTAAGACGAAAGCTGTTAGATGTATTGTTTGCCATGAGGTACAGAAGGGAGCAGGCACGAATCTTGGTACCGTCTGATAACACCCTACTACTCGTGCATGCATGCAGGAATCTGGGAACTAATGTTGACCAGAAGCTGCAAGAGGAATACCCTAAGTCAATGCTCATCAAAAATTTTGAGAGATTGTGCTCGACTAAATCTCTGGAATAGAGGCACCCCTTATAGAAAAGTCCTTACAGATTCTCATACAGACCCACTCGGTTCCAGGGAAGTACTGCACATTGATTTCAACAGTCTTCACATCACAGCTTAAAATAGATCGATTTTCGTTTTTCAGTGCAGCTCCGCTCCTGATTCAGAAGCCACTCGTGACTTCTCAATAGCCAGCGAAGATTCAGATACATTTCCTTCCTCCAGCCCCGCACACAGCACAGTGAGGAAGCAGAAGAATGTCAGTAGCAGAGAACAAATAATAAACAAGCTTTAAATAAAGTGTTCGATAGCGGAGGGCCGTTTAATTGCATGGTTACCGCTCAGATAGCAGATAATTGTATAGGTACCATCTTAGCATAGGGAAAATGCAAATTTATTCATCTCTTCTAATCAACAAATAATATCCTGATTAATTTAGGCCATCTTCAATAATAGTCTGAACAAATAAGCTCACAATTAACTCCTGGGTGGAAGGCAGGAGACAGCTAAGACAGTCGGAGCACAGTGAAATCTATAGGAAGTCTTCCCTGAGGATTTTTGATTAGTAAGGTGGTTTTTAATACCTTGCAGAGGATTTTAAAAGCATTCCAGTACAGAAGTGAATAAAAAACACCTACCTAAGCTTTTTTTTTTTTTCCTCCCTCTTTAGAATAGACAAAAAACTTCCTGGTGTGGGAAGCAAGCATTTCAACAGAAAATTAGAAATATACATCAAATCCATAAAAACAGCAGCTTCTTTATATCCAAGTACCCATTTATCCAGCATATCTGAGGCAAGTATAACACCACATCTATTTATACTGAGTGGTATTTTGCTCTGCAAAGTTTCCTATCAAAATTAATCTAGCATCGTGTGTATGAGCAACACAGGCTAAAGGCGAACACCTTGATCAACAAATCTAAACCACCGCAGTGACAAAGACATTTGCACTCACTGTTTAAATTATAGGAGTCTGAAGACCAGCTGCTTTATACTCTGCTCTATCAAAATCTGTTCTCACCACTCCATAGCAAAGCTAAAGTCCAAAACGAAAAAGCAATAACCAGTAAGATCGCAGGTGCCGCTAATAACACCTGAGGTCCCTGAAACCTCAGGGATCTTGTTAAATAAAAATTTTTTAAGAAAAGAAAATATCAACAGCTTGTCCCCAGATCTGAAGATAAACTTTGTCCCAAACAAGTGGGCAAGACTGAGACATTTTTCCATTTGATAAGCAGGTAAGAGAACCTGGCTCCCTGTAATGAAAAAGCTGAATTAACGCAAATCAGGATTTACTGTACAAATATACAGAAAACAGAAAACCGCAGTTATGTAAAATGGATCATTTCAACTCCTGTGAAGCAGGAAAAAGGCAGGCGATGGTCACTAGACTCCACAGAGAGGGGCAATGCCTCTGTGCAGCAGAATTGAGGCAGAGTCACCTCTCCCTACATTTGCAGCAGGCATTTTGTCAATACTTTCTGTTCTTACTTTCCTCCCACCCTTCCCCAGCGTTAGTTCCTCACACTGTCACCTCCGTGGCACCCGAAGTCAACATCCCTCTCTAACAAGCTCTTTGGTGAGTTCTCACCACTCACCTGGCTGTGAGGAAATGGATTCCACTTTGCATTAAGTGCAAAACTTCTGGGATCCTTTGGGGCCAAAACCCTACCTCCTACATGATAAACATGGCTTTGATATGGAAAAAAAATGTTCTTTTCCTTCCATTTCACACTGAAGGAAAATCAACCATGTTAGGACCCATGGGCCTGTGAGCACTCATAAGACTAGGACCTTTACCTGGGTGCCAGCTGAGCATTCAGACTGCCAGGCTTCATGGTGGTCGTCTTGAACTACTTTTTTTTCTCATGTCCTCCTCCATTTTCCGTCATATCTCCAAGCTAGAGATTTTATGCAAGACATACCAGGGTGATCCCTATGCTATTCGATGTAATCCTTATGCGAAGATTCTACAGTCCACATACGTGTGGACCACCCATTTTCTTTGCTTAATTCTGCAGGCCTAGTTTACAATCAATGACATCTTTTCTTATGCTGTGTTAATCAGTCCCACAGTCTGTTCTATCTACTGAGAGGGTTGTACTAGCAACTTGCAGAACTGTTTTGTAGGAGATACTTTCTCCAGGAAGTACCGTATTAATGTTTATTTGCTAACTATGAATGCAGCTGCGCTGAATTGCAGGTACAAAACTTGGCGTACTTCACTACTATATGCATTTGAAAACAAAGCCCATCGAGACAGCAGGAAGACAGCACAACCCTCATACGATCACAGTCATTTTGGGCTCCTACAAATATATTCTGATCTTTCATAGAAATCAGAAGTTCTCATTCAGCTCTTTGTGAAATATTTTTTCCTTTGTTCATTCCCCTAGGAGTAATCCTATTCCCCAAAATCTTAGCCATGAGGCACATCTATCTGACTCTCAAATTTCTCAGGATATGTTTCAAAACTTCCCCATTCCATAGAGCAAAGCTCTGCTCTCCTCAAGAATCAGGAATGTCTTTCTTTAGAGACTGGAAAAAACAGCCTATACTTTTATGGATCATGTTTTAAACTTATGGTTCAATTAGATAAAAGGGATCTGAGGGCCGCACGGTTGCTGTGACCTTACCTGCTACACGGTAAGTGCTCTTTGTCTATTGTGAAGCTCAGATATGGCAGTTCAGCTTAATAAATAGGAAGGTTTGCTGCTTTATGTGAACTCCATATGCCTCCAATTTTAGAAGTACCTTCTCTAGTGCTGACAGATGTGCAACATTGCTTCTGCCTCTTGTGGGAACGCTGTCAATTCTCACTACCACAACGTGGCAATATAGTCTTCAACAGATTTTTCCACTGCTCCCTAGAAATTTTACGGTGGTGACAAAGTTTCATACGGTACCAACCATATTCCAAGTAGCACTTTGGCATCTTACAGAAGTAAATGTCTTCAGGTCTTTGTTCAATCCCTTCTTCCTGGCTCACAAGGCTACAACTTGTTGCATTTAATTTTGACTTTACACTGCAGCATGAAATTAATAATTGATACTGTAGATATTTTTGTCCGATTCCAAGGCAGTAAAAGAATAACATATTTAACAAATTTTCCAGGTGACATAACACCTCCAACTCAAAATCTTTACTCAGGAAGATGAAGTACTGCTCCTGCTCTCAGGAATTTGGCTAGACCTCAGCCTGGATACAAACTGTGCCTTTACTCACCAAAGCTAATTATTTCTAAAGATACCAGATATGTACATGGATTTCCCAGAATGTTACCATTTTGGTAACATATAACTTAATAAGTTCACTTCTAATTTGGGTAACTCTTTGTTCACACATCCAGATCACAAACTTTATTTTGTTGGTTTTTTTTTATTTGTTTGTTTTTAACAGAATGAAAGGTTTTTTTTTGTTTGTTTTTTATTTTGCTGTGGCAAGCTATTGCTTATCTGATTTCCTTTTTGCAGGTATTGAGGCAACTCTCCCTCTTACTATTTACTCACCATTCACCACAGTGGTTTTACTTTTCCTCACCTAGGTAGTCCATAGTCCTCCTCTCTAACCTCTTCCCAATATATATTAAGAGCTGGTTTTATTTTACGTTTTGGTTGGTATTTTCCAGTTCCCCTCCTGCCCTCATGGGGGTTGAGATGCAATCTGACAACTACCCCTGTTTTTCCAGGCTAAAACTCCAATCTTAAGACTGGTAAAACCATTTTAAATTTACCAACAAACACAAAATAAGCTTCTGTACTCCAGAAATACGTTTCTTGAGCTTGACCCTTCCAGCTGGCTCTGCATTCTGTTTGCTGAACCGTTTCGCTCGCCCTTGATTTCTAAATGCAAATCTTGCGAATCCCTCACCCGCTGCTGCCGCTGCTACTGCTAATTCTACTGCTTTGGGCCGGGCTCCTTTCCTCTCTGTCAGCAGCAATCTCCAAATGCCCCTGTTGCTACAGCACAAGCCAGTTATGTGGCATATCCATTGCTTGCTAATGTCCGAGCTATATTCCATTAGCCTTTCTACCTATGCCACATAAATACCTATAGTTTCTTCCTGACTCCTCATATCCCTATGAAACACAAAACAGCGTATAAAAATGTTGTGCTGCAGTGCATATGGTTTTTGTAACCTTCTGTAGGTCTTCAAAACAATTGTTCTGTGTCCTTTGAAACTGACAGCCTTAAAAAGGAACAGATTTATACAAACCAGAAGGAAGCTATAGGTGTTAGTGATCATTGACCACTGCTGTTTTAGCAAAAGAAACCCAATATAATTTTCAATATATTGCCGCCAGCAATTAACTTCGCGGCTGTTGTTTTGTCCATATCTTTTTCAAGTCAATGCCACTTCTTTAGGCTGGAAGTTGCTTTATTTTAATAGCAACACAAAAGCAGGGTACGGAAGGGCATCTCAAACAGGCAGTGCGGGCTGTCTCTATCCCATAATATTCTACATAATATCTAGGTAAATTAAATTACTTGCTTCACCTTCTAGGTGCCAAAGAGAAGGAAAACATTAAACAAAACATTCCTTGATGTTATTTGGCCAGTTTTTGCTGGCATACACTGAACAAATGTACTGTATGTTTGCCTTTGCAATGTTTTCCCACCTTATCAGCTTCAAAGCGATGCATTTAAGAACTAGGTGCATTTGATTTGGTAAGGCTGGCACGCTGCACAGGCACACAGTGTTTCTTTTTAAAGGCCTGACCTTCTCCCTCTCCCTCTCTCTCTCAGCTTTAGGTTAAAGCCATAAAATAAAAGCCATTAAAGCTGAAGCACATGGCTTTTTGTGTTGAGCCACTGGTTGACAGTAATTGCACTCTGCTTCCCCAAATTTCCCTTTCAGATGCAAAAGGAAATTTTATCTTTTTTGTTCTAAGCTCCAGCTCTCTCCAGTCTTACTCCACAACCAGCTGCTTCGTTTCTAGAATAACTTCCAGATTTACAAAGGTGCCTTCAACTGGGAATAATACTGCTAATGCTGCGTAAATCATTCCCAGATCAGCATCTCCCAGTGACACGGCTGCGTTTCCTACATCCTCCTTAGACGAGCAGTCTATGTGCAGGAGATGACACAACGGGTATGTCATACAGGTACTATAATGCGATAGCATAGGATGGAAAGACAAGACTGCTTACTTCATTAGCACTGTGGCTACTAGCTCTAGTCATTATATGTGTTACTTTTCTTTAATGTGGTACATTAAGAAATTGAGATATTAAAAAAAAAAAAGGAAATAAATAATATCTAAAAATCGTGGGATAAATTATCTGGTCACCATCCTTGAACTCCGAGACTCCTGACCAGCTGAGGTAGAGTCAAATTTCTCCTTAACTTCTTACCTTCACAAATCACAGTACTTCTATTCCCTGTTGATGCTCAACTCCCAATTGATTTTCAACACTTTATACCTCAAGAGACACCGTAAAACTATATGTGCTTCACAAATACCCGTGTGTCTGCCATCTCTTAAAGCTGTACTTCCAGGTTAAAACCAGGAGCTGTCTGTATGATCTCCACGGACTATCTGACTTCACAGCCCAAGCCTCCAGAAAGGCGACTGCAAGGCACCCGGCTGTTCCAAACCCTGAGGGGACCTGTGCAAATCCTCGATAGCCAAACTCAGATATAGATCTTTGACATTGCACCAGAAGTCTATAACAGTGTCTGGGAGTAAAATTAAAATGATATGAGTGCTAGTTTTCTAGAGAAAAAAAACTTTGTTTTTCAACAGGGATTCCAGGATTCCATATAATGAAGAAACTTTTTTCCCTGAAACTCCAAGGTATTATTTAAAACACAGATGTACAGTTGATTCAAGGAAACTCTATGAGATTAAGTAACCTCTAAAGGCAGAAAAAACCCTTTATTTAAATAGGTCAATGACATTATTGGTTTTATTCATTCTTTAGAGGTAAAGGTTTCCTTGTGTAATTCAAAGACTAAGCATACATTGCAATGAAGAACTACCACTTCAAACAAGATACAGACTGGAGATTGAAAGGAAAATCTCATTGGTCACCTGAGTAACCAAAATATATACGTATAAACCTGGAAGTCCCCATTTAACAACATTCTCACAGAGTATTTGAACCCTAGTCTCTTCTCTAGGCTAAAGTCTACACTTGGACTTCAACCCTAACTAAAGTAGACGGTGGACACATTTATTGACAAGGAAAGTAGTTCATTATGAAGGAGACAGCCTATGGCGAGTCACACAAAAAAATTATCCTGAGAGTCTGGCCTGTGAGGCAAACAATTACTGTTATGTAGTAGAAGATACTAATATAAATATATACACACATATACACATATATGTAAATACACACATATATAATTTACTCTTTGGTTCTGTCCCCGCCCCCCATAGGAAGAAAAAATTATTTTTTGCTGCATTTGCTGATGTGGCAAGTCCTACTACTTTAGCAAAATGGATTATTTTAAAGGACAGTACGTTGCTACATCATGTGTGTTGCTACCTCAGTAGCAAAGGAAATAACTGCACTGCAGGGTGACTGATGAACAAACATATTTATACACTGCTTCTCAGAGAAATTAAACAGGAACAACTCTCACCTTTGTGTTTCCCTTACTTTTCATTATGTTTGACATTTATGAGACTTCCTGTAACTGCAGAACTGCCGATCGCAGCGAGAGGTGGAGATTGGACTTCAGCATGTTACATTATGTAGACACACCAGAAAAAGTAAAGGCATGAGAAAGTGGAAGGACTTGGCAGTGGCTGAAGGTTGAGATGATGTCCTGGATGAAATTGCGAGATAAGATACATGCTTTGTGTATGTATCAAAAACATTCTGTACACAATGAAAGAAACAATACGCCTTTCCCTGTTCTCTTCCCAGGCTACGTTTTTTGTAACTTTAGAGTGGAAAATAGACACAACCTGTGCTTGTAAAACTGATAAAAATTTGGCCTCAGGATCTATCTCGGATGATGCAGGTAAACTAGGTATTTGGTACTTCTCTCCTTTTAGAGAGAGCTCAGGTTATATTACATTCCTTACAGTCAGTCCAACACAAAAAGGCATTTCACAGTATTTTTTGATCAATTAACAGAATTCTGGTAGTCACACTACTCAGTTCTCATTTCCTTCCTGAATATGGTTAGATGGAAAGTAGCATGGACCTCATTCACCTTAATGTAACTGCACAAATGTCGCAACACTCGGCCAGGACAGAGGAGCACAGACCTTGGTTTGGAATAATTACTGCTTGAGGATTCATTTGGTGAGTAGCAAGCACTAATACTGTGCCCATGTCCACTCTGTCAAAGCTACATTTAGCAACGCACGAAACTTGCATTTCCTTTCATTTCAGATATGCAGGACTGAACTGCGAGCAGCCTCTAAGCTGAGCTCAGCATTTCTAAAGAAAACAAGGAAAAAATGCTTTTCCTTTGTGCTGGGAAGCAGACAGCCACCGAGGCAGCTGTGTTTCCAGGGATTATTTTAAACTGGCCATTTCTGCCAGTTTTCTACTTGCCTTGTGTCACTAGAGCAACTCAGATGCATTACCAGGATTTGAGCCTCTGAATAACAAATCCTTCTTGCTCTACAAGAGCCAATTTTCTTGGACGGTTTCCTCTGCTATTATTCCCTTCTTCCTTTTCAGTTTGCTTTAAGAGTGCCAAAGTTATGATCTCAATATATTATAAACCCTTCAGATAACAATTTCAGGATTATGAATAGTTGAACGACTAGCCAAGCATGTCTTGTCTAGTCCTAAATCAACATTTCAGAGGTACTTTTTTCCCCTCAGTGCTAAGTGTTGAAACGACTTTTAGTAGCTCAGATATGCGATATCTCCTTAAAATCCCTGCTTCAGTTTAGTCAGCTTCAATGTGTACCAATAGGCCAGTACTTATAACAATAGTACAAGGAAGATTTTTTTTTATTATTTTTAAGACTACTATTCCTTACTTCCCCTCATGCTTATTCTACTGCTTCTTCCCACTCTTTCAGTTGTCATGCTGATAAAAGGGAATCTCTTCCTTTTTATAGCAACATAAATCAGCAAAAGGTTCATTGACTTGGGCAAAGTTATTCCTCATTCCTTCCTGTGCGCACGCAGGCCCTGGGCAGGGGTGGAATCCTATTATGTTAAGAGCACTTCATTAAGGTGCACCTCAGCATCTCCACGGAGCTCAGGACTAGCAGGTATGCAGTAAAAGGCTGAACAAGCCCGGAAACATTTCACTGCTCCATGCTCGCTGTGGCCCTACACAGGGCCATATGGGTTGGCCCCACAGCTATCCATTGACAAAAGGAAAGCTAGGGGAGCAGTGTTCAGAAACTGCAGACCTATGACTCTTATATCCATCAGAATAGAAAGGAAATTCAATTATAGGACAATTTATGATAGAAAAAGAATTAGTACTAGCCAAGAAAAAATGAAATAAAAAGGAAATATGGAACCACCATAGAAAGGTGAAAACATTCACATGAATTTACATAGGTAAAAATGACCAAATAATGTCCTTTTCACTGAACAGGAAAGTATAAAAAACCATTACTTACATAGGAAGCTCAAAGGCTACATGTTCTGCCTGCTCTGATGCGGCACTGAAACAAAGACCCTCAGCTGTGTTCAATTAAACTTAAAAAGAGAGAGAGGGAGAAAGACCAGCGCAGTTACGCTGCCCCCGACACGTGCTGAAGGAAGTTTACTGTACCAAAAATGCTTCCCAAAGCCCCAGCACCGTTCTGCGTGTGCTCGATATTCGCACACATTCAGGCACTGCCGCGCTTTGGCGAGGCACGGGTTGCCAAGCCACAGTCCGGATGCCGCGTGTAGCTATCCCACACGGCCGGGGCTCGGGAGAGACTGCCAGGACCTTCGCGTGCCACGAGCACAGCCCTGAGCACCCCCGGCACCGCTGCGGGAGCAGGGACGGGGAGCAGAGCGGAAAGGCCACCCCAGGCGCCCTGCATTCTGCAGCCGCAAAGAGAAACCCCCGAGAGGCCCAGGGTCTCAGGGGGCTCCTGCTTTGCCTCAGTGTGGAAGCACTGAAAAACCTCAGAAAAAAAGGCCACCTAAATTTCCTGTCTCCCTGCAGGACGGGATTTAAATGCGACCTTCATCTGACTGGACTCCCATTCCCAGCCTGTGCTGAACCTGCAAGGCAAGTTCATCTTGCAGACTCGTAAAGCCCAGGAGCTCGGGCTCAGGGGACGGGTGTCCGTGGGACTGCGCGCACTTTGCAGCCTGGGGGAACCCGCTGCGGCACCAGGGAGATCGCAGGTCCATCGGGCCGGGCAGGTGGGCAGTGCCTCCCTTGTGCATTAAGCCATAAAGCAGTCGTCCTCCGCACACCTGACAGCGCCGCGTTCAGCAGTGCCCAGCCGTGAACCCAGCAGAAGTCAGACTGATCTCGCTTGACAGTGATGGAGTCCCAGACAAGAGACACTGTCCATCTGTTGCCCTTCTCTACATCAGTCATTCTTTTATTTTTCTCCGCTCTTCCTACTCCTACACAGAATATTAAAAAAGTTGTCTTTACAATCTGCCACCTATTATATCACAACACTAGTCTGTTGGTGTCTAGTTTTATTTTTGTTTCTTTTTTTTTTTTTCTAACACTTCAGAAGAGCAAAATATTGTCTTTCTAGCTACTTTCCCTCCTACAGCAGCATTCTGCTAATTTATAGAACAGCACAAAAGCGCTTCCCAGGATGTTTTATGGGGCAGATCTTCAGCTGATGCAGCGTGGCTCAGCCCTGCAGGCTTCGGTGCAGCGGTGCCAGTTTACATCAGCGAAGGATCTGGACCTGCTGTAACTCCTCCATCCTTGAAACAATACGGAAAGAATGAGACTCCTCACAGCAAAATCAGCAGTATCAGAAGGTGAGGGAGGCTAAACCACATAATCGATGAGAGGCCGTGACTCTGTTCAAGAAAGCTGCAAGGGATCACCTGATAGTTGGCAACAAGCAGGACCACAAAAGAGGAGGGAAAAAAAGAAAATATATACAATTATATCTTTCTTCGTTTCGGCACGAGCCCAGCATGGCCGATGTCAACAACTGACTCCAAAGACTTATCCGCAACAGAGTCACTGCGTGATGATTATAGTGTGCCTCAAAAGTGAGTATATCTCGTTCCAAACATCGGTACAGGTATTTTCCTTACCCAAGGCAGCGCTCGGAGCTCACAGGCCTTGCTGCCCTGGGTAGCGGGAAAGTTGCACACTCCCATCAGAGCATTCAAGGTCCCACGTCAGCTGAAATAAACAGACTGAGACTTGTTTTGACCCTCCCTTGCTTCTCTGACTTCTCAAGTCCGTTAGCAGCCTCAGTGTACCCGATACGCTGCACTGCGCGCTGAGTGCGAAAGTGCCAATTTTCCGTTCAGGGTTACAAATAACAGGCCTACCAGCTCATTGATTCATTAATGTAAAGTGAATGCATTCTTTCTTCTTTTTTTCTCCCCTCCCCTCCTTTTTGGTTGCACATGGCTCACTTCAGACATGCTCCTCTGTTTTTAGCAATGTAAGCAAATTAACACCAGAGAGATTTGGAATCCATGAAAATGAATCCTCTGAGCATCTGGTAAGTAGATTTTTGTTATGCCACATAAATGAGGATCAGACCTAGGTCAGGTCAAGTGCTGTGAAGGACATGCTAAACATATCAATTTGCAGCAATCACTAATCTCTTGTCTATATTTTAGAACAAAAAGTAATAGCTTATTCGTTAACCCAACGTGAACACCTACTGATAGAGTTAACAACTATGCTGGCAAGAGCAGAAAGTCTACAGGCTTTTCTACTGTTTAAATGTCTTTCTCTGATTTGAAAAATCTACAGAGATGTTGCTCTTTGCGGTTCTTGATGGATCAAAACAGTGTTTCCAAGGTCTGGAAAATCCAGCAGGAGTATTCTAAGCACATCCATAAGGAGACACAAACCTGGAAACCTTTCAAAAACACAGAAGTTCCTGCTTAACTGCATTAGCCTCTGCTTTCTTGCCTCAGCAGGGATGAAGGGCATCAGAATAGATTAGAATGACTGGATAGACAGACCGACCGACCAACCAACCAAGCTCGTCCCCTTCTGCTAAGCAGTTGGCAGTTTGCTGTTGTCAGGGGTCTATTTAATGTACAGCACTGAGCTGCTGTACGCAACGTATTGCAGACACAATGTGCCTACCGTGCGAAGAGAATGCAAAAAAAAAAAATTGGCTTTGCTTGCACTGTCACTCTCCCAGCGTAGCCAGACAGTGGCTTTTGTTAGTGCTTCTTTGTGCATTGCTACGGAGGCGAGAGACAAAGAACAGCTACACAGAGAAATTGGAAGAAGAAAGCATCTTTTCTACAGGTATTAGTAAGGAGTGAGCCTTTGCTGGAACCCCTTAAGCACCGGTTCATACCTAATATTTAACTTCTGCACTGGTGCTGCTAAATATGAGCAAATAAAATTCACTACATTATATTAGGTCTAAACTGTTTGTTGGCTTCGTGGAAGAGACAACTGTCCCCTGGGATCCAAGCCAAGTCAAAGAAATACATTTCATTCTCCTGTTAACACTAAGGTGTTACTAACTCAAGCAAGGTGCAAAAAAACGAGATGCTTTGACAATGTTTAGTGCCAGAAAAATAAACAGGCAACAGAGCTGAATTTCTCAAGGACTAGTCTTCAACCTGATGTCATTTAGAGCTCTATTAATGTCTAATAAACAACACTACGGCAATTAAATATATTAATGAGGAAAGGAGTGGGGGGCCAGAAAAGGCATCCTAAATATAGGGAAGAATCAGAGTATCAGAAAGAAAGAGTTGCATGACCTTAAATGAACTAATGAAATCAGTAGAGTACTTCAAGGAACAAAACTGTAGCTTGGATCTCGTTATGGGCAAGCGCCTGCAGAAGAGAGAATGACGGCGGTTCCAGTGCGTCCCAAGCCACCCAGATGGGAAAGGAACAGAAAGTGTCTGCCTGTATTGGGCAAGATCTGATGTAGAGAGCACACCTAGAGCTTCATCCTGCGGAGAACGGGGCTGTCCCGACATCACAAGGGACCACTCCAATGAATAAAAGCGAGACAGCAAACACTAACTGAACTTGCTTCAAGTTTACCCTGGAGAAGGTAGGGGCCTGTTCTGTTGTAAATGCAGCAAGAAGATGAAAAATGGACTGCTTAGATTAAGGATAATGCTGGAAGAAGCATTTATACATTACCAGAACTTCATAAAATAGTAGGGACATCAGGACACAGGAACTTCATTCAACACTTCAGCTTTTAAGCTTTTCATTATTAAATGTTTAGGATAACAGTTAATAGCTACAGAACGTTTGCATAAAAAATTAGGACTTTCAAGCTTCTATGTTACACTGTTAGGTTTGAAAGCAAAAAAAAAAAAAAAAAAAAAATAGGCAGTCTCTCCACCACAGGTAGAAGTTTGGAAATTATGCCATGAATAAGTATGTATTTAAGGCACAGTAGTTCCCTTGTTCACCTGCGTGCCAAGAAGGAATTATATTTCAATTGGCACTGCAGATTTTCCATGTTAATCTATCTTTAAAAAAAAAAATCAAGAATTTAGGGATCAGTATACAGTTCACGACACATAAGAATCCAAAGTAAATAAGTCCAATGCCCTACAATGAAACAGGGAAAAAAATATTTGTTCACTTAATTAAAATGAATGGGGGAAAGTCTGTGGAAGAATATTCTGATCAACATCTTTACTGAGACATCCTTCCTGACTCGGACCTTCAGTCAGACCGTAAAGACTACAACTATATTCAAATTTTATAGTACAGCATTACTTCAGAGGCACTGCTTGTTAAGAAAGGTCTCTTTACTGAGGGGATGTTTGTTGTAATTAGTAATTTCACTTTTGGAAGGAAGCTGTTATAAATGTTTTTCAGGCAGTAATACTTAATGATACATTTCAAATCCATTTTACTTAAATTATACAAACACAAGGGCTAGTTTTTCATTGCAAAGCTGAATCAAATTCCTCCTGAATCACTCAAATCACTGCTTTGCAAGGCTTTATCCTCAATTAACTAACTTGTCTGGCAGATATTTTTTCTAAGGAGCCACACAGTTTATGAAGAACTCTCACCAGAAACAGCAGGGAGTCCAGCCAAAAGAACAGCATCTTCACAAAAAATACTAAACTGTGGTGCTAAAAAGAATATAGAGATCTGCTAGCAATTTCCACAGGGAGAAGCAGCAGCAGTCTGAAGGTGCTGTGACTAATAAGTCACCAAATCAGCACTTCTTTTATGGCACCTTTACAGAGAGACCCAAATAAATCAGATTTGTCATAAGTCTAAATACCATTTGAAATGTCAGCACGGATTCTGAACCCGGTGTACCATGGCAATGTGTTTGTGAGCCTCGACTGCGCTTCCCAGGGAGCTTGTTGTTTTCAAGGGATCAAGAAGCCATCTCCTGTGGGAGGAATTCAGTTTTCCCATTGCCTTTCTTCAATCTGTTGGTATCAGGTGAAGATGCTCGGCCTGAACCTCCTGCCTTCGTTAGGAACACGCTGCTCCCTGTGTAGAGGTGCTTCTCTCAAGCTGTTTTAAGCAATGCTGGCTCCTTACTCACACTGTTCTCATAAACCATCCCGTTGCCCATCCTACCAGGCAGTTCATTCACCTGTGGGTTGAGATGGAGCCTCACATCAACTTTTCTCTGACATTTTGTTTTCTAAACCTGAAAAAAATCATATGCCTCATCTGAGCTAGAACAAAGTCTACAAAAGAGTAGTTGGGATTGACCCTACCAGACAAACACAGCTTAGTTATACATCAGTTTCCTTCTGCCGTATGGAGAAAACCTGGAGGAGGGGTGAAGAAAGCCTTGGCTTGGTTTTGTGGCATGGAAGCTCATGATGTATCCGTCGTCTTCTACCTAGCTAGGCCAGATTTAGAGATACTTGTTACCACTTCAGTAACAAATTAGCCACAGTCCAATGGGAAATTGGAATGTTAAGTAATATCCTAGGCTGCTTTTGATCTCTTTTCTGATGATTGTATCAGCCATAGATAAGGGGGCATCACGTTGGCCTAAATGGAGCTATTGCTATGTACGGAAATCCGGAGTTGGCATCCAGTTATCAAATTCATGTTTCTATTGCAGGCACTACAGAGCTGGTTTTCTGCTCTGCTTTCAATTTCTGGGTGTATGCATTTTTCAGTATGTTGTTTTTCCCAGCCATACATTTATTTTTACTGGCTTTGGAAAACTGTATGTTTATAAAACCTAAGACTGGAAAATAATCTGGTTTCTAGAAGAGATTAGCCTATTAAACTGATAAATTCCACCTTCACAAAACTCCCATGCAATTCCCAGAGAAACAAAGGCCAGCAACACTGAAATTAAAAATTGTCAGTGACCTCCTTTCCCTCTGAGACCAGAAATATTATTTCTCTGAAAAATCTAACCTCAGTACAGAATAAATGGTATAGCCTAATAACTATCCACTTGTGTAATTATTTTCAGATAATGTTTACGAACACATTTTTGTAACAGTATAAATCCACAAATTCTTTTTTAAAAGAAGGAATTATCTTTCATGTTGAAATAAGGCAAGAAAAAGTATTCTTACCTCCTTTTCTCAATCTTTAAACTCTTGTAGTAAGGATAATATTAGAAGGAAGGGCTGGTCCTCTGACATTCTTTGGAGAAAGGCATTATTCTTTAGCCAGTACCATGTATATCATGGACTAAAACACTGTTGAGCCCCATGCAAATGGAGCAAAGAGGATGTGCAGTTTCTGTAGGGGCAAATACAGAGAAGGCAGGCGGCAGGGTAGAAATGTAATGTCCAAATGCTCTGTGCTGCGGAACTCTGGTCCCCAGGTAATCAGAGGGAGCGTCATGAATAGTTTGGGAGTATTTAAAGCTTTCTAGTTCTGGAGACATTCGAAAAGACTAAGAGTTCCTGCACAACATTAGCCCTGTACAGGAACAGGGATGGTAAAGAATAACTTCCACCACACAAACTTTTTCAGAGTATTCTGTTACATATTCCTCTTATAAGTAAATATTTTATTTTTTTTTAAGTAATCCTGATCATCGCTTTAGACATTTTTATACTGTTCTATCTATACACCTACATCAAAAGCAACGTGTAACTATGCAACATAGCACAATAAATTGTCCATATGCACTGCCTAAAGTGTATGCAAAAAAATAAGATTTTCACAGCTAACATCACTGCATCCTACTACGAAAGAGAGGCCAAATCAACAACTGTATTGGGAAGTCAGTTCTGAAAATGCGGAACTTATCATGGAGAGGCGGTCTTCTTGCAACGTTCTTGCGCATACAGCTGTGCAACGATGGCACAGGCATTTTTAAAGCCATTAGGAGTCTAGGTTTGGTTTTCAAATCATCAAACTTGTTAATATAGTGAAATTGCCCCAGATAGGGGTTATCGCACGATTGTACAGGATAAGCGTTTAGTGGATCTAGGAGAGGTGGACAAGCAAGTGCAGGCAGCCAATACTCAGATTAAATCTAGTAAAAGCATTTGAATCTCAGCTTTAATAGACTTGATATCAGGACTTAAGAGATACCAGAAAAAAGGCCCTTTGTCTTTAAATAACAACTTACTTTTTGTTTGCTTTTTTTATAGCAAGTCAATGGAAAGGTGGTGATGGTGGTGAGGGAACACGTTCAAAATGCCTTTGCATTAAACTACATAATACTTTAATATTTTCTGAGGATATTTCTATTGAGAGTTTGAATCAGTTTTCCCGAGCAATATTTCAAAAGCTGTTTTTCATATTCTGGAATATCAGGCTGCTCTTTATTTCCATTAAGATCCATTTTCCTCAATCTATATAAATTGTTTTTCTCCTTCTCCGTAATTGCAAAAAGGTTTTCTCAAAAAAAGAACAAGACAGAAATATTTTACACTTCAAACCTTAACCATTTCTCAAAATGTCCTAAGAGCCCTAGTAGGCATTTAGCTTTACAGATGTATTATATCTCTAAAAACAATGAAAATGTTGATGTTTCCTCACAAACATTATAACCTTTCTTGGATCCACAAAGGCTGCGTTACATAGCAACAGGATGAAATCCTCTCGGTTCCATCTATTCAAGCTTGGCTTTTTTTTTTTTTTTTTTTTTTTTTTTTTTTTTTTTAAGATATCTGCGCTTTTTTTTTTTTTTTTTTTCTTTCTTTAATTACACACTACACTTTGCGAATAAATGCATTTTCTTGAGAAGTATTTAGTCTCTAAGTGAACCGTGGAAACTCACTAGGAAGGATCTTTTGGTCATCATTGCACTTCCTGGTGCTGCTAGGCTACCAGCAGCAAATTATTATTACTATTGTAAAGCGAGTGCCATTTTAATTCAGTTTTCATGGAAGCTTACTGCTGACACCTTTCCATAAACTCACTGAGCAGACAGTTTATTTTTATGTGAACCCATGTGATCTGATGAACTTAAGAGCCAGAATAACCTCTCTCTGCTTTTCTACAAGCAGTTTCAGTTCTGAAAATTCATTGCACGGGCATCAAGTGCTAAGATCTAATCTTTTCAGTCAAGATTCAGTTTGTGCAAAACATTCATTCTAAAGCCCACCTATCTTTTCCCACGAGGACCAATTTTCCCCCTTGCTGTCAGTTCTTCTCAGTGACACAGTGTTTTTGCCGTATCCCAGTTTTCCTTGACTGCACGTTGAAAACACTTATCTCAATCATCTCTTCTCACATCTACTCTTCTCAGTAACTCACCTGTACTTTTCTAGCTCTGTGCCTTCCACTACAACCCTTTGTTTACAATCCCTTTTATATTTGCCCAGCCTTGGTTGAAACCACCGCAACGGATACCTGTCCAAGGGTGCTTAACTTTTCATTGATTAAATCTTTTTACTTCTGGCATTAAGAGAAGAAGTAGCTGTTAAACACGTAACCAAAAGGAACGCAGAAAAGACAAATAAAGTGATAGGGATGTGTAGAAAGAGCTGGGGAGAGAAGGGCTGATATCACACCACTGAGCAAAGCCAACCTGAAAGGCCAATTGCTCTCATCTCAGCAAAAGTCCTGTAGAAAATAAACGAGTCCACAACCGAGTGGCTGCAGATGGCCCTGAAAGAGATCCCTGCCACCCTTTGCACCTTCTCTGTCTGATGCATCTGTGGATGGAGCTGACCCTCATAAGGCCGCGCCAAAAACTGAAAGAGATACAGCCATGAAATTGGGACAAGGGAAGAAGAAATCAGGACACAATTTGGGCAGTGAAGAAGCTGCCCACTGCGCTACACAAGGTATGGGGTTTAGATCTAAACAAAACATCAGATAAAAAAGAAAAAATGAGTTATGAGCCTATAACTCCACCTCACAAGGTTCTGGTGACATATAAAACACTGATGTTTTATGTCACCTGACCCTGCAGCGACACAGATCCATAATTCACACTTACTCGTTGTTTTCCCATGATCAGAAATCTTGACATAAGTTAGCAATGTGATGAAAAAAAAAAATCCAGACATTGCTATGTCAAAATAAAGACTGAAATTCCAATTTTAAAATCAAAACAAGAAATAAAGAATAGAGCACAGGAATATTCTATTTCATATTTTATATCTTACTTTACTGAGGCATAAGTTTGTCAATGTTGATTTTTCAGTTAAATTTCTTTGTTTGGAAAAAAAAAAAAGGGCTTTATTTTACGTAGCAATGAAGCCAGTAACCTGCCATTTATAAGATATTTCTCATTTAATATAAGAGAAATGCTATAGTAAAAATATTCATAAGATAAAGTGTATCTGAAATAAAAGGTGTGTGTGTGGTAGAAGAGGGATTGTATTATTTCAACGTTTAAGCATTTTGGTCCAAGGAAGTGCTGCTCAGGAATCTAAACCTGGCTGGATTTATCAGTCCTCTAAACGCTCCCATCACAGTGATCTCCTACTCCCTGACGCACGGACACGCATAGGAGAGTGCTGCAACCAAGCAGAAGCATTAAATTCCCTTCCAGGTCCAAACTGGTGCCAACAAAAGCTCATCATTAGGTTTCACTTATCTAGATTAATATTATTCCTCCCACACAAATGCAGGTGCATTAACGCACCAAGCACCTCTGCCTCACTCTGCTGCATTTCTCTCCTTCGTTAAGGGACGTCACTCTAAGAACTTTACTGAGTATTATGATTCACCTGGTTGGTGTTTTTTTCAGGCAAACAATATAAAAAGAGCCCCATCCTGCAGCAATGCATTGGCAGGTCAGCATCCGAGTCAACTGCCGCAGGAGGAGGATATATTTTCACTTAGTTGCCATAGTCCCTGTCACTATATCCCCAATGACAACAGTGATTACACTCACATTTTTCTCCATTCTCCCACTCAGTGCTAACAGAGTGAAAAAAGGCAGAAACAGACGCTCCAGCTCCCAATAACATACCAGAGATACCTAAATGCACACCTCAAAATACTAAGGCATTACACTTGTGCATGCGTAATGAAAAAGATTTCAATCTACCATTTAAAACTTTTCCCTTTACCCGTTAGACTGTAAGTAAAACACATTAATGCAAGCATTTACATGACTTTTGCAAAGCTCAGGTTGGTTTATGGTATGTTTTTCTAGTAACTGTACTAAGAAATATTAATGGTTATACAAGAAAAGAGCCATCCATGAGTGTCAGCTCTCAACTTTAAATGTGAAGCAGATTCAAAGAGCTTATTAAACGCACAAAATAGTTCCTGATATGTTCACAGGGAAATTGCACACTAAACAAGGAACGTGGGATAGAATTGAAACAAAACAAAACAAAACAAAAAAAATCAGTGTTCAGATTCCCTGGTATCTTCCCTACAATCACAGACAATTATTCTGGGCAGCTCGTAGCTTAGTCCTTACATACACAAGACCCATTGATTTCACTGGATTTGCTAGAACAAATCCATTATGTGACTAGACTTGAAGAGGATTGCATCAGACAATAATGAAAATAATGGCAATAGCTGCTGACCTCAGACAACAAATATGTAAAAGTAAACAAGCCTCTACGCTAAGAAAGTATACAATATACAATAAAATGCACACTACAGGAAAAAAAAATAATAAAACACTTCTGGCACATCTCTTCAACCATCTCACTCTCAATTCATATACCTTCCTTTGTGCCCTTTGTACATACTGTAGGCTGTTCCCTTCATGCTTTTGGTTCAGTCAGGTTTATGGCACGCATGGAATACATACTGGCACATTTACAGGAGTTAACCTATAGCTACCACTTGGTTAATTTTGAGGTGGCTTGTGATTTTTGACCATCTTATGTAATATATTTACAGGTTTATTCCTTTATTTTTTACAGAAGAGTCCTAGTACATCTAAATACTTAGGTATGCATTTAACTTTAAGTGTCAAGAGAAATACTCTTGAAATCAGCTATTCCTTCCAAATTAAGCATGAGCTTAAGTTTGCTGATTTGGAGTGTCTTAAGGGCTGCTAAGAAAACAAGATTCACAAGCTGAAGGTTACAGGTCCCCATTCCCTGCTTTTTTTCCCCCCCTCTCCAAGGTTCTTACCTTGTTCAAATAAATTTTCTGGAATTAACAAAAACAGTGACACTCACGATCTTACTTCTGTGCATTTTCACATTCATTATGCTCAACTTAAATAAACTGTGCACTTAACACTGCATCTCCTGTTATTTATGTGACCTAGTTTCTGCTGTAGTCAGGCTGCTTGTCGCCTCACAACCGCCCTCTATATATTGGTGACAGAAATGGGGGGAAAATCCTAAAGAAAGTCACTAAATTGTAAAGAAACTAAATGGCTGGCACTTGACACCAAGAAAACTGGGGATGAACTTTTAAACTGAGCAAGGAATGGGTCAGCCAGGGCCAAACAACTAAGTGCTGCCCCTTACTGAGAGCAATGACAAGGGCCCAGAGAAACCCTTCCGTCTGCTTCAGGAGCCAAACACAAAGTCCTCTTAATTCAGAAGAGTGGAGCACCTTTGCAAAGCTGCTGTTTCTTATACAACTCACTGTTTGTTGGTTTTTCACGTTGGCAACCACTTCTTCACTAGTAGATGTTTTTGTTATTCAGCAAGTTGCAGGATTTATTATGTCCCTACAATGAACAAAGAAATATTTCATTATGCTTAAGGAAATACTGGCTGACACCTTTCCTAATGCAAATGCAAAGAAATGCCAAAGAAACTAGGAAATAATAAACATTTTAAATGGCAATAATACGAAATTTTCCCAGAAGTATTTTAATTAGCAAGTGAACTCCACTTATAACTAAGTCCATTGTATTAAAAAAAATATGAGTACCACAATGATTTCTTTTCAGTAAAATGTACTTCAGCTCTAATTTATTGTACATCCTTAGAGTTCAGCATCTCTCTGCTAACCTCCTTCCATCTCATACTCTGCAGGGGGGTTGATTAATTCCATGTCCAAACGAGTGCAAAATATTATTTATTAACATTATTATCACCCTAGTAAGATTAAATTGGTAATCACAGTGATTCTAACCAAAAGCTATAAATATCTCCCCGCCTTCTCCCTTACACTTTATTTCTTACACTGTCAGTGTGAAGCTGCAGCACCAGAGCGGGGCTGCACACTCGGCTGCTTCCCTTCTCCCCAAGCTCGGAGCAGCTGATCCATCCAGTTGTTTAAATACACTGGCAGCCTGAGCTACCACCCGTGTTCAACAGCCTCCCTCACCCGCTCCACCTACGGCTGCCAAATTTGAAGTTTTCCTCCTCATCTTCTTTTTAAGTCACCCGACAGCGGACTGTTGCGCTTGCAGATAGCACCATGCTGAGTCGCAGCGCACGCGCTGGCAAACATTGTTGACAAACAAAAAAAGCGGGTTGGGAAAAAATAACTATTTGGTTCAGGTAGACTGGGACCATTAAAGATATGTATGGGCAGAAACAGTCAGCGGGCAGTAGGGAGAACAGGGGGAATGGATGGATCTCAAGGCAAAGTAGGGCCTCAACTGCCAAAAAAACGCAGGAAACCCTCAGGAAAGACATCTGCAGGCAAGGGTAGGGAAGCAGTAGAAAAGCTGGTCTGAGAAAGACTTGGAGGCTACTCCATCATGTTTAACATGAAGTGTAGGACAAGCAGCTACCGGGAGCAACACCGCCCTTACCCGAGGCAGAGGCAGCAAGCTGGAGGATGACTGCCACATCCCTGCAGGTCTCTTTCTCTAAAT
Organism: Crypturellus tataupa; assembly: GCA_034781795.1. Lineage (NCBI taxonomy): Eukaryota > Metazoa > Chordata > Aves > Tinamiformes > Tinamidae > Crypturellus > Crypturellus tataupa. Next base: position 767,829 of record JAWLRI010000274.1, read on the forward strand.
AAATGCTTCAGCTGGTTAGGTTCATGCAGCAGCACCTTTACAGAGCCCCATCTCTCATCCCCAGAAGCCACCCACACAGTAAAGCCCAGAGAACTTGCCCTCTTCTAACTCCAGAGTCAAGTAGGAAGCCACGTTCCCCGGAATAACTCCTGGGCGATTTCAAGCTGTGCTCACAGCACTGCTCAAAAAGCACTTTGGCTGCAAGCAATTGCACAAGTGCAGCCATAGAGGCATTAACCTCAGGGACTCTCCTATATCAGCAATCATCAACTTGAAACTGCGTTTTGCACTCCACAAAGCGCCTGCTTTAGCCAGAAACACAGCCCCTCCACAGGCTTAGACATTCCTGCTCTGCTTTCAATCTCCATGGCTTTCTGTCTCTCCAAGGGCTTCGTGACGCTATGGTGCATCCCGCTGAAATGGGGTTGGCTCGAATGGGTAAAGCAGGTGCTCAACCTGCTGCAGGGAAAGAGCAGGAGAGCTGCTTTGGGCAAGGCGAGGGAGAAGAGCAAGAGGGGTTGTTTGAAATGCACAGTGCAGGCACGGTCTTCTTTGAAGGACAGCATTCAAAAGGACTGCTTAACTCCTAGATGGATTCCCTGAACGTATTGCTCCCCAAATCACGATTATGCGCAGGGCAAATATATCCTGCCTGTGTTCTCCTCAAACGCTAATGCATAATATTAGCAAAGCAAACCGCATTTCCTAAATGTCAGAGAAGTATAATAAAGCCTGAAGAAGGATATGAATGTGTCTTTTACTTGAAGCTGTAATTTGTAGTTATCAATGATGTTCATTACTGAAACACAGCGCAATGATTGAAGTACTTACTTCAAACTCTGTGAATTAACAACAAAAAAAAGATGCAATCATAATTCCATAGGCAGATTCCTTGGGCCAGATCCTTAATAAATGTAAATTATCAGCTGAGGATCTGGTCCAGTCTTTCTATGTCTTTCTCCCCATTTAAAAGAAAATGCCATTAGCTTTACATAAGAGGTACTGATGCTTCAGTTTAAATTAAACACAGCATGTTGCATTTTTTTTATGTTGCTGCCTAAAGAAACTCGCAGATGAACTTCAGTCAAGGATTACGGACTGTTCATAGAAGGCCTAATGATGGAGAGAGTCATCATGAGCACAAGATCGGTGCTAACCATGAGGCCAGTGGCTGCTGACACTTGGAAAAAGAAAAGGAACCTGTTTGTAGTACACATGAAAAGCAAGAGAGATGCTTGGCAAATATAAATGCTAATGAAAAAATCTTGCATCTACATAATGCTTGATGAGTTCATATATTCAAATTATTTCTCTGAATGTTTAACAGCTCAGTTAGCGCAAGCACATTTCAAAATGGTAAAAATCTGTTCTATCCACGAGGGTACAAGGCTAAGTAGTGTCCAGTTCTGCTGGCTGGCTATCTGATACACTCTGAATAGTTACGTGGTGAAGCAAAAGCCTGTTTCCACAAAACCATGTGCATAAACCATATACATCTCACTTCAATGACACCCTTATTTACCCAGGCTGAGCTTCTGTTAGTGCAGCTTGTCAGAAGAGTAACTGGGCTCTGAGGCCCATCAATCAATCAATCAGTCCAAATGGACAGTAAGCTCGTTCTGAAGCTCAGCACAGACTTTGTGAAGAAGTTACAGGCCCCTAAAATACTTAGGGATGTAAATACATTCACTGTGATGTCTCTGCATGTTGCTATGAATAAGTGAACGGGACACTGCCAAGGTTGTTTGAATAAGAAATTTGCTGGGCACAATATTTAAAGCAAATAAAGCCCATATGTGACTTACTGTGTAACCCAACAAAAACAAACCTGATCCGAGTACTGTTTGGTGGCTGCTGCTTTTGCCCGTGCCCTTGAAAGAAGTTGGCTTTGCAAACGAATACACTTTTGGAATCAGGAAGCTGAGATATATAGAAGGATTTTTTTTGGCAGGGCATTTTATTTTTGTTTATCAAACTTAAATAATGGATGTAGAACAGCAGATCAAGTTTAAGCACATGCTACTGGAGGAAAAGATTAAAAAAAAAAAGAGTTCAGTCAGAAGGTGTTTGAGGTATAAATCAATGCAAGCTGCATGTTTAATACCTGCTAAGCATTCTCTTCAAGCAGTTTTACCTCAGTATTGAGTCAGGAAATTAATGAAGTTGTATTTCTGAAGACTTAAAGATGGCATCTTCAGTTTGTTTCACAGATACCAACAAGGATGCAGAGAAGAGTATTTAACTGAGTAGCTTTTTTCCCTAGTAAATGCAAGATGTGACAACTCTGTTACTATTTACATATCCAGCCCTAGAAAAAAAATCCTTCTCAAGAAGCACAAGGGTAACATTAAGTAGTAGAGAATAAAAACAGATTGCAGCTGAAGAACAGTGGAAATATACTTGGAGAGACACTCACTGTTAATGACATTTCTATATTTGCTTCAACAAGTCTACAACACACTATTCTGTTTTATGATACGAAAACAATCTATGAAATTCTCTCAGATTCTTTCTTTTTTTTCCTCTTCTCCTCCCTCTGGTATTTCTTAGAGCTGTGTTTTTTTGGTTTGGCCTTTTTTTTTTTTTTCTACTCACAAGTAAAAGCTAGCTTTACGAAAAACATGTTATCTTCCCTTTAAAATATGCTTTGCGTTTTGTTTTGCAGAAATTTTGTTTGGAAATCCCCTATCCAATTTCAAGCTAGTATTCTGTGTTAATCAGCTTCGACACCACTGTATGAAAGGTTTATTTCCTCTCCCCACCTCTACTTTTTTTTTTCTCCCTCAAAATATTTCTGCTTTTCTTTTCTTTTCTAAAGATGCAAAATATTCTCACCAATGCAGAGCCACTAAAAAGGCACATATGGGCTATGCTTAAGACATGCGCATATTTTACACTGAGTTTTCTTCTTGCTGCCTGACCTGGTATTTTCTAAATACTCAAAACAGTATAACTTACCAGTAATTGTTCATGGTTACGTATCTTGTTCACTAATTGAAATTGACAGATCTTTATATAGGTTACATATTGATTATTTACATTTCTAAAACAAAAGAAAAAAAGGTAGCTTTGTGGTACAGATTCACAAGAGGAAGATCATTGACTTTCTGCTACTTTAAAGGTTATTGTTGGAAACATTTTTGTTTTAACCAAAATCAAAGTCAGCATATATGACCCCACATCAAATATTAAAGCCTACAAATATTAACAATCCTATAAGGCACATCTTCCTCAGGGACACCTTAGAAAGCTACTTCTGTAAATATCAAAGGAGTTTTTCAGAGAATCCTAATGAAGGGATGTTATTAAAAAGACAGAGTAAAAGAGAGAAATATGTGGCAGGGGGATGGTATAAAGTCTTATTTCCAAAATTATTTATGAAAAATGACAGAGTAATCATAACTTTCCGAACAAAACAAATGCTTTGGAAGGCATGATGGAGAATGCCCGAGGGCTGCAGGGAGAACATTAAACCAAGCAAGTATACAAGTATTTTTAATAGGAGATAGAGGTCATGGAGTCTTGGCTGAAAGAAAACAAATGGCCTTTAACCCCAACTGGCTGCACATAAATATGTTTATAGCAGCTTCAGCATCACTTCATCCCTTTACTAGTACTAGCAGCGGGCAGTGTGAGTAGGGGCATCTGTAGGGATGGATATATATTTATATATATACACACACTGAGTAGATATATACAAATCACACAGAATATGTATATATATTATATATACTGTGTATACATATACACCCTGTAGAGATGCTGAAAGTTCAAAGATGAACAGAGAAACTGCTTTTAACTTTCCTAAGCTGACTTAAAACTCATTTCTTCCAAAGAAAAGATGTAACCAGCAGATGAGGAAATACCAGCTTAATTTCAGGGATAAGACTAAACCCTGCATTAATTATTTCTTATTTATATTGGTGAGTAACTGTGGTCACTCAAATCATATGGATCAACGTGCAAACTAATCCTCCACAGCTATATTAAATTATAGTCTTTATTATCCAGCAAGCTTACTGTAAACCTCTCTTAATTGTTTTGAAGTCTGACTCAATCAAAAAAAAAAAGTATAAAAGTTCAGAAATCCAGACACTCCTACTCCCTTCTCCTATTTGTGGAGTCAGGGAGGGAGGGGAATTTTCATTTACACAGAGCTGAACCTTCCCAGAAATCCTAATACGATAGTCCCAGGGACACAAACTTAACGTGTGTGCATGTGCATGTGTACACACAGTCAGCATTCCCCCACAAAGAGGAGAAAAATCTGTGAAACTGAAGGATTTTCAAACATTTTTCAAAGCTCCAAGTTTTTACTTTATACACACACACACAAACACACACACACACACACACACACAGAGTGATCTAACTCATTTTCGTGGTAAAAGTTATCTTAAAAGAGATCATCTTGATTCAAGCACGATCAGTATCTTTTTTCTTTTTTTTCCATGAAAATTATTTCATAACGTTTATTCCTTTTCCTCTCAATATTCAGCTTCACTACTGCAAAGAAACCAAGAAAGGAATTCCTATTCATCACACAGATGTAGCTCTGGCTCTTTACCTGAGGAATCCTTAGATATACTCTTAGCATGCCCTCGTTGCCAGCAGGTAAGTGATCCAGTCTAACAGCTCAAGTTTACAAGTCTCTCTCTCTCCTTAGTTTATATCTGCCACACCAACATCAAACAAATAGGAAAACCCTGGATTTTACCTTAGCATTTTGCTCCACTCTTATTGACTTAGTAACAGCAGAACTTTACAGAAGAACAGGCAAAGCAGCCATCCTTTTAAATTAAGTTCAAACAAGCAGGTAGGTGAGGAGTTTCACCTTTTCATTTATGAACATCAAAACCCAATACCCATTTGATCACATTTGATAGGATTTATCTGACCTGCTGTGGTACAATATTATGCAACTACTGAGACTTAAACGCATCTGAGTTTGGGTTTTCTCTTGCTAGCAATACTTAGCAGAGAGGAAGGTCTGATTCATCACTTAGACTTTATGCCCAGCGCGAAACCTGCTAAATTCCCAACTGACTCCCAGTCAGAGTTTATCCAAACAGGCAGTTTGTCCACAATAGCCCAGCTTGGGGATTTAGCTGTGAAGGCTTCGTTCGTTTTATTTCAGTGACGTTGGCTCAGAGCCTGGATGGCACAGAGCACAAAGGATACAAAGTTAGAGACCGTGAAAATTAAGGAAATAAGGCCATTAAGTCAGCAATAAATTAAAAAAAAAAAAAAAAAAAAAAGATTTCAGAAGAACAGGAAAAATTAAACCATTGATTCCTGATGTAGTCAAGTCAGATCAAAAACAGGATCAGGTTACTACCTTTACATGCTCATGGGTGGATCTTGGGAAAAAAATGGATCTATTATGGTTTACATTATTAATCCACAAAACAACAGTCGGAACAAAATAAGCTGATGTTAGCCGATCTGAAAATTTTCATAAAAAAGATAAACCTAACTTAAAAAAAAAGTTTTGTCTATTTGGTGAGATTTTACTTTTCCTGTTTCCAACTGGGGCCTGTAACTGTTGTAGCAACTTACTTCCAAAATTCTTTTTTTTTGGTGATTTCTCACTAAGGCATGTTAGAAATTGCAAAATCCTTTTGAGTTTGGTCAGGAGAAGCCGTTCATCAGGGCACTGTTTGCAGGCCTTTACATTTGGCCCTGTTCAAACACACACTCAGACAAACTCAGGGGGACACAGATCATCAAGCTGGGGCTTCCATCACGCTTACATATAAGGACATATATAATTCGTTCAGACAAATAATAAATCCTTTGGGATTCTTCTAGGATCAGATGTATATAAGGGTTTGCCTGTCACTTGGGTGGGGAATACACACCAATAGTCTAGTTGTGAATCAAAAATCTATTGCAAAACTTTCACTCCAACTTTTATTCTGAAAATTAATAGAATTCAGTTTTATCAAGATTTTTCCTGGGTTAGCATCAGATCTGAGAGAAAGCCTGAAACCTTTCCAAGCGAGAATACTTTTTTGACAGCCCATTAATTTAGCCCTGCTCTCTATGTCATTTTGCTTGCCTTTCTGATCATTTCTGAAACGCTGTGAAAACGACATTTCAGAGTTCTACAGGAAGGGTTTCAGGGGCACCATACTAGAAGAAAGATTATCCAAGGGATAAAAGGAGGAGCCGTCGTCTGACGTGGTCGGGCTTTCAGTCAGGCTAAATTCACTTATCAATTCGCAGCCTATCATCTTTCATTAGTCACTTCAGTGCAGGGGCTGAGCACCTCATGGACCGCTTGTCACAGAGACCAAAAGAGAGATAAGAAACGATGTAAAACTATTTCCCCTGACAGCACAGACACAGATGGAGACTTCGTTCTGACCATATTGGCTGCTTTAGTGCCATCCCTAAAGCCATTAACTATCATAATGATGGGGCTCAAGTTATTTATTTCTTCATCATTTTCTGATTTTTTTCAGCATTACACCCGCGTATCGAGCGCTGCTGCAAGGCTTTGTGTTTGCCCTTGAAGACGTCACAGGCAAAACGCTCCATCTCAGGTATTCACTTTTTAACAGAAATGCAAATATGAATTAAAACCCCCGTGCTGTACAGCAACTGAACTAATCCTGCAAATGGAAATGTGTTACATTTGTTTGCTGCAGATCTGTGCCTTCTTGCATCGGGACTGAATATTTTTTTCAAGCTGACATTTTAGTGGCAATTAAGGACAGTGGGTAACGGTTACTGTTACTGATTTGTTATAATTGGTTTTATTTCAGTCACTCCTGTGAAAGTCATTACACTTCTTGACTTTCAGAGAGAATCAGAAATTAGTTTTTAAAATTATAACTTAATAAAAAGTAAATGTACAGCAAGATATATAGTTAGGCAGAGAGATAAAATTAGGATATACACCCTTTCCCAGGTTTTCCTACTTCACTTCAAACCAGGCAATGAAGATCCTAAGCATCTCCCTAATTCAAGACACGGGAGGAAAACTAAAATCACATTTAAAATTGAACCCTACAGCAAACCAAGAAGCGTGGCAGAGTGCAGTACAGGAATAAACCATGACCATCTCACAGCAGAAGTTACACGGGAGTCACTGACAAAGACTCGCACATCTTAGGGTAAGCAGTGAATGTTAAGTTTGGCAGAAATGCTCTTGCTGACATCCGAATTTCCCAGTCCATCCGTTTGTATCCAGCAGACAGCTTTTGGAGACGGAGCTACAAAAGGTCTAGCGCAGATTGCTGCCCCTCCGGATGAAAGGCAATGCTGACATTCCCGGTCATGCCCTCCTGCTAGGTTGACAGCAACCTACAGCTACTTTTATCCCTCAGATTTGACTTCAAAGGTAGCAAGCAGGCTGATCTAACAACTGCCGTATGCAATTAAAGCAAACTTTGTTGAAAAGTCGCTGCAATATTTTACAATGCGGTAAGTAGCATTCAAAACAACTCAAAAAATCTTTATAAGGCATTCTAAATAGCTCATTTATGAGAACAACATTATTTATCTGCTCTGTGCCAAGGGTTTTCCCACTCCAGCAGGTGCCCTGATAGTAGGAAAGCCAAAAAAAAAAAAAAGAGAGAGAGAGAAAGAGAAGAGAGAAAGAGAAGAGAGAAAGAGAAGAGAGAGAGAAAGAGAGAGAGAAAGAGAGAGAGAACGAGAGCGAGAA
>JAWLRI010000274.1:775600-810583 GCA_034781795.1 Crypturellus tataupa
GAGAGAGAGAGAGAGAGAGACAGAGAGAGAGAGAGAGAGAGAGAGAGAGAGAGAGAGAGAGAGAGAGAGAGAGAGAGGACTGAATTACTAGGAAGACATGATTTGCATCCCTAACACTTTCATCCCAGGTGTAGTTGAATCAGCTTTCACACTCCAAGCCGGGCTCGCTCCTTGGCCGCCATGGGGTCTGATGGGATCTCACGCACTCGTGCCACCAAAGGGCAATTTGCCCCTTGGAGCCACGGAGACATCTGAACAGGTGCTCACACGCACGCCCCAAACTATGGGAGAAGCAGCCTGAGGAGCTGCGAGAGCCGCCCCAACGCTTGTCCGATCGTGTTTACCTTGAAGGCCCACGCAACGCACTGGGGAGCCCTGGCTGCAGTGTTTCAGCTCCTCGCGGGAGCAGGGATTCACACCTGAGCTGCTCACATCGCTGCTCATCCACACGGAGTAAGAGCAGCCCCACTGCAGCTGAATTGCAATGGTAGCTCGGACGCTCAGAGCTCTCGCTCCGCGGAAATGAGCGGAGAGACGCCCGGTCCCTGCCATCATCCCTGCCATGTTCATAATTTGCTGCAGAGTAATTCGGCTAATAGGATCTTAACTGGAACAAGCCCCGTGGTGAATGCCTAGCACGGATGCGAGCACGTGCTGCACCAGCACTCACTCGCAGGGGATAAACCTGGTGGCTAGCTTGAGCATCACGTAATTTAAAAAGATAATTGGCCATAGCTGTTAAAACCTTATTACAAAAATACATAGATACTAAAAGCACATATCCAAAGGCCTCATGCAGCAAGGTACTTATTTACAACTCAACTAACAGGCAGGCTTGGTAACAGCTGCACGAATCTGTGGCAGGCCAACCAGATAAAACATGTATATGCACGGACACCTCCGAGCATCACACACAAGCAGGTACATACACCTCTCCTGCCAACCCACCTCAGAGGATCCCTAGAGCATCCTCTTAGAGGATAACAACCTCTTAGAACGGCCATGTTCCTCTCTCTCTAATTCTGTGTTGCCACAACCTTTGAAAGCAAAAAAACCCTTTTTTCTGGGAAAACTGAAAGCAAGATGCTACAAATGAGGTTCCCTAAAAGGATTCATCTCTATACAAAGAAAGCAGTTTTAGGCAGGTGGAGGTATGTAATCACACAATTATCACCTGTTTCCACAGATCTTCTTAAATATTCAAGATGTGCAAAATTTTAGCAGCAATCATAGCTTCCATACCTCCAAAGTGATGAATTTCATTCTCTGTATGTATTTATCTCTATACATATACCACTACTTTGAAATATAACACCTAGCGTGGTTTGAAGATTAGAAATACAACTGAAAGAAAGAAAGGTTCCGGAATTTCCCACGGAGAAACTTTTCCCAGAGAGAGAGTGGAGAGATTTGTCCTCCAAAGGCCACACATGACAACTTTAAATGCATGAAAATGAGATGTACAAGGTACTTCAAGTCCCTCTTAGGCAAAGAAAAGTGCAATAAGCAGTACAGAGCACAATAATTACACTCTCCAATACACACTTCTTTAAAAGAAAGGTCTGCTACATTAAAACACTAGTGATTTATGTAAGGAAAGTCTCTTCCATAATCCCCACGGAACATCTGTGTTAACAAGTTCCTAGCTCCCCATGGAGGTTTTTATATGCTTCTGCCTGCTTCAGCAAGAGCACAAGCCAGTCCCTTTGGAAAGCAATAAACTACAAAGATCATATATTTCCAGGGTGTGTAAGATCTAAGCAAATACGGGAAGCCTTTTTGGCCAGCTCTAGACTAGGTGCATGTGCTGAATCCCCGCCCCAACTGCGTTATGAGCAACGAGTCGTCCCACACATCACGCAGTCACAAACAGCCCCTTGTTGTATCTTGTTACTCTCTTCCTGGCGCGGATCAAACCATGGGCACGGTTGCTGGAGAACAGTGGCTTTTGATTTCTAGTCATACAGAAGTTCTCCAAGGCAGAAACCCAACAGCGACAGGAACACAGGATGTGTTTAGTGTTTGGACTCCTCCTCCATCCTTAGAATATAAAACAAAACAATTTCTTCCATAAAAGCAAACGTCCTCTCTCAGCACACAGGCTTTGGGAGGCTCATATATATTTCTATCACCAGTTTCATCCCTCGGCAGTGAAGTATGGAATAGATTTTTATACAGATTAGAATGTAAGTGGGTGTACACCTGTATGGCCAGGTTTATTATTGACAGCTCTCAGTTCTGCTCCGCTGGTGCATAAAGATGTGCGGCGTCAAAACACCAGTCCAATTTAGCTGACAGACAACAGATAGATGCCTTTGGAAAGCAAAGGTTTAGAAAAGAAACTCAAGTTTGATGAAAAGCTCCTACCTGCTCAGCCCCTTTTCAATTAAATGACTGCTTTCGCTGCAAATTTTGCTTCAAACTTCCTGTCATCTGTACCAAGATTTCTATGCATTTTTACAACCAGTACATGCACGTCTTCCCTGCTCCATGTGCAACATCATCTTCCACTTCACTGCGAGGCAGAGGACTAGATTTCCAGATGTGGGCGGTGACCTCCAAGCCATAGTGACCCGTATTGGCATCCAGGTCACCCCTCTGCTTCTCTCTACCTTTCCCTCTGGACTGCCTCCACATACCTCTAGAATCAGGATGCTCAAAAAGCCATTTTCAGAAGAAAAAAAAAAATATGCAAAAATAAGAAAACAGGTATTTCTTCCATGTTCTTAATCTCAGCAAGGCATCCTTTGCTACCTCAGTGATATAACTACATATTGTATTAACAGGTGAAAATGTTGAAGGTATTCTGTTTTTTTTTTTTTTTTTTTTAAATCGGTGTTTTCTGATTCCGTATTTCTCTATTTTTGAGCAGCCAAGCTGAAGTTGAATTTAGTGAAACTGCAGAATTTATTCCTTAGCAGCTGCTTACGGACAAGAGTAGCATGAGGAAGGAAAACCAGGCCCCAGTGAGAACTTGCAGCTACGCAGCTCGTCTTCCCCCCTCACCTCAATGATGATCATTAGCTAAAATCCCATTCAGGCCAACAGCAAAACTATTTCTATCTCCTGAGTACAGTTTGTCCAACCTACAAGAAAACTTGATCATTTTGCTTCCCCACGCATCGAGGTTTAAATTCTATGTAGTAGAGAACATTTAAAACAGCACTGAAAACGCCACACTGAGCTCCGAAGGAAAGAAAAGGAGAGAAAAGGCAGGAAATGTGCCATGCAGCTGCAGGGTGGCATCTTTCCCCGTACACTGCAAGAACATCGTGGAGATGCAGCTGTTTTGGGAATTCGTTCAGTAGCTCTGTTCCCCAGTCCATCAGACATCGATAAACAAACACTAAATCAGCAGTCTCAACTCACTCGCCTCATACATGGTGAAAACGCACATTATTTTATAATTTTATCTTGTTTCTCAGGTCACATAGGAAAGAGAAACCTAGTAAAGTCTTCCATTTCTACACAGAGCCCTGGGAGACTTGCCCTTCAGTTCACAAACAGGAACCAAAATGGTATTTTAACATTTTCTTTCCAATATTGTCTGCTCCTCATTGATGTGAGCACTGCTACTGAATTAGCAGTGTCCTGAGAGAGACACAAGGGAATCACAAAATGTAACTGTTGGAATATGTTGCTACTCACTTGTGTTTACATATTCCTCAAAAGAAAGATTTTCATCTTAAAAATAAAACTCCCGGTGGAGTTTTGCAGCATGCCTAATAAGCTGATTTAGTAGCTAACAACAAGGAAGAAAAAAAAATGTCATTTAAATACTCTAAAAGAGTTTCTGCTCTCAAAGACTACCAGTATCTGGGGACTATTTATCATCTGTTCTGCCTCCAGATGTAGCACATCCCCGTTGCTGAAAATGAAAATCGCTAAATGTGAATAAATCAGTGTTTCTACCTGCATGAACTTCACATCTGAAATTATTGCATTGACCCCAATTAAAAACCCTGCTTATTTTATTTCTTTTTTTTTTTTAAATGACCTGAGGGGGTCATGATCCTCTGTAAGTAAAAACGGAAAATGCAAAGCATTGCCAGGCTCCACACATGCAGAGCCATGCACAGTTGCACCCAACACCCTCGTGAAGGGGCAGCGTGGATGATGGCATCGGCTTTGAGGGCAGCGTCCCATCAAGTCATCATATGGTGGCAGCACGCTGGGTGACAACTGGAAGATCCGCTTCTGGGGTGAACCCACAGCTTGCAGCCCCCACAGGAGCCGAGAAAGAGGTTTTTATGGAGGTGACGGCCCCTGTCTCTGGGCTGAGAGCTGCCCAATGCAAGAGCATCTCCCGGAAGACCAGAGCTGGCAGCATGCTGGTCTCGACTGAAGGGATGGCGCAATGCACAGCAGATGAGTCACACACACATCCTCCCATTTCTCTCCTGTACAGGGTATGCAGGCACACAGCATCCTTCCCTGCCGCACACTGCTGATGTCTGGGATGCTGCATGGACATTTCTTTCCCCTCGCATGAAAATGGTCCTGGCCTGTGTCCCTGCGCTCTGTTCTTTGAAGTGCTGAATGCGTCTGACATGAAATTGCCTCTGGTCTCCATTTCTGCTTTTCAGTCTGTGACATTGGACAAGGGGAAATGACTAGACAGGAAGGAAAAAAAAAAAAAAAAAAAAAAAACACCCTTAACATATTATCATTGGTCTAAGTCTGCCTGCCCCTCAGTCTCTGACCCTACCAGACTTGGCAGCCTGTTCCACTTATCCACTGCATGTTTGTTTTTATTTAGGAGGCATCACAGGAGAGGGGACGGAAGCTTCTCTGGGTCACAAATTTATTACTCCTTTTCTCTCCTTCCACTCCTTCCCTTAAATTTTTTCTGCGCCACTTTTTGCCTGTTCTTCGTGGAGCATCTGGCCTCAACCTCCACTTCGTGGTTCTCCTCCAGCCTTTCCACCTCTCCTCCTCTCTGACAAACCTTGACTTCTTCTCCTTACATCTTTGAAAGTCACCTAAACAACAACCTGCTTAGCTGGGGGACCAGGCTTAAAACAAGGCAGAGCATAAATTGTATCACTCTTTGAGGACATATCCCTCCCCATTAATACAGCATTCCAAAGCCCATTTTCCATGCTGCAACCAAGCCTTGCATTAAAAGCATCATTCCAACAACTCTCACTTGAAAAATTTATGGGAGTGTGGGAGGGTGTATGAATCAACACTTCCCCCCAAAAGGGATCTGCACTAAAAATGAAACACAACAGCATGCCTCAATGCAGATAGAAGCAATCAATTCTGCTCCATAACATAAATGCCAGTAAACATAATTGAACGGAACTACATAAATCTCAGAAAGCCTGGAAATTGTATAATACAATTGTATTTTACATATATATCACCTTTGTACAACCCTACTTAATATAGCTTCATTTTTAAAAGTATGTTAAATACATTTACTAGGCAGAAAGTGATGGGTGGGAGGGCAGTATCTTGATTTGGCCTTCAACTAGATAAAAGGAGTTGTGTTGTTCTTTGTTTTATTTTTGTTTGTTCATTTTTTCTGGATTTTTTTAAATGCTGATTTATCTTAATCATTGAAGTTTCTCATGAAACTAGCTGTGTGCAGTCTTTTCTACAGCAAGGCAGAACCTGATGACCACGACTTGTGGATTAACACCTTCATTCGCCCAGAATGCCCCCAGCACCCTATTGACCTTTTTTTCTATTTGAGCAAATAAATCTCTTGACTATTTGTATTTAAAGATATCCTCTTATAAATGTAAATACACACATCAGTGGCAAGCACACCTCCGAGCTCCCAGAAAGGCTCTGATGCTCAGTGTGGTCCTTCCATAGTTTGGGAACACGACCTGCTTCTGCTCAAGCAAAGGACACTACTAGTAGTGCTGCAGAGCTGCCTTCACTGCAGTTCTGCAGCAGAATTCAAAGATGACAAGGACAAAAAAATCTATTTTGTCGGTAAAAAAAATAAGATTTTTTTTTTTAAGATGCTTTACATTCTGCCTAAGGAGAAAGAGCTATAGTTATCATTAGTTTAGCTAATGGGGCTACTATCAGATATATACAGAGCAAATGGTTTAATCACTAGAACAGATGCTTCCGAGCTTACAGACATGGATTTAAACCCCAACTGGGAATTCACTGTTAGCCCTATCATTAGCATACATTGATTGCTCTGATTGGCTAATCACTTCATTAGGAAAGGTATCCTTAAGAAATGAACCAATTTGGAATAGTTTCTATAACTACAGGATTTTCTTGAGCACATTCTGTTTCAACCTTAGACTGTATTTGTTAATTGCTACCTATTTAATTCTCAAAACATCTTACATTATGATGAATGCACCACAGAGTATATTGGGTTTCTTTTCATTTTAGCAATGTAAAAAAAGGAGAGGGACAGATAAAAAATGAATTTTATCCCCATTTTTTTACACTGATATTCCTCCCTAACACAATTTAGGCCCTACCTTTGGAGGGAAGCATCAGCATCACCTCTTTCATCACCCTTGAAGTCTCCAGCCCACACTTCCCTCGACCTTCAGAGATCAACGTAGCTCATGGGTGCGTTAGAGGACCACGCGTAGCATCACGCAGCAATCAAGTATCGTCTGCATCCTTTCCATGAGCAGCCCTTTCCAGGGATCACCTGAACAGAGACAGGGAAGGAGGAGCTGAGTATTCTCGCTGAAGACAACAAGTGGTGCTATATGCTGGACTGAGAAGGTACGGAAAAGGAATTTTTTCCAAAGGGCAGCCCAAGGAGCAATGCGGAAGGACTCTGCTGCCGTCCCTCTCCAATGAGCCAAATTAACTGCCCCGCTCCGTGGCACCACAAAGTAACTAGTTTAAAACAGCACTTCAAGAGCTTTTTAAAAGCAAGAATTAAGTGAGTCTGTCTCGTTTAATTTCGTTTAGTGCAAGCAAGCCTCTGAACTGCATTCCTTTGCTCCGGCGCTGAGCTTGAAGCCATGCTGGCTGATTAATGCCTGCCTGTTTGAAGTACCCTCCTTTCTTATCTGGCGCTGTGCAGGCCTCACCGCAGCCTGGGGAGACCCGCTGCTAAGTCAGAGCTCCGGGAGATTTTTGTCTGCTCTTCACAGAGGGGGATGGAGCCTGGATAAGCCTCGTGCTATAAAGCGGAAAACAAAAAGAAAACCTGTTGCAAGTCCAAGAAAAAAAAAATATATATATATTTATATGGAAAACAGGAGGAACAGCCTCACTACAACACTGGCTTGCTGTGTCTGTGTATTCACGAGTTTCTTCCACTGCATCGATGCGCTAATGTCCCCTCGGTTGAAAATAACCAGATAGCACCGTTGCCTAAAACCTTGTTTCCCTGAAGAGGTCCTCCTTAATTCTCTTTGAGCTTCCGACATAATATAAATATGCAGGATAATCAAAGGAAGGCCAGGAAGGATGTATTTAGCCTTTAAAGGGAGGCTGTCAAGACCCGTCTTCCCAGACGGACCAGGCCGGCCAAATTCCCCGTTTACACTGCACTTCACAGTCTCTCTCCTCTACTGAATTCCAGCTACCAGGAGCCCAAGGACATTAAATCTAACAGTTTTGCTAAAACATTTGGACCAACCTGAATACCTACCCACTCCGTACACAGTGCTTGGCAACTCGCTTTGTTACCATATGGTTAAAATGGAGCAAGAAAATTGTTCTCGTCGGAAACACATCCTGGAGGTACTTTGCGTTTTCTCTGATGCAAGGAAGTTATGTAAATATCTGACTTTTGAACAGCTTATTACAAAAAGCAGCATTTAATGTGTTTAATCTCTTTGGTGTTAGAGACAAAGAAATAGGAAGGTCATACTGTTATTTTTTTTCTTAACTTCTTGGGACAATTTTTCACTGAGCAGAACCATCCCCTCATCAACAACCTTCACAGAAATTAAGAGATGAAAATAGCAAAATAGGTGCTTCCTTGTAGTTCTAGGTGCCTCCTGATAATTTTCAGGTGAATTGAAAGGAAGTTGAAAAGGAAGTCAGAAGCAACACATTCAAATGAGAAAGCTGAAAGTATATCTGTCTGCACGGCTATCTGAAGGACCTGCAAAACATTAATGAACCTAAGAGGGGGGAGAGAAAAAAAAAAAAAAAAAACAAAAAAACACACAAACAGAAAACCTCTGAGCTAGAAAATAGAGGAAAAAAAACCAAACAGCTTTGAATTCTGCACTATTAACAAAAAAAAAACTTTAAAAAAAAAAAAAAAAAAAAAAAGACATTTCTGGAAAACTTTCTTGGCAAATCTCAATCACACTTCAAGAAAGCAATAGGTTGCTTTGCTGATCAGATGAATTGTTATGTATGTAATCCTTGTGTTATAGATTAAATGATCTAAGACTGTAGAAGATAAGACTAACTATTAGACCAGATAGCAGTACTGAAAAGCCCGAGGGAACTGGGGACAAGATGAACAGACTGTCCCCCAGACTGTCCCCAGAGAAGCTTTTGTGGTTGGGAACTTGTTCTTTGTTGTACTTGTTTGCTCCTTCTTTTCCTCCCCTTCACAATAATTTCAGCTACTCTTACACAAAATGTTTCCCCTTCTTAGAAATTACATGTCTTGAGGTAGTCTTAACTAAAAGCACCTCCTGAGCAGCACAGATCTACTTAGGAGAGAAAGTCTGATCTAATGTTCACATACATTGAAAGGGAAGTCTTTCAGTTTAGGAAAACCATGCATCTTTGGACCAGCTACCTATATATTCTGAGTACCTACATACACAAAGAAATAACAACAAAAGGCACATAAGATAGAAAAAATTGCTTTAAGATGAAAATACAGCATCTCAGAAGCAAAATCTTTTCACTATGTCCAATATAAATTTGATTTGATAGCAGACTTGTCTTAGAGAGTTGTATGAAAATAGCTCTTTAAAGATATTTACTTTTTTTTGCTGTTTTTTCCCCATTTCCTCACTGTTGTAAAGTGCAACAAATAATCTCAGAAAATTTTCCATGTGAGACTGCTGCTTCTGCTCCTCCCTTCTGTTCTCCTATTCTTCTCTTTACCCTCCCCAAAGCAGTGTATACCGCATTTTTGTGCACATCAAAGCTTCATTCCTGACACTGAAGACTATTAGGTTGTGCTAATACTTGGAAAAAATATATATTACTTAAGCATGAATAATATCCACTGAAATGGATTGGCTCTGTCTCTATATCAAGCGGAGCGACCCCATTTTTACTGCATTTTTTAGGGAATGTAAATGAATAGACTGTCCTCCCTCCCTATTCCCTGCCAGCTCTAAAAAGTGACATTTATCAAAGTAAGTGGAAATAAAGCTTCCTTCATGTTAAAAAAATTAAAATAAAACAAAAACATACACACATATTACCCATGAAGTACATGTACGTACACACAAAACCACTGCCCACACTGCCAACACAAATCACACCACAGCACCTTACTAGGAAATACCTTTTAAATTATGTTTTAAAAGCTCAAAAACATTATCAGGTAACTACCAGCTCCATCAGCAAGGCCAGTTTGCTCTCACCAGCCCTCTTTCCCCACAGGTTACGTCTCCCAATATGCTACTCGGCAGCTGTAAAGAATTCCTAAATGTCTTTCAATCAGAGAGGTAGATGACAGATCCTGTTACCCTCTGTATTTCAGAAAGCATCGCTCTTAGGACTGTTGAGTGATCTTCCAGATATAATTTCACCAGTATAAATCACACGGGCAATCTGCACATGAAACCTAACCCAAACGCTCATTGTCTTTGACCTTTGTCAAAAACCATTTCCGAAGTATCAGTTTTCTTCTGAAGTCTTACATGATAATCAACGTGTTTCTACTGGTTTTGAACACACTGATGTCTTATTCGATGTTAAGCCACTATATATTAAAAGCAATGTCATGAATTTGCAGTATTACTTGTACAACAAAAAACTACGTATGACAACATGTGTTTGAGGGACAATGTTTCAGCTTTAGAGGTAAACTATTGATTTTATTTTTCAAGTGAGCCAAGATTTCAATAGAGAAAGCAAGAGCATGCACATGTGTATGAGTCTTGTTAGACTGATAGAGTTGGCTAAAATAGCCTCTTAAATTGTATTAATACACCAAATCAGCAATTAGATTTTAGTGGAAAGTCCATAGTAGAAGCTCTTAATACAGTCATGTCTTCATATTAAATTGTGTACCATATCTGTATTCAAAACTGACATGTTTTCATATTATTATAAGTTGTTTCCCTCTTCATTTCACAGGGTGGTGATTAGAGCATTAGGTGACATCTCTCATACCTAGGGATATGTCCCTACCACAGGGACATATTCAGCAATCCCGACCGTGGATCCCCTCTGCACGAACAGGGAGCAGAAAGCCTGCGTGCGTTGCTATGATTTGCAACATTGCTACTGCTAACTATACAGCTTTGCATAAATAACCACCTCTGCTTATGCAAAATACTCATCTGTAGAGGACACCAAGTGGCTGTAGAAAGGAAATATGGATTTTTCTAAAGATATCTCTTTCTAAAATGGTCTCTTAAATTAAGAGACACTTCTAAATATTATTAGGGAGAAAGTCTTTCTTCATAAGGAGAGGAAAGTGAATACAAAAGCAAAACATAGACCTGTGATGAAGCCAAACCTCATATGGAGATCAAAGTGACAGAATCAGTGCTCAAAAGCACCGGTTTATCTTTCTGTGACTAAAGAGCTCTATGGTACACACTCTTGGAGAAGAGTTTAAAAAACAACAAACAAGCACTTGGCTCCCTGTACTGTATCGGAAAAACTGCTTCTGAAAATTCTTTGGAAATCAAGTGATTTCACCACTCTTAACTTTCCTCTTCGTTGCCCACTGATGTAGGCTATCAACATCTACCCTGGCAATATTTTGAGCTGCTGGAGAAAAGGGAAAAATATAGGTGTATATATATATAAATTTGGGGATGAATTCAAAAGGAGACTTATATGCTTAATGCTGACTGCCACGTCATCTCTCTCTTCACTGGCCCAGGCAGCGGGACCTCAGAGTCCCTGAGAAGTACCCGGATTTCACATAGCCGTTCTGCAGAGGTTGCATGGCAATTGCTATGAGAAATGCCAACTGAAGATCATCATCATCTTCTATCTCATCCTCATACACAGCTTAGGAGAATCCTCCAGACTGCAAGGAGATACCCTCTCAATCTCTGGTGCCTTACCAGAACGAAAGTCAGCCCTCATCAATTTAGAAAGGAAAAACTCATCTCTGGGAAAAGTCTGTCAGCAGTTACCATGCTAATCTATCTTTTCTATAGCAGCCTTTGTGTTTGTTTGTTTGTTTGTTTTGTACATAAAGAATTTAAATTCACTGTGCCAGAAAGAGGGAGAGACTGTGCAAACTCCCAAGCTCTGATCAGAGTAGTCATAAGGCAATAGGGTGTCATGAACCCTTCCCTCAAGACTCTTTTCTGCATTTTACCAAATATCATTTACTACAACCTATAGAAGATTCAAGATCTCCTCCAGATGAGTCATCAAGTGATGCCAGTTGCAAAAGTATCATCTCAAGTGCCAGACAGAAGTGGTAACAGAGACTCCTGATCATGCACAATCAGAATTCTAAAAACAAATCTAACATATTTCTGAATATGTTATGAGTTTCCAACTCATATTCTGGGAAAGGTTGTTTCCCAGATTTGCTAAGCATAGAGCAGATTTCACTTCAAAAAGAAAGGTTTTGCTTATTAATGGCCCACAGCCATTTTGTGATCCTCCAGATGGAAGACACCGAGGTACAACACATCTCTCTCCACTTACATGGTGTGACATGGACAGGAAAGGAGGAAATCTCTTCTTTATCTTCTTTCCAAAAAAGTTTTCCTCATGAGCCTACAAGGCTCCATGGTTTAAACCTAGATTAAAGCAAAACGGAGATCTGCTGCTGAGAGCACACCACTCTCCATTTGTCTGCTAAGCCTGTCCAAGTAATTTTCCACTCTTTTCTGTTGATTTGAAAGATAGACACTGTGACTGTCTGATGCCCACATATAATCCACGTTGCCACCTGCTGTGCATTGGCTTTTAGCAAAAGTCTTGAAGTGTTAAGAAAGGAAGGGTCTTCAAATAATTTGAAATATAACGTGAGAACAGAAAAGTCTCTATTCTAGACTGCAACATTCTCTGAAACTCTCATTTCAAAGTCTCAATTACTGCTGATTATTGACTTGTTGAAAATTTCAGAGGACAGGAAGGTCTGATCCAATTCATCCACTGCAGTTGGGTATCCTGCTACCATATGCCAGTCATTAGTTCCATTTCACTTCTAGTCAGGATGGGGCAATGCAAGTTAATCTATGTCCTCATGTGATGTGCTTCAAAATGACAGCTCTCTTCAACGACAGGGTGATCAAAATTGCAGTCACGATCAAAGGAGCAAGGGGAGGGACACAGAAAGCCAGTGGATTTCCCAGAACTTTGGCCAGGTGCCCACCGATAGCAAAGCAGGCACCAACACGCACAAGAAACAGCTGACAACAACAGCAAAAGCAGACTTAGGCTCCACAGGAATCAGTCACTGAAAGCCATGACAACTTACAGGAGCCTCTGGTGGGAATTTTCAGACAAAAGACCCAAGCAGCTTGCAATGTTCTCATTATCTGCAAAACAAAGTGTGCTAATAAGTATGCCAAAGCGCTCCCCGTTTCTGAAGTCTGTATGGTGCAGACCTGCTTATTTTTAATCATGAAAGTTGGCAAAATATTATCTATAACAGAAGTGAGCTGGGCTAGGCGCAAGGGGCAGCTTAGCATGGAGAGCACAGCCAAATGACTTCTCATTCTTTCTCGATTTCCTACAGCTAGAAATTTCTTCCATAAAACTTTTATTCTACTTTTGTCATCACTTACGGAATATGAACTCTAATTTGCACAAGCTTAACATAAGTTTCATGATATTTTATTATTGACTTTAAACAAGTCAATCATTTATTTTTTCTTGAGTCACATTTATAACTGCAATGCTATAACAAACACATCACACAAAAACACTGAAAAGAGAAACTTAAGTGTGTAATACCCAAAGAATCTCAAAGGGAGAGGCAACTTGAGGAAAATTATGAAAAACTAAGATATAACCCTCAAGCACTTTAGGCTTGAATCAAGGGTATTTATATCACTGTTCAATTTTTGCAGATTCTGGGAAGCCCCATGTAAATAGATCACATTCAAAGCTGGGATTTTAACATCTCTATTTCAGTGAGAAATTATCCAAATAAAGAGTTATTCATATCTGCATTATCAATACTGAAAATATTGTAAATATTTTCAATACTGAAAAACTAAGCAAGGAATATACTACAGAAAGTGCATCATCTGGGCATGGATTGTGGGTTACAAGCCTATTTAGTAATTACCTCTGTGTTCTGTAATTAGTTAACCTGATATGACAGATAAACCAAATAAACCAGATGCACTTTCTTCCTAGTCTCTCAGAGGTAAAAAGGACTAAATGGACACGAACTCCCCTGAAACTAGCAAAAGTTGAAAGCCGTGACACTTGTCAGTGGAAACGCTGATGGGAAAGCAGGAGAGCAAAGACTGAAACAAAAGATGGTGCTAAAGCTGAGAGGAAAAGAAGATAAAATGGGAGTAGGGTGAAAATTAGGAACCTGTTGGATAACAATACAGTGACAGGTAGAAGTCATGACATTGGGGTGGACACCAAGAGCACAATCTTTCAGTCACATGCATCACGGACTTAATAGCTGTCATATTTTGATTGCATTGCTCCATATCTACTGATAATTAAGGTCCAAAGCAAAAACAGCACCATTCATTCGCCTCAGGTTTCCTCCCCCACAAAAAAACCTGTCTTTCCCTAATGATTAATACCATTTCCTTCTGACATCATTTACTCAAAACCCAAAATAACTTCTACCTCTGCCTGTCAGGTGTCCATCAGAGATTGTTTCGGGGCCAATTCTTTCAAGAACATTAGTTCCTTTGCCACCTACATCTCTGCCTGGGCCAAGCAGGAAAGATGCCATCTCAATCTGACAAAGTAAACTGTGATCTTGCCAGTTTGTAAAGATCACCGGCTTGTGGGCGTTGTTTAGGGAATGCAATGCTTCCTCCACCACATCCTATGACTCCTTGAAAATCTCTAGAAAACAGGTTAGCTAAATTTGCTAAGATTTTGATTCTCTGAATAATAAATAAGAAGCTCTGAACTACAAACACTTCACAACTAAAACAAGTACACACGGGTTATATACGAAGTAACTACGCTGAAAAATGAGTTTTACTTGACACAAATGAAGGGCAACTCATTCTCAGGGAGCTGCATAAGTAGGATTTGGTACCTAAGTCCCATCTCTCACTGAAGAATAGCTATCAAAACTGGCTATATATCTCTCTATAGAATGAAAAAACATCATAAAGGCATACAGGAAGGATTTTGAAGAAGAGATCACAGACTGGCTGCCAGGTAGCCTCAGGTGACTATAACATCATTAAAATGTCATGCTTACAAGTGCACATGCGTGTGCGCATGCATGCACAATGCACAGTGTTTTTCTCCTTGTTTATTTAAAAATAAGCCGTACAGAATGAAAATTATAGTAACCTTCCTATTTATGGCCCAGAACCTAGACTTGTAAAAAAAAAATATATATATATATACACACACTCACACAGGCTCAAAACATTGAGAACCTTTTATGAGCTGTCCATTTCCTAGATATTTCTATTTATGGTGTTAGGAAGAGTAGGGCTTGGGAGCTCTCTGCATGCTTGGAAAGCTTTCCATCTGAGGAGGTTAACCTCCACTCTTGCTTTTTCCTGAGCTCCTGCAAATTAGCTGCTGTATAAAAGGGCAGGTAAGAGAAGCCAAGGGAAGGAGTACTCCTTTCCCAGTGTGATGAATCCTCTTAGTAGACTAATATCCAACAGTTTTTCCTCACTTTCCTCATATTCTCTTTCCTGATGGTTTTATTCTCCCATAAAATCCTAAGAAAATATGACTCATACGATAACAGATGGTGAAAAAAGCTCCTATCTACATAGTAATGTAGATGATGTCACCACACATTCATCTCGGCTTAATGGGCTACATTCAATGCTTCTTGGCTACAGTAAAGTAAGAACAAGGATGCATTCTATATAAATTATTGACTTCAAGTCACAGCTATATATCCAACACACAAACTCAAGATCATTGTAACCAAGAGACAAAAAAAAAAAAAAAAAAAATCCAAAAAAAGGAGTAGTGATTTTTTATGATGATCCCACTACAATTTATATATGACCAAGACTTTGGGAGAAGGGATATAAAGAATACATTTAAGACTTTGGGAGAAGAGGGTGAAGGAAGGAGTCTTTAAATTGTTTCACAATGGAGGAAAACAAAACAGAAAAACATAGGCGTCAATTTCATTATATGCACATAAAACACTTGGTTAAAGTCCTCTTTGGCCAAGTGTTTTATGTGGCCTCTACTGTGAAGCCATTTTTAAAAAGCCACTTTAAAAAGGCACAAAATCCATTTTTTCACTTACCAAACCAATCATTTTACTTTGGATAATTCAATTCCTGCTTTCAGCAGATTTTACTGTACGGAACATTTGGATTATTTCCGCACTTAGTTCTTCACAGTATTTGCATTCGATAGCACCTTACAGGGACGGCATTTTGGAAAGACTCATCAAATTCGCCTTCCTCAGTCACAGCGATACTCCTCCATGCAGCTGTATTATCCTTAGGGAACAAGCTTAGCCGTATCAAGCATCTGCTTGCTATGCAGAAGGACTACAACTACCAGAACACAAATAGGCAGGAGTAACCAAAAGCTCAAAGCCTTTGTTCCAGAGAACTATTGTGGAAAAGCTCAGTTCACCATTATATAAAGATGTGGGTTTGCTGAGGCTTTGGCCTGGTAAGACTGCAACAACCTCCTATGAACACTAACGGCTCCAGCAATCAAGGGTGCAACATTTGTTTTCTTACAGCGCTTGTTCTTCTATCTTAAAGAATCTAGGAAAGCCAGGAAGTCTAATTTTGTACATCCTTATAACACATTTAATCTTAGTCTTACCAAAGCCCATAAACACATTGAATTTTGTGCAGAGATGGGGCTACTAGAGTTCAGAATCTGAGAAGCAGAGATGATACGTATGAACTTAAATATATCGTGGGAGATGGAACATTATATGCAACCTGCTTACACCTCCACTTAATTTTACATATGCGAGTATAGTCTTATTGAAGTCAAAAGGAATATTTTTAAAAAATAGATATAACACCACGTACAGAATTAGCCTATTAAAATTAGTTTCCTTATAGGTTCTAATATCTGTCTTTCATATATACTACTCTAACAGGAGACAGTACCAGCAAACACTTAAATGAGAGAAGAGAGAAATAGGAACACATTAACTGCATTGAAAGTCAAAAGTGCTGATCAAAAATAGCATAACTGTCTTTTCCTTACAGCGAGGTCACGCTGCATCACGCCAGATCCTGTATGAAATATGAAATGTGGTTTTTGCAAGGAAGAATTTACAGTCTTATCAGGCAAGATAAAGAGTGGTATAAAGAAGCGAATTTATTTGTCCTCTCTCATACCCGTCCCCTCTGAACAGACTCCTGACTCCCACGTTAGTTATTTTAAGGCACCATCATATATTTTGTGAACCGTACTACCTCTGACTGCTGATTAGATTGCTGAAAACAATCTATGAAAGTGGCTGGATAAGAAGCCTAGAGCAACGAAAATATTATTCACCAATTTCTGCATTTTCAGTCAAATGATAACTAGCAGCACATCATTCATTTGAGTGCTGCAATAAGAATTGCTTACTGTCCCCCCGGCCCCTTGTCTATTTGTATAGAGAGAGCTAGATTAGTTTCTGTGTGTCTCTAATTAAATATGTCCTATACACAGTAGCATAAAAATAATCTGTTTGGGTGTTTCAGCAAAAATGATTTATATCAAGAGATTCCTAAAACAAGGTGCATTAAACACCACGGCAAGTATTTAATGCTCCATTTTCACGAAAAGGTAGTTACTGAATCCATGAAGTAATTTTTCTGCTCTTAAGAAAACAAAACAAAAAATTCCCATCTTCCCAAAAGCAGTTAACAAAACACTTTCCAACTGAAAAGCACATCACATATACAAAGTGCCAGGACAAGGTATTTAGTGAGAAATATTTGAAGAAAATGTTATGTTTGCTCATCCTTTCCAAGTCTGAATGGAGACTAACACAGGTTTTATTACCCAGATAGCTGGACAAAGAAGTGGCTAATCACTTTATTCTGCTGTCATCAATGGCACGGAAGGGAGAGGCTTGGGGCACCTTCTAACCTGACGGAAATTACTAGCTACTCTGGAGATTACTCCAGATGATGGAAAGATAATCTTCTCTCCCCACACATCTGCATATCCATCTGCCCAGCCTCTCAAGATCAGACATGTTACTGACAAATGCCATAATAACTCTTTTTTGCCTTACCCTTTATCATACCTCCACGCGTGATGAACTGCCTATGAGTGGACAGAAAATTATTTCTATATAAGCAGCTAAGCAGAGCTGACTTATTTCCTAGGCACTAATAATTTTTCTTCAGAGCCACATGAGTGCTCATAAATCTTAACAGCATAAACCCAGCTATTTTTGAGTATGTCGTTGGTGCGTACATGTGACAACAGGCTATTAAAAAACAACCCCAAAACATCAACAAGTTTCTAATGTTTTCAGCCACAACTCATGGTGTTATCACACCTTAAATTAAGCACAAGGCTAATTTCCCTTCAGATAAACCAAAGCATTAGAGATGGTCCTGTTTACGGGCCTGGACCAAACTCATTTAATGAAATCACTACAAAGAGGAGAAAAAGCAGAAATATTTCCTAACAAAAGAAAAATATAAATTGCTGTTTGATGATATTAAGCTATACTAAGCATCAGTATTGAATGGCTTATGAGTCCTTTGATTTTCTGATGAAAAAAAAAAAAGAGAGACAATGCCAGAAGATCTAAAATTCATTGTTAGTAGCAAGGAACATCTCTAAGGTTACAGAGATGTGTCTCACCAAAAAAAGGTTTCAATGGCTTCTCAATAAAAGGCTGGAATTGAATTTAGATGACTTAAAGTTTCACACAAAGCCCTTTACCGCTGGATCATCTGTTACTTGCTCACTTTCACCAGAAATGGTAGAGACCAGTATGAAGGTACAATAGTATCACTCATGTGAAGGGAAACCAACTGTTACCACAAATGGTCTTTTCCAGCTCTAGCATTTTTACCTTATTAAATGTTGATTTTTTTATCCTAATTGTAGGAGTAGCTTAGATGGAGGAACAATTATGAAAAATAGTCTTGAGAACATCCTTGACATGACATAGAAATTCATTGTGAATCTGGACCTTTCTGCTCATCGTTTCTACTTCTAAAAAATAAAATAACATACCGTGACAACACATCAGTTGCTAAAGCGTTCTTAATTAAAAAGTGCCCCAAAAATAACCACTAGATATATTTCTATGTCTGAAATTCTGTTGTGAGGAACGCATCGGGCCAACAGCACTTGCTAGATTGCAGCAAACAACTTCTGCATGCAGTGAGAATATAGATTAGCCTCTGAAGCCAGATATTTAAGTGAGAATTTAGATCTAAGTTATAAATTTAAATGAAAAGCAATTCCGTGCCAAAGAATTTTAACTTAACATTCCTATGTTTTGTTACAGTTCTGAAGGTTGCTTCTTACAAATGCTGCATACATATACTTAGCTCTTTTTCTTTCCTGACAGCTTGCAAATAATTTGTAAGGTTACGTGATGTGTGGGGTGTATTAAAAAACCAAACTAAAGCCTAAGAAATGACAAAACTCCCTAAAAGTTGCTAAGCCACACAAGAAATATCTGTTCTGTAAGGAATGTTTTCTACAAGAACAGAAATCGCTGTTGCACCTTTTCTTCCCTGTCGAGCATCCCTTTTTGCCACACTCTCATTACGTTGCTGTTCGAACTGCGCTCATATAGAGTCGGAAGTCATTACAGCAGAGATGCAGCCTACACAAAGTGCTGCAAAAACAGCCCGTACCCTGGCTTGTTTATGTATGTATGAGTTACAGCACAGACGCAACTTGACAGAACACAACCAACTTCAATGACCAGCTTCTCTTCCTGATGGGTCTGCCATGAGTGACAAGAAAATTATCCACAGAACTATATTTTTAAGTGACAAGTCAAGGAAAAAAAAAAAAATCTCTTCAGTAACTGTAAAAACAAATTCCACTAGAGCTTCACTTTAAATCCTTTGCTTAAAAAGTATTCTTCTACACATTAAGATTTTTGCGAGCTGAATTTTCACAGCTTCTCCCCACTCTACCCCCTTGAGACAAGAAGCTTCAGTCTTGGTTTTCATGAACGTTGAACACTCGGAATTTAGAAGAGGAGGTGGGAAAATAAACAACCAAAACCCAACTCTTAATTCAAATTTCAGTTTTAAATCAATCTCTGTCCTAAAAAAAAAAAAAAAAAAAAATCAGTGTTTTAAAAAACTCTGAATAACTTGATACAAGCAACAGTTATCAAAATATATCTATTGGGACATACATTAAGTAATGTTATGAGTAGTTTAATACCTAGCTGTTGCCTATTGCCAATTAAATTCAATAAGTTTGGTACCTAATATTTAATTTAAATAATGTAGTTATACTGTCGCACTTAATATTGCCCAAGTATTAAGGGAAAATATTCCTTTTTTTCTCTTATCACACAGATTTAAAAACCTCAGAAAAGCATGTTAGCTGTAATCCTAATTAAAACAATTCAGCATGAACTGCAGCTGACATTTAACAAAATTTCAGAGCCCTAGGGACTTAACCTCAACCAAGAGTTTGAAATAAGAATGAATTTGCAATTGCAACAACATGTATACTCATCTCAAAGTCAAAAGTACAATTCTGAGGGTGCACAACTGGAAAAATACCAGAAGGTCAAGTAAAATATGAAGAGGCAGAAGCACAACACAACCCTATTTCAAACACTGAGTGATATTTTAGCTCTACAGCCCTTGATCACGATTGCACCAAGAATGCACTAACAAAAAAGAGAAAATATCAAATAGTGGGATGAAAAATAAATCCAGCACACTAGTATATGCAACATTTTGAAAACAAAGGCTTTTATCAATCTGTCTACAAAAATCGACACACTCATGGGTTCAAGTATTCACATTCTTTTTTGCTAAGTGTCTTAAGGAACCATTTTGGAGGCTGAAATAACATCAGCAACCCTGAAGAGGAGTTCAGCTCCCAGCCAGCCTAGCTGCTAACTTTCCTCTCCCCACCAGCTTTGGGAGCTCTCCTTCCTTCTCTGCTTCAGCAGAGGCTTCACTGCCTGCCTACAAAGAAACCTTCCGTATCCCTTTCTTTCACCCTCATTTATTCTTACTACTGAAGGAGAGATTTAGTATTGACATGGCAGAGCGCACGACCAAGAGCATCAAGGCTTCTGTGACTGCAAGGGGAAGGCTGTACGTGTATTTACCTGGATGTGACTGTGGAGCTCCAGTGTATCTCGCAGGTGAGGACAAACGTACTACAGACCTTAGTTTTCAAAGGCTTCACAGAATAACCTGTGCCTCATATTAACACATACTTCTGCTTGACACTACTCCAATAATAGACTACTTCAATTTAAGAAGTGCCAGCACTTGTGGACAGAGAGGAAAACCTGCATTGCTTAGACAGGACCTCTGACACATCCACATAGACAGGCATGTATTTGGGTCTTCTCCTGCAGGACACTGCAGAGTGCAAGAAAGCCTAGCTTTAAATTAGAATATAGTCTCCCAGTTTCCATAATTGTTCATCACTAATGTCTTCTTGAACAACCTGCAAGAAAACTAACCCATACCCCGATAGCATCTCTCCTTTCTTCTTCAACAGGTTATGGAGAGTAACTCAGGGGAAGCTGCATAAGTGTAGGAAGAACAAGAATTTCAAAAGAGGTAGTGGCTAAAGCTAATAAAGTAGGGAAAGGTTTTGATCAATTTTTAAATGATTTTTTCAAGTTTCTTTCAGTTCTTTTCCATACTGGAAAGAAAACAGGTAGAACAAAAACCACTCACCACATAGAAAGAACATCCTACCCAGCCAAAGTGGGCTTGGTAAGTTCATTCCCCCTCATGATGTGATGTTATCCAAAAGCTTTCAAACCTCATTCCTAAACATGTCTGAAGAGAAGCAATATCCTTGAGCAACAGATAGAAAGGAAGAGCCTAAGGGAACAAAAATGAAAATAATTTGTGCCTTGTAATATAGAGAGAAGACTTTCTGTAGCATGAACCACCCGTGTTTAATCTTTCCGAGGCTGATGTAAATAACGCTAACTAGAAGGAAAAAAAAGCAAGTTGCAGCATACAGAAATCATCCATCTCATTTGAATTCCTTTTCTGAAAATCATTAGCATTGATTTGGTAAGAAATCCGGCAGAAAATATACGCTATGCTTTTGTCATTGAGATCAATATGGTTAGCACAAATCACTTCAATAATTAGAAGTGAGAGATTTTTCTTGGAGTATTACTTATCCTCTTTAACAGAACTTTTTCACAAAACACATTGATCACATTATTGCATTCGAAGACCACCGGAAGAGAAGAGCACTTTATTCTAGCAAAACTTTTTCTTTTTTTTCTACTCTGTCATCCTTAAGGTTATATTGCCATCCTGCTCCAGCTAGCGACCGTTTAACACGCAGATCAGTGCTCTGACGCATAAACACATAAAAAGCAAAATGATTAAGCTGCTACTGGAGCCGTTCCTAAGGGGACACAGAGATAAATAACTTCCATCTGCAGCATTCTGGGCGAGAATTGAAGCTACTCAGTGACTAGCTACGGTGTTTAGTGTTTCCTTCCCCAAATACCTGGCACGGCTTGAAGCTTTGAAGTGGAGTTGAGCGCCTTTGCTGAGCATAACAGCATGGTTTCTGTCACCCCGCCGAGCTCCAAGGTGTGACGCGTGCGGGGCACGGGGACACACAGCCACGTCCCGAGGGCTGGAAGCAGCACCGTCCGCTGTGCTGCTGTGTCCCTGCTCTGCACCAGCTAGTCCTCGGCCGCCCCGGAGCCGCTTGCGAGCTCCAGTGCGCGCAGAGTAAACTCAGAGTTCAGACTTCAGTGCTCATCGGGAGAGGCATGTGTCGAGTGACAGTACTGTAAGTGCGAGATAAATGTTTAAGAAATATTTAATATTAATCTTAATAATCTTATTAATCTTAATAAGAGATATTTTAGTTTAAGAAAGCTTCTGTTTGAATGACTTAGTACCAGTTTAAGATCTCGATACCGAACTACTGAGATCTAACAAAAGGTCCATCAAGAAATCCAGCTAAATGCCTCAAGATAAAAGACAACACCTCAAGCTTTTAAGAAACATGACTACAGCAAAGCATGTGCATTCTTAAAACTGCTTCTTCCTAGCTGAGCGCATGCAGAAACTCGTAGTTGGCAATAGGAGGTCTCTACGTTCCCAACCAATAAAGGGGTTACACAAATGCCATCAAAATCTCGCATGAAATTCTACTACATTTCCAGTTTAACTTTTTTTTTTTTTTTTTTTTTTACATATCACTTTAAAAATTAATGGAGAAATTAATTTGGTTTCGTTTGAGGCTATCAGCAACTGGTGATTTGCAAGAGTTGCCATGTGCAGTTTATTCATGCACAGCAGAAAAAAATTATCATCAGAGAAAATGGATTCAAGTTCTGACAGATTTTTTTTTATCTGCTTCTGCAATTTGGGCCTCCAACCAAGCTGTTCTGAGAATTTTATACGTATTTTATATTTTAATAAAAATTAAGCTCACACTCAACTAGTCACTTTGCTAACGCTAGGAGATTCCAAAAAAAGTCACTAGTCAATAAACATTTAAGAGCTTTTATTTTCCCCAACTTGTCCAACCTATCTCAGAATCAGTGAGAAATACGTTACCCCAGCGCAGTGCTTGTGCAAACCGCAGGGAGGTTTAACAGCACTAGGGACTGCCCGATCTTGCGCTGGTTCTAGTGGAAGGATCAGAACTACGAACCACATCACCAGATCAAAGTCCAGCAGAGATTACACCACACAGTGACAAAATGATATCTCAAAGACACAAGCCTCACATACTCACCAAGACCGAGCAGTGAAAAATGAAGTGCTAGAAAGTTTCTGCATCTCCTTGCCTAATTTTCAAACTGATTCAGTGATATGCTGGGTCTGGACATTTGACATCCGAATCACCTGTCAGATTGCAGCAATCCTAAAGGATATACTAAACCCACAAACCTGGAGAACAAGGAGAAAAGTACCAAATTGCCTAAATCGAGCCCAAGCTCCACTTGGGAGCACCAATTAGCCAAGCACAGGCATACCTAGTCGCAGGCTCAGGTAAGAAGGTGCAAACTCAAGGTTATATTTCAAAATGTGACTTAATAAAAATTGTATTAAGTCACAAGAACATAGAAACTCAGGCTATGAGATTAACCAACCAAATATTAAAAAATAAATAAATAAATAAAGATATTCAATTCCCCTAATAAAAAGAGCTGCATAGTATTTTGCAGATAGTTGGGTTTATTTTGTTTTTTAAAACACATATGTGAAAGGATAATGCATTGTATAGGCAGGTGGTTCCAACTGAACAGGATTAATTCTGGAGTGAATTTTTGTTGAAGTAGAGAGACGGTTTTGTGTCACTTGAGTAAAGCAGGAAGTTCTTAATTAGAGTGCTGCCTTTACGTCAGTATAAGGATTTGGAATAAATTTATTGTGTTGCTATATATTTCTCTTCATGACTTTCCCTGTGGTATTTGGTATATTATTACTATTTTTAATTACAGGTTTCTGAGTTGGAATATTTGTTTTGAATGAATAGGTAGTTGTCTGAAAACCCAAGACAAATGCATCACAGAATAGTTTATTATCATTGCTACTACTTACCAGAAGTTTTATTTAGATCTTACCTACCTGTTACTATAAATAAAAGCAGAAGAAAGCTATGCTTATTTTTCTCACATTTGTACTTGCAGTTGGAAAGCAATGCTGCTCAGTTTGGAGCTTCTAGATGCCACACACAAAATAAGATCGATTCCCATAACACTGAGCTAATCATGATTTAATTCTCTGTTTAATTGAGTCAAGCATCTCACACAAACCATTGAAACCAAACCTATAAAAAAAAGATTGTGTGCCATTCAGCTCTTCATTTTGAAGGTCAGAACTCTGAGTCAGACCTGAATAATGCTGGCACTTCTCAGGTGCATTTGAGTAACCATGTGGCAAAAATAACTCCTTAAGCTCTGCCCAGTATCTGCAGAGATGCCTCCTGGGCTCGTGCAGCATGTGAGTGTCTGCTGGACAACAGGCCACCCGTGGGGTCATGATTGCTACTAGCACCTACAGAGGACACATCGTGGAAGGAAGGAATGAAAAAGGGAGAAAGAAGAAAGAAATAACAGCTTGTTCCTTCCAAATACATGCATTGGGAAGACAGAGAAAGGAAAGCATTTGGGAGCACTGTCGGTCCCTACCACATGAAAGCAGAGAAGGCTGGTGGCTCTTCACAGCATCTCTGAACCTCCTCCTGAAGGCGAGAAGGTGACTGGGACACACTGCCAAGACAGAGCCTTAAAGCACATTATGTTGCTCAGTATATCCTTCATCCTCCAAGAGCCACCAAAGCAAAAACTCCCTTGGAAAAACATATTTTTGCAACTTTTCATGGCTGAAGATGACAAAACACACGCCTTGCTTTTCAGCAATGCAGTAAGTAATAGCGCTTTGCATTCATGGGTTTTAGATACCTAAATACTTCCAGGTTCTTTCGACAGAGGAGTCAAGTTTCAGCCCCGTGAACACAAATACCAACAACCAAGCAATCCATTCTGCTCTTCCCAAATGTGCACAAAGTGACCTGGGACTCCACAGATTTCTGGAGTACCTGTGCAACCTGCTGGGGGATGAAGGACCCGGGCCTGGACTTCCTACTCATGTCCTCTCCTCTCAGCCACCAAGGAAACCCACAGTCTCTAATTCAGCCCTGTTAATAGTAGTTCTCATTCCATTTTGCAAATACAGATTCTTGCTCTGATTTATTAGAGGGCTAAAAGACAAATTTATTCCTAACGAGCCCATTGTATAGGCCTAGCGATGCAGAAACTCATTTCCCTTCTTCTTTCAGAGCCTGTTAGGCTACACAGAACCAGATAATGTTCAGATTTGGTGAACACACAAAAAATAAATCCCGGACGTTATTATGCCCTCCTAGCTGTAGCAGTCCTAAAGACAAACAACGTATGAAGAAAATACAACAAGCTAATTCTAAGCCTCCCAGAATTACAGCTCTCATTCTCCCTCTCTCTCAGCTCTCTCTAAAGCTCTTTTCTTTCTTTATAAGCTCAGCAGTGGGAAGGAAGACTTGCAGGGATAAAAAGGCACCGCTGTCAAAACTATTATTAAAACACCGCAAGAAACACTGAGCGGATTGTGCCATCTGAGTGGAATCTGTCTCTGTTTACATACAGGCTAAACTGTTACAAAAAGCATAACAAATCAGCAAAGCCAAGACAGAGCCATCATCTTTCTTGGTAGGCTGCAAGTTTTTTGTCTAAGATGGGGAAAAATAGAGAGCATTTTTATTAATAAATCCAATAGCTTTCAGACCTGGACAAATAAAATATCCAATAAGTCTAAATTAATTTGTGGCATTATTTCATGTTTCATTTTATAATGCTCTCCATAAATTACTGGACGAGGGCTAAAGATAGGACGGAATTGCACATACAAGAGAGGCCCAATGCTGCCCCGATGTGAATGCCATTCCTCGGCGAGGGGATACAACTCCACAGTGCACAGAGAGCACTGCCGGCTCAGCAGAGAAACGGAGACTCTCCTTGTTCATTCGTTAGCCATAGGAAAAATAATTCCCTTGCTTCCTCCCGCCCTGCTCCCGACCCACGCTCTTCCTTTTCCCCTTCTCCTTCATGCTCCCTACTCTAAGGGAAGGCGCAAAGACTTCAACACCACAAGTGGTGAAAAAGCACTCAGCTTTGAAAGAGGGCTCTTCACAGGAATAAAGCCAAGTCATTACTACTTAAGTGCGTGAGGAAAGTTTTTAAAAAAAAATTGAAAGCTTTTTCACATTGATTTTTTTGATGTCTTATAACAACACTAGCAGCAAACAGAATGTTCTTTCAGCACTAAACGGAATCCTTACAGTTCAGGAAAAAGTCCAGTCGAATTAGGATTAGCTCCCTAATGATTCACCTTTTCCTGTGCAGTGTAAAATCAGCAGCAGACAGGATGCAACTCCTTCTTCTGCTTTAACTTGGTCCCAGGTCTTTCCTGAAGAGACTATAACTCAAGACAACTTTCTAATGTGTTAATTTGAGGTCCTTCCCCAACCCCAGAAGCTTAAACTTATTTCATTTTATTCACAATAGGAGAGGTTAAACTAGGAGATTAGAGGAGAGAGAAAAAAAAAGAAACCCAAAACAAGGCCAACAGGATTTGTATCCACTTGAATTGCTTCTTCTTAACTGTCAAAAAGCAGGTACCAAAAGAAAGCAAAAGCCAAAAAAAAAAAAAAAAAAAAACCCATACTCCACAGAAAAACCCTGGGTTTTGAGGTTAATACCAACATCAAAAAGGGAGCGTGGAACTGAAAGAGGAATATTCTGCTCAGAAAGAAGTGATGAGCTTCGAAATACGAGCTCAGCGAAGGCTAAACGACAATTTAAACAAAGCAGCTTGCTCGGCTTAATTTAAACAGATTCCATAAATATTCGTTGGTATCATGAAATTGTTTATAATAATAACAAGCCCAATGCATCTGCTCCATCTTTGTGCAGTTACCTAGACTACATTTCTTGACACCACTGTTCTGTAATAACCTCCATCTGCTCTGCTGTGTCTGTCATTTCTTTTGCTATAACATATTGTGACAGAGGCTTCATTTACCTAAAGTTATCTTGGCAACTTGTACTTCATTAAAGAGAATCCTGCAAGCATCAGTTAAAGCTTTCTTATCTGGCCATGCATAGCTAAGCTTCATAAATCATTCTTTCACTTTCCATTTTGCAGCTTCTGGAAAGGTAACATTATTGAATTCAGATCACTGGAACAGAGCAGTACTAAAATGTTTATTGACCGGCTTTTAGGCACTGAGCTCTGCTTTGAATGCAGACAGTAGTATTAGCTAAAGCTTTTGAATTTAGAGGGGATGTCACTAATATGTTTTATACATTGCTATAAATACTGTTTGATGGCAGGCCACTTTAGCAAGCTGCTGCTAATCTAGCAGAAACAAAATATTATTAGCATATATTCCCTCCTGCCTTGTCTCTTTTTTAAAAAAAAAAAATCATGACATCTGCAAATAAGCATTATATATTCATAGACCCAAGACCTCAATCAGGGCTGTGTTTAGGAAGAAGGGAGTGTGCAAAGGGACCTTAAACCAACCTGCGTGTCCATCAGAGCAGCCTGGCATTGCACCAGGATGGCACTTGATGCAGGTCGGAGCAGCTGTGGTTTCTGCCTCCGTCTAGACTCCCGCGTCAGGGTCAAATCACAAGCAATAATATTCACACTGCAGCCAGTATTATCTCCTGATAAGAATCATCTGTTATTAGCATGAAAATTACGGACAGGCAGAGCTCTCCTCTCCTGCAGCAGATTCAGAAGACACACGCTGTGCCGGCTGATGAGTCAAATCACATCGGGTAGGAGCAAAGGAACAGGGAACGCTTCATTTGCCAGACAAACAAGTCTTGATCAACACTGAGCGCCATAAATTCAGATCCAAGTCAGCCTATAGCTTGGAATAGATATTTGATATAGGAAAACA
The DNA here is from genome assembly GCA_034781795.1 of Crypturellus tataupa. Lineage (NCBI taxonomy): Eukaryota > Metazoa > Chordata > Aves > Tinamiformes > Tinamidae > Crypturellus > Crypturellus tataupa. Next base: position 803,453 of record JAWLRI010000274.1, read on the forward strand.
ATAGCTGTTCATTTTGGCAATGTAAAAGCACATTGGTTTGATGGGTGAGATTAGGCAGCTGTGGCAAGTTATAACAGCTTGAGAACATGACAGAAAGCAGGATGCCGGTGACCTGGATTCACAGCTCTTCTCTGCCTGACCCACGACAATGATTTGAAGTGACATTTTGCACCTTCCACACAGAGCCCCTGGACTCCAGGGAATTGGGGATAGACCTCTCTCCTGCTTAGCATAGCTAGTTTATTTATGATAACTAAGCATTTTGCAGCCCAGGGAGATAAGAAAGGATGTTAAGGTCAGTAAGGACAGCTACCTACTCACCAAGTAACCTATATTTAATCAGTACTTCAATATTTATGAAAAATGCACTAGTTTAAATTGAACAGATTATCAGTTCTTTGGAAATTACACAACCTCCAGAGAAGAAAGGACCTGTGGTTCTCTCTCCCTCCCCATTCAGGCAATGAATTGCAAGATCGAGCTCCACTGGGCCAGAGAAAAATCCTTAAGCCCTGAGCCATCTGGGAGCCAAGACTGAGAAGCCCCCTGTAATAGCAGCCTTTTACCTCTAAAAATGCTCCAGAATTGCCTTCCATCTCCCATCCCAATTTCCACTTCAGCTATTAAGCAATGTAGGCCTCAGACATTCACACAGGTCTACAAGTCATCCACGCACAGAGAAGTGGCAAGGCAATTTTGAATAAGGTATAAATAGTCCCTAGGACACCCACAAAAAATACACAGGACTGTTTGCCCTTACCCCAGGCTGTAAAAGAAGGGCCCAGTAACTAACAGGATCCCTAAGGAAAAGCCACCACGCTAGTGCGCTTGGTTTCCTCTCCTGCCCACAGTGCTGTAGGGGAAAGTGTCACCTACAGAAAAAATCCACCACTTTGATACTGGTTCTTTTTGATGGTTAGAGTCACCATGAGGTGAGGACAAAAAAAGCTGCAAGACAGCGGCTGCCAGCTTGGCAAACCTGGCTTCATGCAGATGGTCATGGGCTCCCTGCGGACCCTGGATACACTCAGGCCTTGGAGACTGCATTTTTTTTCCATAGGGAAGTGGTGCAGAGCTCACCACAACTTCCCTATTTCCATTCGGAGCCTGAGCTGCATTGCAGCAATATTAGCTCTTTGTATGATTTTTTTTTTTTTTTTTGTAAGCAGACCTTTAATTTTCGAGAAACTGTAATCTCCTTTCAAAAGGGAACAAAGCTGAGACTTGAAGTTCCCTGCAGATTTCACAAGATCCCAGTGTCCCACTGGGTTCCCTTACAGGGAACCAATAGCGCAAAATATAACACCATGTATCCACTGACGCCAAGGACTGTCTCAAGTCTACTTGCCCACATTAAGTATTTTGGAAATAAAGCACTGCAGTTACAATACGCACCGTGGAGTATTAACATAGAATATGAGCATCATACTGATTCAGAAAAAAAAATGTAATAAATTTCTCAAGACTACAGAGTCAGATGTAGTGCAAATAACTGCATCCTATCTGCAGTTGTTGGTCATAAACCATTCTTTAACTTTTCTCTGTGAATAATAATAATAATAAGACCACCAAGGCATGCTGAACTTGCATGCCTTCCTCGTTCTCAGAGCCCGAGAGCAATCAATCACCCATTAAAAACCACCTTGTCTCACACCTTATCCGGATAAACAGGGCATGCAACTTTTGGAAAACGGCGAAAGAGGCGGGAAGTGAGTGAGTACAGACCGTCTTGCTTTGAAGATTTCCTCTTACCGCTCAATACACAGCGAATGCAAATCCCTAGACGAACCTCAGGGGAACTAGTTGTTCATTCTAACTCCCGCAAACCCCGTAATAGGATTCGATCACCGCAGTAACAACTTGTGAGGCTTAGGTAATGTTTGCAGAAGACTTTTGATCCTCAGGTGAAATGAGAACACGAGGGCAAAACATTATGATCTCCGATTACAAAAGAGGTAGCATTAAAAAAGAAAGAAGGTTTCCTAAAGCCTTTCTATGAAGAAGTAGACTTCTAACGTAGAGATTACAACTACAGCAGACTAATGCTGTCTTACACAAAAACCCTTCCCTAGTCTAAACATACCGATGTGCTCGTTTTCCACAGATCCAGGCTGCTAAGCAACTGAGCGAGCAACACAAGCACTTTTGCTGAACAGCACGCGGAGTTAACCTTAAAGACATGGATATTTATTGTATAATCTTCAAATGCACCTATTAGGTAAACCTAGCAGTTTCCTCATATAATTAAAAGATGTTTCCTTTCCCATTTTCATTTGTCCATAGCTTTGCCAAATTCTACAAATTATGACTTTGCATGCAAAAATCTCTTGAGTAGAGTTTCATTCAGAGAACTTGAGTCAGAGCAAGCAAGCCATTTTCAAATAGGTTATAGAAAAACAAGTGTTTTTCTGCTTTCAACATTTTATTGACCTTTCATAACAGAAATGTGAATATTCCTAATACTGTAAATTGGGAAATTTTAAATTGACAGTCACAAGATGTTTTGTTGGTGTGTGCTTCTACACACGCCTGTGAATTCTGCTAATTAAACCAAAGAGTAAACCTTCAGAAGGAATAATACAAAAGAACTTCCTTACAACTGAAGCTGTGGAAAAGCAATAAATATTTTCCCTCCTATCCATTTCCAGTGCCTAGCTTACTGAATTAGAGCAACATGAACACAAAACCTACTTGAGGGAAACCAAAGCCTATGAAGGTAGGAGAAAAGAGGCTAGCACAGGAGAAGAGAGAGAGATGCTGAGCAAGGGTGTCAGAACAGGAAAGAGAAAGCACCTTGAAACTAAACTAGAACTGGAGAGAAACAAAAAATAAAGGAAGTTTGAAACCCAGGAAAGAAAAAAATAAGGGAAATGATGTAAGGATGTGGAATAGGAGTGGCTGTGTAATAAATCTGGGGGGAAAAATTCTAATGGAGGAGCAAAAGTGGAACCCAAATGAACAGCCAGGAGAGGGAAATTTGAAAACTGAACTCCTGAGAAACTATTGCATCAATCCCCACCAAGAGATTACAAAAGAGATTACCAAAAATTACCAGGAAGTGGCCCACCTGGTTTTAAGTATCCCTCATCAGAATGAGAGAGAAGAGGAATCCATCTTGTGTTTGGATAGAGTCTTACTGGGGAATTCTGCATGTTGAAAGCTCACAATTTTGTCCGAATATTGTGTGGAAATGAGGAGTCTCCAGTCAAACTTGAAGGCCCTTCACAAAGGGGCCCTCATATTTTTTTCACAAATCTACAAATCAGCTTCCAAATACAAGATAGTTGCATGTTTTTTTACATTGATATGAAAAGCCTGCCTTGTTACACTACAACTTTGAAAGCAATTTTGAAAGTAACCCATAAAAAAAAAAACTTCTATCTATATTCTTTTTCAATGTTTCCGCAATATTTAAGCTTTTGAGTCATACCTAGCCCAGAGATGCTCAAATACACAAACCATCTCATACATCACGTTGGAAAGGGGATGGATTCTCAAAAGCTGTTCAGAGAACAGACTCATAGATGGTGACCCCTTCAAGGGCACGGGAAGGGCTATGCTCCAGCAGGGGAGCCCATGCCCCTCTGATCACACTGAAGAAAGAAACTACTCAAATTATTACAAAATCCTGAGTCAGCTCTCATCTGCATAATTTCTTCTGGAGCTTGTTTGTAAGGAATAACAATATTAAGAATGGTGGAAGGTGAAAATTATCACTTTAGTCATGAATCAGCCAGTCTCCCTGCCCCAGTTTGTGGGTTACCAGCATCCAGTAAGACATCCTGCAAAATCCAATTTGTGACCTGTATAAAAAATACTTAAGAGCTTCAAGCTCCTTTGTGTCAAAAGGACAAAATGCAGTGAACTTTGGAAGACGGTGTCACACTGCAGTCTTTCCCTTTAACTGTGATTCTTCTACTATTATTCCGTGTGTGCATTTCTGACAACAGGGATTTTATTTTGCATGGTAAAAATCCTGTGCCATTATCTCATCTTTGAGGCCATTATTGACTTTTTAGAAAGCAACAGATTATCCATAAAGTGGCTTTTCATTCATTTGTTGGCCACAAGCAGTTACAATCATATTGTTGTTACTACAAAGAACTTAATCAAGATCAGTAGTCAGATGATTGTGCAGAGTATGATTGCTCTGAATGAAAAGCAGCAGTGAGGAGAAAATAAAAAAGGAATCTGCTATTTCCCTGTCCTGTCTCCTCCTCTAAAACTGGTAGGAAAGAAAGTGCTACCTGCTAAAACTCTGTTCAGAGAATCAAACTCTAATATACTTTTATGATAGGTAATGAAAAGAGGGAGAAACAGAGTGGAGACAGGAATGGGAAAATAACACTTTGGTGTTTAGTGATTAGTAGGATCTTAGAATAGAAAAAGTCTGGATATAATTTAGCAAGCGTGCACTGCCTTGAATGGAGCTGACCCATTTCACACGAGATGCAGGTCTAGCTGAGTAGGTCAAAAATCCCACACAATTTCTGTTGAGTTTGCTGCTCTTTGATGAAAATGAGCACTACCAACTTGCTCTGCTTTAGGAGGACTTTTCCCCAAAGCCCTCAGCAACATTAACAAAATCCCAACCAAACAGGAACACTGGCCTCCTTCCAAGAGGACATAACAAATAAGCAGTTTGGGGAGCAAATACCTCGTACATCACCCTCAGGTTTGGAGAGCTCAGCACCTACTCCCAAGGGGACAGAATGAAGCCTCCACACATACCCTTGATGCTTCTTCATGTGTCTTAAATGCACCTTTTGCACATGTATGGAACAATCCAGCTTGTGCTATTACAGTTTTTTACTGACACTTCCAACACAGTTACACAATTACAGAACCCTTCAGTGTACTAAATACTTCTTTTTTTCTCCTTATTTTTCGCTATAAAAAGTATCACTAGAGCAATTCCACATTGCAGGGCAAATGTCACCTGCATGAAATTAATACAGTCATTGAAGCTGCTCGTATTTGAGAGGTCCCTTCATTCCACGGAAATGGGTTAAAAGCACTTAATGGTCTGGGCTAATAACAGTCAAGTTCTTCAGTCAATTGAGTGATGAAATGGGAAAATCATCAATGCTGGATAGAGTGGTGCTTGACCTGCTCTTTCCAAAGCTAAAAGTGACTTCCCCTTCAAGCATCAAGAAACCTCGAGTGATCTGCTCTTACGTGAGTGTTCGATTGACACCTGTCCAGTGCATGGGTATGACAACATATTGACTGAACCTGTAACAAGTTATGAAAAAGCTGTTTTCTCAGGAACTCCATAGTCATAGACAGTTTTCAAGAAGCACTTTTAATTTATAGGAATTTAATAACATACCTTCTTGTAGGTTTTTTTCCTCAAGTTTACAGGCTTGTGGCCATAATTTCTTTGCTTTAACAGAGCTCTAACAGAGGTATCCATATTTCCACAATTAATAATACAAAAGTATCAGGGAAACTTTTCACTTGCAAATAACTGTGGACACCATATTTCACTAAGGAAAGAGCAGAGATGAGAAAACAAAGGGTGACCAATGGCGCATTGGTCAGGAAGAAGGTGGACTCGAGCGTACAACAAGTTTCAACCAGAATCCACCTCTGGCAGCAAGGTCGAGCAGTGGTACCTCTCCGTTTCATTTCTCAAGCACATGTAGGTTTTATCCCCTCATAGTCTCATAAAAAAAGGTAGAATAATTACATTTGTATATGTGAAAAGACAATTGCTGTTTCTTGCACCCTTGTAAGTAGTAAGATTTACCAAGTTTTTATTCTGGATCTGAAGTTTTTATTCTGGACAAACTTTGGGGTGTTGGCCTGCTCTTTTACCTAGCCTCCTTCATTGCACATATGTTAAGGCAGGGAGGGAACCTTAGTCTCCATCACTGGAAATGTATTACTTGAAATTTTTGAAACATGCTTTGAAGATGAAGGAAAACCTAGTTTACTGTTACGTAAATGAATATTAATAATAATGCGTAATTCTTAAGCCTGAAATGGCATGCAATATTTGCAACTTAAAAGCTATAGTTAAGTATGAATTGATCTAGCTTATCACTGAGCTTTGCTTCCTGCTTATGTCCTGCACCTTCATCCCTGGAGGACCAGCCAGCAATTAAAAAAAAAAAAAAAAAAAAAAAAGTAAATAATAAATCATAATGCTTCACTCATAAGGCTATAGCCAGCACTGCCAGTACAATGGTTGAATACACACATCCCGTATGTGGGAACATGTTCACTTTATTTCCTTTGGGCCTAGAGATACCCAATTTTCACATTTAATTCATTTAAAGAGCATTGCTCCCAATAGCTTTTGATTCTTATATCTTGCTGTGCGTTCCGAACCTCGCCCTGTGCCGCTAATAAGAACACCCAGTGCTGAGCACCGGCAGACAACACGGTATTCGGTGGCAGACAGTGTTTTGAAATGCAAATAATTACAGCAGTCTGTCTTTTCCTCTGTCTGTAATTGCAGGGTAGAGAGGAGGACAGGTGGGTATTTCGAGCTCTGTTAAGCACTAAAGTTTTTAAGTGTCTCTCTGGACATGGATTTGGATTGATGGTTGATATGTCATCAGCGGCTTAGAAATCTTGCAATATTCCATAAACACCACAGCCAATCTCCTGCAGGTCTCCCTCACATTTCTGTCAGCAGTTAATGCAAAGAATTGTTTCTAATCCAAGTACAGAACAAGACAGAAATGTAAATGGATGCAGTAATAAGTTGCACTTCTGGATACACAGAAAATTTGCAGGAAAAAAAAAAAAAGACAAAAAGCCGTGAGGATAAAAGTCCAAGGTAACGTAACAAGGGCCAAGGCATCTTCTGTTCTTAATAAACAAATGCCAAACCACAGACAATCCCAGTGTTGCATGAAGTCTCCATGAAATCTAGCACAAGCTCAGCAAAACAACTTCTCTTTCACGAAAACAGACTGAGCCAAATCATATGGGATTTGACCATCTCAGCTTGGACTTGCCAGATTTTTACAGTGGATTCTTCAGGACAGCTTAAAGCAAAACGCTGCTGTTTTGCAAGCTGAAGGGACTCCTGGCTCACAGTGTAACACGCTGTCATTTGTGCAGTGACCTTGGAGTGTGGGACGTCAGCTTGTTCACGGGCTGCTCAGAAGAAGTCCG